>OX381709.1:11003035-11603035 GCA_947462335.1 Harmothoe impar | reverse complement strand
TGGAATAATAACATCTCTGATTCTATATTGTGTTGAGACTGAATGCCCAAGCTGGAGATTTAAACCCTCCTGCGAGACCCTCTAATCAATGCTCCGCTCTATAATAGACATGGAGCTAGGTGTATGCCTTTAGGCTTTGTGGTGCTAACACTTCATTTGACACAAGGATATGTACCATGCATTTCTTGGCAACCCCAGACCCATTGGACACAGATAGCCTCCCCTATCCTTTCTTCTGTTATGTATTGAGGTCATCCTGTCTTGAGAAGAACAATGGTGTCATCCATCTGAGTAGACAACCTCTGTATGTATACAGCCATCCTTGTCCAGTTAGTATACAGTCTAGTCAAAGATTCTGTTAGGAGAGTGAATGTCTCAGCTGGAGAGAAGCAAACCACAGAGAGGCAGTCTGCTCTGCTGTAGAATGGAGTGGTGTTCAGGTAGGGGGGGGGGGGGGTAGACTCCAACAACAGCTTAACAAACAATCAATAGAGCTAAACCACTTTGAATTTAACACGTAACTTTAAGGTTGGTCGTGGCCATTCCAGAATTGATCACTGTGCACACAGTTTTCTGCGCACATGGAATAAAATGGTCAGAATAAGGCCATATTTGGTAGGCAAATGTTTGCTCGGTTAATTTCCTACCATCAAACAATTCTGGACAATTTTGAGCAAGAATCAGCACTTTGGATTACTTTATATTTGCAAACAATTATTACAGGTATTTCAAACATTTAGGCATGATTCTTCAGGATTTTTCATTAATGAGGTGTCACGGTACAAATAGCCGAAAAAATTTCTGGTTCTGTCCCAATTTTTCTCCTTCAGACGGGCAAAAGGTGTGTGCAGTAATGAATGACCCCTTAAGGCAGTGATCATTTATTAACAACAGGGGGGGGGTGGTGGGTTTCCGCGCGGAGCGCGCAAAATTTTTTACACCCCCCCGGTCAAGGGGTCAAAATTTTTTACCCCCCCCCCCTTGGGGTCGAAAATCGGCTCGCGCGCGGACCCTTTGAAGCATAGTAACGCGCGGGCTTTTTGGCTCAAAACAGGGTAAATTTTTTTGCCCCCCCCCTAAGAGGGGTTCAAATTTTTTTGCCCCCCCCCGGTCAAGGGGTCCAAATTTTTTTGCCCCCCCCCAAACCCACCACCCCCCCCCTGTTGATAATAAATGATCACTCCCTAAATTAAAACTTAACACATATCTGATTTTTTTATTTGCATCCCACATAAAAAAGTGTGTTCTGATTTTGCGCTAGTTGCCATGGAAACTGACTTACCCAAACTGGAGAAATTTTACAGGTGCCCAGCGACCTTTGACCTTGACCTTTGACCCCTCCAATCACCACCCAGGGATACCATGGCAACAACCAACTTTTTATATTTTTTTTGCCAAGGCCTTTGGAAACAATTTGGGCCGCAGATTATGTTTCTGTGACAAATTTAAGGCCTCCTACCACTGATTACATGCACAGTAGTACAGTTTTTCATTGGCACTATTTACGACTACAACATTCTGGGGGCGAATTTGTAATGTGACACCATGAACTGATAAATGACATGAGAAAAACTATGAAAACAATTAAAGTGCTTGAATACATCCAAAGCTACAGAACAAGATAATTTTGTATGCAGATTGTTGGGAATTTACCCATAGTCCAATACTTCAAAGATTTGATTAAGTCTCTTTTTCCAATACTTTCTCATTTCAACAGTCAGAAACTCTCAAATTATGCAGGGGACCCCGCATCAAAGTTACTCTAATTCATGGGCAAACTATCTAAGCTATATATAGAGGAAGTATAAGACAAATCGGAACACTTTCACTATAAATTTTCTTTGAAAATTTATTCCAACTCTGCTCTCAAATAGGACCATTTTTCCCAAATGTAAAGTGATGAATCTCAAAAACTGTTTTTTAAAATAAAGGTATGTTACCTTGTGTTTATAGTGTAATGTTTCAAAATCGGGTGGTTATTGCTTGATCGAAAAAGAAAATCACAGGGTTTTTACATTATTTGTTTTTTTAAATATCCAATTTAATTGTTTTTATTTTTCAAAAATACATATTTCAAAAAGCAGTTGGGGACCCCCTATTTTTCTCTTTAGTTTCCGTTTTCAAATAATCAAGGGCACCCACAGATTATTGTGGAATTCTGAACACTTTGATTCAATGGGATCGACATACCTTTAGGGCTAGATAGCCCTTCGTCAGCGAGACACATTTATCTGAATGTAGTGCACTCTACAAGACCGCATTCATGATTCATGCCAACCATCAAGGAATATAGCAACCTTTAGGATCAGCACTTGCTCACTGCACTGACAATTAAATCATCTGCGCTGCATTTATGCATTATTATTATGAAGGAATATTGCACTAGCGCACTTTGTTGGACCTTAAAGGGTTATAACTCCACAGTGTGAATATTTCTTGGCAGCCCCAATGCCGGAGGTACAGAGATCACAGAATCCCTTCATCTATTGTTTGGAATTGGGGTCATTGTGTTGTGAGAGGCGTTGTGTGACACCTGTCAAGGTAAATTACACTCTGTATGGACACAACCATTTTCATGCAGGTGGTTTAGAGTCTAGACCAAGGGTGTGCTAGGAGAGTGAATGCCTGGAGATTTGAGCCATGCAGAGGCACCATCTGATCACTTCTCTTGTGTAGAATGGAATACGGTCAGCAGGTTGGCTGAAGCTCTACACAGGGCCTGACCACCCAAACCTAGATCTGTGTCCCATTGCATTTGATATATTATACTCCATTATGCCCTTAAATGAACACATCATGCTTTAATGTTCTTTATCCTTTCTCATTATGATGCATTAAACCAGCATTGTGATTATGTTGACCGGACCTCCATTCATGCATTATGCTAATCCTTTAACAATATATAGCACCCCATGGGATCGGCATGATTAACTCACAAGGTTTGTATTCTTGCATCATGGAGATAAAGGACATATTCTATTAAAGCCGTCTGCAGCCCTTAAGGGTTAACTTATTTGACATTCTGTGCAGATGTGGTGCAAGGGTATACAGTACTCTCTGTGCCACATGCTAGAGTCAGCCTTTTTATACAACTCAGTTTAAATCCACTCTGAGACGGTGCTGGGAGAATGGTGCCTCCGCTACACTATTGTGTTAGAAGAGTGAATGCCAAAACCCCTAGATTTGGAGACCCTACAGAGAGGCCTTCTTATCACTTCTCTGCTCTAAAATTGAGTGAGGTCAGCCTTGGGGGGGAAGGGTTCCTAGTAATAGAAATACTTTCCCACCACGACCTTCACCCCTCAGCTCTATTACTATAACACTTTACGTATAAGTCGATCTCACCTATAGGTCAAATTAAAACTTTGAGGGAAAAAATTGATCTGGAGCAAAATACATTGACTCCACCCAAAACCCAGTGAAAGCACTTTTTGTTTGGCCAAATTGACAATTATCCATGATTTTCTGCCCTATTACGGCAACCCCCTATTTGTAGAACCAAGCAGGACTTATAGTGGAAAAGAATCCTCAAAAAAAAAGTATTTTGAAGTATTTAGAATTTATTTTTTTGGCCTCTTAAAATATTATATATTTTCAGAACCTCACTTATAAGTCATTGGACTTTTGATGGGAAAAATCAACCCATAGCAAAAGAAAATTTCCAAATAGAAATTGACTAATAAGTGGGGTTTACGGTAAATGCCTCACATGCTTACAAAGTGAGGCAGTTGGCAGTGAATCGTTCCTCAGATATACAGTATTTGATCCGCAAAGAAATCCTTTGTTCATTTGTCTTACAGAGACATTGGTGTCTACCTTCATGCTTTGAAAGGTGTGCAGTTCAGTTAACACAAATATATGTACCATGTCTCGAGACAAACGATGGCGTCACCTGTCCATGTCAATTGTCCTCTGTATATGTATACAGCCATCTTCATCATGTTGGTTTAGAGTCTAGACCAGTACTATGATTGGAGAGTGAATGTCTCAGCTGGAGAATGGCAGCCCCCCTAGAGAGGCTGTCAGTGCACTGCCCTTGTGGAGTGGAGTAAGTTGGGAGGTGTGTGTGTTGTGGGAGGGGGGAGGGGTTCCACAATACCTAAACTACTTAGCATATGATCTATGCCCCTTTGAAGTCTATATACACTACTTTAAGGGCCACATGGTCCCTTTCTCATGAAAACAACCAGTGCCAGTCATACCACAAGGGCAGCATTCATACAAACCTTCCACGATTAAAGCAACCCACAGGGTCAACATCACACTTGCATACTGAACTAACAATTTAATAATGAGGGGTGCATTTACGCATAATGATAATCATGGAATAATGCAACACAATACCCTTATGGCCCTTAGAGGGTTATAACTCGCGCACATGAATACCTTTACTGGCAGCCCATATGCCAGAGGAACAGAGAACACAGAGTCCCTTCATCTTTTGTTTGGAATTGGGGTCATTCTATTGCGAGGGGTGATGTGGTGACACCTGTCAAGCTCAACTACACTCTGTACATACACAGCCATCTTTATCTAGATGGTTTAGAGTCTAGACCATGAGTGTGTTAGGAGAGTGAATGCCTCAGCTGGAGATTTTCAACCCTACAGAGAGACCTACCAATCAATGCTCTTGGGTAGAATGAAATGGGGTTAGGAGGTCGGTAGAAGCTCTCCAAATAGCTGTGCCACCCAAAGCTAGAGCTATATCCCTTTGAATTGTGTATGTTATATTCAGATATCCTTTAACAACAGTATTGTGCATTATTATGTTTTGTTTTTGAACCCAGCCATGGTGATTCTATTGACCAGATCATTCTAATCCTTTAGTAATATATAGCACCTCATAGGGTCGGCATGATTAACTGAACATGACTGTATTCATGCATCATGGAGATAAAGGGCAAGTTCTATTAAATCAGTCTGTAGCCCTTCAAGGGTTAACTCATTGTACATTCTGTAGCAGGAGGTGGTGTCAGGGTCTACAGTACTCTCTTTGCCACATGCCACAGGCAGCCTTTTATACAACTTGGTGTGAATCCACACTAAGGCTGTGCTGGAATAATGACATCTCCCATTCTTTATTGTGTTGAGACTGAATGCAAAAGCTGGAGATTTAAACCCTCTTGGGAGACCTTCTGAACAATGCTCTGCTCTAGAATAGACATGGAGCTAGGTGTATACCTTTGGGCTTTGTGGTGTTAACACTTCATTTGACACAAGGATATGTACCATACATTTCTTGGCAACCCCAGACCGCTGAGACACAGATAGCCTCCCCTATCCTCTCTTCTGTATGTATTGAGGCCATCCTGTCTTGAGAAGAACAATGGTGTCATCCATATGAGTAGACAACCTCTGTATGTATACAGCCATCTTCCTCCAGTTAGTTTAGAGTTTAGTCCAAGCAAACCACAGAGAGGCAGTCTCATTACTGCTCTGCTGTAGAATGGAGTGGTGTTCAGCTAGGAGGGGGGGTTAGACTCCAACAACAGCTTAACAAACGATCAATAGAGCTAAACCCCTTTGAATTTAACATGTAACTTTAAGGTGGGTTGCAGCCATTCCAGAATGGATCACTGTGCACACAGTTTTCTGCGCACATGGAATAAAATGGTCAGAATAAGGCCATATTTGGTAGGCAAATATAGGCTTGGTTAATTTCCTTTGTCAAAGCAATTTTGGACAATTTTGAGCAAAAATCTGCATTTTAGAGAACTTTATATTTGCATATAATAATTATAGGTATTTTAAACAATAAGGCATGATTCTTCAGGAGTTTTCATTAATGAACTAATAATGACATAATTAAGACTATGAAAATAATAAAAATGCTTGAATACATCCGAACCTACATGACAAGATAACTTTATATGCAGATTGTTGGAAATTTACCCATAATGTAATACTTCAAAGATTTGATTTAGTCTGTTTTTCCAAAACTTTTTCATTTCAAAGGGCCAAAACCCACAAATTATGCATTCGACCTGGCATCAAAATAACTGCTATCCATCAGCAAATGGCCCCTACTTTTTCTCTTTCTTTTTCCGTTTTCAAATGATTAAAAGTAACCACAGAAGAAAAAATATGGAGTTCTAAACACTTTGATTCAATGGGATCAGCCAACCTTAAGGGTAACATAGCCCTTTGTCAACAATATTGCAGTCCACTCTACAGGACATCATTCATGATTCATGCCAACCCTTAAGGATTGTTGGAATCTCTAGGATCAGAACTTGCTCACTGAACTGGCAATTAAATAATCTGCACTGCATTCATGCATCATCATGATAAAGGAATATTGCACTATCACCCTTGGTTGGGCCTTAAAGGGTTTTAACTCCAGAGCGTGAATACTTCTTGGCAGCCCCTATGCCAGAGTAACAGATAACACAGAATCCCTTCATCTATTGTTTGGAATAGGGGTCATTCTGTTGTGAGAGGTGTTGTGCGACACCCGTCAAGGTAAATTACATTCTGTACATATAAGGTCATCTTTATCCAGGTAGTTGAGTGTCTAGACCGAAGTTGTGTAAGGAGAGTGAATGCCTCAGAAGGAGATTTGACCCATGCAGAGGCACCATCTGGTCACTGCTCTGATGTAGAATGAAATGAGGTCAGGGGGTTGGCGGAGGCTTTACAAATTGCTGTACCACCCAAACCTACACACTCACAAAGGTCAGCGTCATTGTCACTGAAACCACCCTCATGTGAAAGTCAGGCACTGACCCACAAAGGAAAGCTTTGTTCATTTGTCTCACAGGGACCCGGGTGTCTACCTCCATGCTTTGAGAGGTGTGCACTTCATTTAACACCTTTGTATATACCATGCATTTCTGACTTGAGACAAACGATGGCATCACCTGTCCAGGTCAATTGTCCTCTGTATGTATACAGCCATCTTCTTCATGTTGGTTTAGAGTCTAGACCAGTACTATGATGGGAGAGTGAATGCCTCAGCTGGAGAATGGCAGCCCCCAAGAGAGGCCGTCAGTTCACTGCTCTTGTGGAGTGAAGTAAGTTGGGAGGCAGGGGGTGGGGCTACTTCTACAATACCTAAACTACTTAGCATATACGATCTATGCCCCTTTGAAATCTATATACACTACTTTAAGGGCCACATGGTCCTTTTCTTAGCATGCATGTTGCATAAATGCAGCTATTGCCAGTCATCTCAGAAGGGCAGCATTCATGCCAACCTCACAGGATTAAAGCAACCCATGGGGTCAACATCACACTTGTATACTGCAATGACAATGTTATTATGAGGGCCCTCGGAGGGTGCAAAAATTGATCTACAGCAAAATACATTAAGCTTTTAGAAAACCTCACTTATAGGTTGAATAGGAGTTTGAGATTTTTTTGGGGGGCTAGACTCCACCCCAATCTGTGTTAAAGTACATCTTGTTTGGCCAAATTGACAATAATTCATGATTTTCTGCCCTTATCATGGCAACCCCCTATTTGTAGAGAAAAGAGCAGGTCTTACAGTGAATAAGAATCCTCGAGAAAAGGCGTATTTTGAAGCATTTAGAATTCATATTTTTAGGCCTCTAAAAATGTTATATTTTTTCAGAACCTCACTTATTCAAACTGGACTTTTGATCATTACCAGGATGCAGCGCCAGCAGAGCTAGACGCGTTCATATCGGCTAAGAACAAATCTGGGAATAACTTTGGTTTAATTTGCTTTGTCGTTATACACTAAGCGACAAAGTTGTTAACCATTGTACGGGGATCATTTTGATACTATTTATCATTATGAACTCCAACGGAAAACTGAAAAAAGGAGAAATTACAAGAAAAACCGTTACGTCGCAACAAATCAACGGTGCGACAGAAGAAAAAATGGAGCGGAGCAGATCCAGCTCGCGAGCAGCTCGGGCGGCTAAGGAGCAGACTAGCTCTCAGGTGCCAACTGCTTCAAACTTGGAAGTTGGGCAACAACAGAAACAACAACAGAAGCAACAACAACAACAACAACAGCAACAACAGCAGCAACAACAACAACAACAACAACAACAACAATCAGGTAAGGGGAATAATGATAGTCATGTTGTAGGTGGTGCCAGTAAAGTTGCTTTTGAAGATATTCTAGAGTCTGACACGGAGAAATTGAGTGATAGGGAGTTATCAAATGTCATAATCAAGCAGCTAAATGCTTTGGCCAAAACTCAAGTAACCCAGGAAGGATTGACCCAGCTTTTAAATTCCCTTAGGAAGGATATTGCAGAGAAGATTGATGTTCTGTCACAAGACAATGATAAATTGCAAAAAGATCAGTTGCATTTAGATGTGAGATGTAACGTTCAACAGCGTAAGATTGATAGTCTTGAAGCTAGATTATCGTCTTTAGAAGCAGATAGAAAAAAGAAAAATCTTGTGATTGAGGGTCTAAAAGAAGAGGAGGGATTGAATTTGCGCTCACAACTAGATGAGTTACTCCGAGCGATAGGAGTAACTTTCTCAAGTGATGACACAGAAGCATGTTATCGTATGGGCATCAAAAGGGAGCATCAAAAGAAACCAAGACCAGTAATGGTTAAACTAACATCGGTACGCCAAAAGCAAAGAATCTACGCCAAAATCTCCAATCTTAAAGGGAAGGATCAATGGAAACATACATCTATTGGAGATGATCTATCTCCAGTTGAATTAAATGAAAAAAGAAATCTCCTAGCTCTTGCATCATACTGCAAGTCCCAAGGAAAAGATGCCAAGGTAGCGGGGAGCACAATCACAGTGGATCATCACAAATATGCCTACGCCCAACTCGATTCTATGCCAGAAGAAATTAACATTAAGAAGATCAAAACTGTGGAAAATAAGGAAGGTACCTTATTTGACAGTGAGTTCAGTTATTTATCTCCAGATTACACTTGTGAGATAAATGATGAGGGAGATAAATTTATCTCGGCGACAAGCCACTTTCTGTCTCAGCAGGCACTGTTCAATGGTGACAAAATCACAGCACTTGAGATTCAATTGGCTACTACAGTCACTGAAGCTAAGTCAATTGCATCATCAATCACTAGAAATCCTAAATGGGACAACAAGCAGAAGCGCAAAGCCATGGAAAAGGCTAACAAGTTGAAGTTTGATCAAAATGAGGGGATAAAGGACACTCTAAAGGCTGTTAAAGGATGCATATTCAGTTGCAACTTTGACAAATTTTGGAGTTGTGGAATGGTGCTCTCGCAGAGAAAATATGTCACAACTAACTCTATCAAGGGAAAAAATGTCTTGGGATCAATCCTAGAGGATCTCAGAGATTCATATAACAACTAACTTTAATTTGCAATACTTTATTGGTATTGTTTATTGACATATTAATGAGTTTCGCAAAGCCAATTGATAGTAGATCTACTCCGAACGGGCAAGAAGGGGGCGTGGCAATGTTTTGAATCATTCGGAATGTCAACAATGCGCGCGGTCCATGGTTACGTCCTGAGCGACCGGCGACGCATGGAAACCAGTGACGTCACAACCTCGCTAGTTGCCATAGATACGTGATTTGCGTTCGCTGTGCGTCAACATTGTGGATTTAAAATCTGTGCCGCTACTTTCTTCGCCTTGACTATTATAACAGCTTTATTGAGAGATGAGGTTCATATTACCGCCGAACTGCAGGATACTAACTGACGAGAGGATGGGAGTAAACGGGGAACTCCAATTCTACTGTGACAAATTGTCTCGGGGACTCAACGTAACCGTAGAAGTCATGGTGTTTCCTTTCAAAGGTTTGGAATACATCGCGTCTATCACAGATAGCTTGATTGAAAAAGATCCGCACTCTATTTACTATATTGCTGCCGGAATTCATGATATCGTGAGAAGGGGCCCTACTGGCCAGTTGCATTTCAACCACGAAAACTACGATGACTTGCATGATAAAATTCAAATCTGTATTGAAGACGGAGTAGAGTATCTAAGACAAAGACACCCGGGCACAATTATTAATCTGTGTACATTTGCGGGCATTGACATTAAACAATCGGTCACTTGGTATGGTCCAGGTGATGTACAAAATGTAATGGACGTGGCTGTGTACACCCTGAATGAGTGTATTTGTCTAAAAAATCACCGGTACAAACAAGTAACAGCGGACTTAGCCTCAGTGATCCACTACTACAACGGGGACCGCTTTGTACACAGATATGACCTTCACCTTAATGATGGACTGCCGGGCACCCTGGCTACAATCTGGAAATGGGCTAATATATTTGTTGAGCACTTCAAAATCTATGAGAAATAGGTGAGATTGACATTTCAGTGACTCTGACAATACTCTGTGAATTCTATAATATTTAAAGAGCAACTAAAATGTTCTAAACTGGCACCATAAAACATGTAAAATATTCCCCTTCCTAAAAAAGTTGTTATCTGACGCGGATCACCAAGACGTGTTTTAATGAATCATTGACGTAACCATAAACACACTACAGTGTATCTACTGGGGCAAAATTCTTCGAGCTGTGCAGGATGATGAAGACTCCAAGTCGCCCAGGCCTGCCCCGACCACCAACACTGCTACCTCTTCATGTAGACTCTGACAGCCAGCATGTGTATGGACCATGGTTACACTGAGAGATCAAGCCTCATATTATATTATATTGTATGGAGACTACCAGACTACCCAGCTCTTACATTCATCAATTTGTACTCATTAATTTATAAAATGGTGATTAATTGTAAATATGAATTAATTAAATGTGTAACTTATTATTGTAACTCATTATTGTAAAAATTACAAAAAAAAAAAAAAAAATAATAATAATAAAATAAAATCCAGGGTAATTCATTATCTATACAGATCAATAACCTGTAAATACCTTGTACATATTATATGTAATTCTTAATCATAATAATATGGGTTCAATGACAATTTAATATAATTATAAAATATCATTCAACTAGGAATGATTTTCTCCAAATTTTCAAATGGATTTATAATTCTGTAAATATTTATTATTAAGGTTTTAGCCGAGCCATAACATCCTGAATCAAACTCAGACATACAGATAGGTAAATGCTGATTATCAGTATGTCTAATTTCATTGTTCAATGTCTAGTAAATAAGAATGTTATTTGTGTAATGAAGACTGTGTTTATAGAAATACTACTGTCCGTAAGAGAGACATTGTCAAAGTTGTTGTATATTGATATATATGGTATAATTATTTTGGAATTTGTGTCTGTTAACAATGATTAGTACAAATATTCAAACAGTTTCCTCTCTCAATCAAACTGAGGGAGAACATTTTGTGCATCTCAATATAAGGAGTATTAGGCCTAGAGAGACTGTTGATGAATTTAAGTTGAGATTTACCGGTACTAATTTTAACTTTATCTCAATTTCTGAGAGTTGGCTAACTGATAGTGACAGCTCAAGTACTTATTCGTTGGGTGGCTATAGATTGTACAGATGGGACAGAGCATGGAAAAAAAATAATTTTGACACTGAGCCAAAAGTAGGAGGAGGAGTAAGCGTATACATTAATGACAAATACACATGTTCTACTGAAGAGCTGGGTAAATTAAACGTATCTGAATCTTATTTGGAACTGCAGTGTCTCAGTATTAAGGATGCTAGTGGTGTTTCTAGTACTATTTGTACCGTGTATAGACCACCCCAGGGAAATGTGGATTTATTCTTTGATACAATTGAGCCAATCATCAGTGTTTTAACTGCTAAGCAGAAAAAGCGTTTATATATTCTTGGAGATTTTAATATAGATTTATTAGACCCAAAATGGAAAGAAGAAAACACAAGATTAATTGATTTATTCATGCAATATGGTCTACTAAATTATATTAAAAAACCAACTAGAGTTAAAAGTAAAGAATCTTGTCTTGATTTAATTTTTACAAACAATGCTCAACTGGATCATGCTGACATAATCCCATTTGATCTTAGTGATCACTACATTGTTTATGGCACACTTATTAATGATATAGTAGATAACACGAAAATCAAATTTAAAGGTCGTTCGATGAAAAATTTCAATGCAGATGATCTGGTAAACACCTTTGTTAACATGGATTGGGATCATTTTTATGAAGATGATAATCCTGATTTATTATGGGAATTTTATGTTGAAACGTTGAGAACAATCCTTGATGACATGTGCCCTTTTAAGGAATTTAATGTAAAGTCTCCGAAAGAAGACTGGGTCTCACAACATCTTATGGAAGAAATTGCTGAGAAAGATCGTTTATTGTCAAGGTTGTATAAAACAAAGAATCCAGTGGATAAGATTAAGGCTAATGATGCAAGGCTAAAACTGAATGTTGATTGTCATACGGCCAGGGAGAAACATGTAAATAAAATAACAGATGATTACATAAATAACCCGATACATTTTTGGAAAGAGATAGCAAAATTATTACCTGAAAAGAAAAGTAAAAATAATATTATACAATTAATTGATGACGATAACACCAACATTCCTATTGAGGAGACTGCTGGCTTTATTAATGAATATTTCACAAATATTGGTTATAATTTAGCACGGAATTTGAATTCTCCTTGGTCATTTGATGGTGAAGTGAATACAACTACTGAAATTGGTGATATAATAATTACTGAGCAAATGATTTCTAGATTTATTGATGAAATTGTTACTACTAAATCATCAGCGGTTGAAGGTATTAATGCAAAAATATTGAAGTTAATTTTCCAAGAAACCAAACCTCAATTGGTTCATATATTTAATTGTTCATTAAAAACTGGTATAGTTCCAAAACTTTGGAAATGTGCTACTGTTATCCCTATACCAAAGGGTGGTGATTCCAGACAGGTGAACAATCTAAGGCCTATTTCATTATTGGCTCTGCCGGGAAAATTGATAGAAAAGGTAGTTCATGAACAACTTATGGATTTTTTGGAACGCAATAATTTATTGACTGATTGTCAATATGGGTACAGAAAGGGAAGGTCCACAATAACTTCTGTGGGTATTCTAACTGATGATATTTTGGTGAGTAGAAATGTGGGAATGAATACAATAGCAACTTTTTTCGATCTCAAAAAAGCGTTTGACACGGTTAATCATCAGATATTAATTTCAAAAATGGAACTAATGGGAATTAAAGGTAGCCTTTTACTTTGGTTAAAAAATTATCTCTCGGACAGACAACAATGTACTAGTGTCAATGGAGTCTGTTCTGAATTAAACCAGATACATTGCGGTGTCCCTCAGGGTTCTATTTTAGGCCCCTTACTATTTTTAATTTATATAAATGATGTTCAAAATGTTTGCAAAGATGTGAATGTGAGTATTTTCGCAGATGACACTGTATTATATTGTTCAGCTCCTACAGAAAAAATTGCAGTTGAGAAAATGCAAGCTGGTATTAACTCTTTTGTTAAATGGTGTGAAAAAAATAAGTTAACAGTTAACATAGGGAAAACAAAATATATGGGTTTTGGAGCAACAAAATGTTTTAAGGACACAACATTATATATAAATGGACTGTCTCTTAACAGAGTATACAGTTACAAATATTGAGGAGTAATATTAGATCCAAAACTCAGTTATGATGTTTTCCTGAAAAATCAGTTGCGTACTATTGCATATAGAACATACCAGTTAAACAAAATCTCAAGGTTTCTCAGCAAAGAGAGTCTATTAAGGATTTACAAAGCTTACATTTTGCCCATTTTTGATTATGGCGATATTCTATTTATGAAATCAACTAGTAATAATTTACAAAAACTACAAAGAATGCAAAACAGAGCACTGAAAGTGTGTTTAAAGGTGAAAATAAGAACATCCACTGAATGGATTCATCAAGAGTCTAAAGTTAACTATTTAAGTGACAGAAGATTAGGTCATGCTTACATAGAAGGGTATAAGAGGTCTAGAAATTCTAGATACATTAGAATAATGGATGTTAATCTGAGATGTGCTACAGCGCCTTTGTTGAAAAACAAATTGCCGCATACTGAATCATATAAAAGAAGTGTGGAATATAATATTTCAATAATTTGGAATGATTTACATACGTCAATAAGAAATTATCCGGACATTTTTTCATTTAAAAGTAAAGTAAAAAAGGAAATGAAGGATTTAATTCCTGTCTCTAATATTATATAATTGTGCCTGTACATTTATTGAATATCATCAATCGATTAATCTGTGGTCAATCTCCTTTTATACATTTTTAGAAATGTATTGATTTTGTTAGCAGCCTACACATTTGCATGTCATAAAATAATATCAGCTACACTCTTTGATATATATCTCGTAACTCAGTCAACAAATGACTACAGGTTTTATATTAATAATATCAGTCTTCATTTTGTATGTCCATGTATAGTCCTGTTTAAATTTAAGGAATTTAAACATATCTATTTTCTATAGTTTTTACTTGTTGATAGCAATTCTGAAGGAGGTAGTGTCTCATCAAGAAGCCCTGTCAATTGTATTTCTGCTATGGTTATTTAGAAATGTTGTACAAGTATTCTCATTGAGAACACATGGGTATCTAATATATTATTAGTATGATATTTAATATCTTTATCATAATATTTATGATTACTGTTGTTATGCAACATAATTGTATTATTAATAACAATTCTACTTATATTATAAAATTGCATTAACTATAACTATTAGTGCAATTTAATTATTAATATACAATGTATAATGTACTAGGAACATTTAAGGTGGCCGACGAAAGCAGACTCTCGAGTCTTGAAGCAGCCTTTTTGCTTAAAGAACATAATTTGTAAAGTCTTGACGTGTATAGGGTATATTGGAAATGGAATATTGATTGTAATACTTGTAAATATATCAACAATGAATGTATATTTAAATTGTCTTTGAGCAAATAAATTTTTAAAATTGAATTGAATTGAATTGAAAAATCAAATAATTGCAAAAGAAAATTCCAAAATATAAATTGACTTATACATGAGATTTTACTGTACATGTCTCACAGGTATATAACGAGGCAGTTGAGAGTGAATAGTCCCTCAGATATCCAGTGTTTGATCCACAAAGGAAAGCTTTGTTCATTTGTCTCACAGAGACCCGGGTGTCTACCTTCATGCTTTGAAAGGTGTACACTTCATTCAACACCAATGTATGTACCATGCATTTCTGACTTGAGACAAACGATGGCACCACTTGTCCAGCTCAGTTGTACTCTGTATGTATACAACTATCTTCTTCATGTTCGTTTAGAGTCGAGACCAGTATTATGATGGGAGAGTGAGCCATCTGGAGAGGCTGTCAGTTCACTGCTCTTGTGGAGTGGAGTTCGGGGGGTGGGGCTACTCCTACAATATCTAAACTACTCAGCTTATGATTAATCCCCCTTTGAAGACTATATACACTACTTTAAGGGCCACATGGGCCTTTTCTCAGCATGCATGATGTATGAATGCAGCCAGTGCCAGTCTTCTCACAAGAGCAGCATTCATGCCAACCCTCTATGATTTTAGCAACCCAGAGGGTCAACACCACACTTGCATATAGCACTGATAATTTTATCATCAGGGTGGTGTTTATGCATTATGACCATGATGGAATGATGCAACAAAAGACCCTCATGGTCCTTAGAGGGTTATAACTTGCGCACATGAATACCTATACTGGCAGCCCATATGCCACAGGAACAGAGAACACAGAGTTTCTTCTTCTTTTGTTTGGAATCGGGGTCACTCTGTTACAAGGAGTGATGTGGTGACAGCTGTCAAGTTCAACTACACTCTGTATGTACACAGCCATCTTTATCCAGGTGGTTTAGAGTCTAGACCACAAGTGTGTTAGGAGAGTGAATGCCTCAGCTGGAGATTTTCAACCCTACAGAGAGACTTCCCAATCACCGCTCTTGTGTAGAATGAAATGGGTTTAGGGGGTTAGCAGATGCTCTCCAAATAGCTACACCACCCAAAGCTAGATCTATGTCCCTCTGAATTGTGTATATTGTATTCAAATATCTTTTAACGACAACATTGTGCTTTACTGGGCCTTTTTTCTTGAACCCGGCCATGGTGATTCTATTGACCAGATCATGCTAATCCTTTTAAATGATATATATAGCACCTGGGGTGGGCATGATTAGCTGACCAGGACTGTACTCATGCATCATGGAGGTAACGGGCAAGTTCTATGAAATCAGTCTGTAGCCCTTAAAGGGTTAACTCATTGTACATTCTGTAGCAGGAGCCGGTGCCAGAGACTACAGTACTCTCTGCGCCACATGCCACAGGCAGCTTTTTATACAACTTGGTGTGAATCCTCACTTAGGCTGTGCTGGAATAATGACATCTCCTATTCTTTATTGTGTTGAGACTAAATGCCCAAGCTGGAGATTTAAACCCTCTTGGGAGACCTTCTGATCAATGCTCTGCTCTAGAATAGACATGGAGCTAGGTGTATACCTTTAGGCTTTGTGGTGTTAACACTTCATTTGACACAAGGATATGTACCATGCATTTCTTGGCAACCCCACACCCATGAGATATACCCACAGATAGCCTCCCCTATCCTTTCTTCTGTTATGTATTGAGGTCATCCTGTCTTGAGAAGAACAATGGTGTCATCCATCTGAGTAGACAACCTCTGTATGTATACAGCCATCCTTGTCCAGTTAGTTTACAGTCTAGTCAAAGTGTCTGTTAGGAGAGTGAATGCCTCAGCTCGAGACCACAGAGAGGCAGTCTGATCACTGCTCTGCTATAGAATGGAGTGGTGTTCAGCTAGGAGAGGGGGGGGGGGGGGTAGACTCCAACAACAGGAAACAAACCATCAATAGAGCTAAAACCCCTTTGAATTTTAAACATAACTTTTAGGTGGGTCGCGGCCATTCCAAAATTGATCACTGTGCACATAGTTTTCTACCATCAAACAATTCTGGACAATTTTGAGCAAGAATTGGCACTTTGGAGTACTTTATATTTGCAAACAATTATTACAGGTATTTCAAACATTTAGGCATGATTCTTCAGGAGTTTTTATCAATGAACTGATAAATGACTTGAGAAAAACTACGAAAATAGTTAAAATGCTTGAATACATCCAAAGCTACAGAACAAAATAATTTTGTATGCAGATTGTTGGGAATTTACCCATAGTCCAATACTTCAAAGATTTGATTAAGTCTCTTTTTCCAATACTTTTTCATTTCAACAGTCAGAAACTCTCAAGTAATGCATGCGACCCCACATCAAAATTACTCTAATTCATCGGCAAACTATCTAAGCAATCTATTGAGGAAGTATAAGAAAAATCTGAACACCTTCACTATAAATTTTTTTTGATTATGTAAAGAAAATGTATTCCTACTCTGCTCTAAAATAGGACCATTTTTCCCATAAATGTAAAGTTATGAATCTCCAATGCTGTTTTTTAATATTAAGGTATATTACATTGTGTTTATTGTGTGATGTTTCAAAATTGGGTGGTTATTGCTTGATCAAAAAAGAAAATCATAGGGTTTTTACATTATTCGTTTTTTTTAATATCTAATTTAAATGTTTTTTGTTTTTTTTAAATACATATTTCATAAAGCAGTTGGGGACCCCCTATGTTTCTCTTTAGTTTCTGTTTTTAAATAAGTAAGGGCACCCACAGATTACTGTGGAATTCTGAACACTTTGATTCAATGGGATCGACATACCTTTAGGGCTAGATAGCCCTTCGTCAGTGAGACACATTCATCTAAATGTAGTGCACTCTACAAGACAGCATTCATGATTCATGCCAACCATCAAGGAATATAGCAACCTTTAGGATCAGCACTTGCTCACTGCACTGGCAATTAAATCATCTGCGCTGCATTTATGCATTATTATTATGAAGGAATATTGCACTAGCGCACTTTGTTGGACCTTAAAGGGTTATAACTCCACAGGGTGAATATTTCTTGGCAGCCCCAATGCCGGAGGAACAGAGATCACAGAATCCCTTCATCTATTGTTTGGAATTGGGGTCATTCTGTTGTGAGAGGTGTTGTGTGACACCTGTCAAGGTAAATTACACTCTGTACATACACAGCCATCTTCATGCAGGTGGTTTAGAGTCTAGACCAAGGGTGTGCTAGGAGAGTGAATGCCTCAGCTGGAGATTTGAGCCATGCAGAGGCACCATCTGATCACTTCTCTGGTGTAGAATGAAATAGGGTCAGCAGGTTGACTGAAGCTCTACACAGGGCCGTACTACCCAAACCTAGATCTGTGTCCCATTGCATTTGATATATTATACTCCATTATGCCCTTAAATGAACACATCATGCTTCAATGTTCTTTATCCTTTCTCATTATGATGCATTAAACCAGCATTGTGATTTTATTGACCGGACCTCCATTCATGCATTATGCTAATCCTTTAACAATATATAGCACCCCATGGGATCGACATGATTAACTCACAAGGGTTGTATTCTTGCATCATGGAGATAAAGGACATATTCTATTAAAGCTGTCTGCATCCCTTAAAGGGTTAACTTATTTGACATTCTGTGCAAATGTGATGCCAGGGTCTACAGAACTCTTTTGCCACATGCTACAGTCAGCCTTTTTATACAACTCAGTTTAAATTCACTCTGAGACTGTGCTGGGAGAATGGTGCCTCTGCTACACTATTGTGTTAGAAGAGTAATGCCAAAAGCCTTAGATTCTGAGACCCTACAGAGAGGCCTTCTAATCACAGCTCTGCTCTAGAATAGAGTGATGTCAGCTTTGGGTTGGGGGGGGGGAGGTATCCTAGTTATAGAAATACTTTCCCACCACTACCTTCACCCCTGAACAGCTCTATTACCATAGCAGTTTACTTAAAAGTCAACCTCACTTATAGGTCAAAATAAAAATTTTGAGGGAAAAAATTGACCTATAGCAAAATACATTAAGCTTTTAGAAAACCTCACTTATAGGTCGAATTGGAGTTTGAGAATTTCTTTTTCTTTTTTTTTTTTGGGGGGGGGGGGGTTAGACTCCACCCCAATCCCTGTTAAAGTACTAGTGCTGCAGCATTGAAGAGCTAGGAGCATTATTTCTGGCGACACCCATCACCAAAAAAGACTAAAGGTCACTATATACCACTGGAAAGCTCTGATCATGGGCTTTTCAGATATGTCGAGCATAAAAGAAAAGGTTGCGAGGAATCCAAGATGGCCGCCAAAATCCAAGATGGCCGCCAAAATATCAGAATTCCATCTCCAATGACCTAGATATGGCTTAGAATACTTTTTTAACACTGCCTACCCCCCCTAATTTGGACCCAAGGAATCCAATGGTTCTATTGGTTTGTTTCTAAGACAGCTGGTTGCTTAGCAACAACTGTTCTAATTGTTTATCTGCCTAGCAACACAGTTTTCCATGGTCCTGAGATTAATTACAACCATACCTACCCCCCCTAAATTGGACCCAAGGAATTCAATGGTTCTATTGCTTTGTTTCTGAGGTAGCTGGTTGCTTAGCAACAGCTATTCTAATTGTTTATCTGCCTAGCAACACATATGTCCATGGTGCTAAGGTTGATAATAATCATACCTACCCCTTTAAACTGCACCCAAGGAATTCAATGGTTCAATTGGTTTGCTTCTAACACAGCTAGTTGCCTAGCAACAACTGTTATTATTGTTTATCTCCCTAACAAAACATATTTCCATGGTCCTGAAGTTCATTACCAACAAGCATGGTAACAACTAAACAACTTTGATCCGGGCTTTTCTATGGTTTAAGGTTGATAAAGAAACAAGCTCTGTGGACTCTTCAAGTAGCTCTTGGGACCCCTTTAGCAGCTCTTGGGACCCTGCAAGCAGTTCTGGGGACCCTCTAAGGGGCTTTGTGGGACCTTCCAGTTGCTCTGGGACCCCTTTAGTGACTCTGCAGACCCCTCAAGCTGCTCTGTGGACCTGTTTAGTAGCTAGGGGGTATGTACATAACAGCTAGCTACATGTGGATGGCCCCCAAGAGCCCTTGAGCTTCTTACGGTGGGGGGGGGGGCAGCTATTGTAATAAAACTTGGCTGATTAGGGACCCTTCCAGTGGCTCCCATCACCTCTGTGGACCCATTCAGCAGCACTGTGAACCCTTCCAGCGGCTCTGTGGACCCTTCTAGCGGCTCTGTTGACCGCTTCTGTAACTCTTGAGACCCTTCAGCTACAGCCCGGATACTGAGGGAGGTGGTACAATCGACCTAGGTACTAGTCATCCCTGATATAGGGGAAGATGATCTAATTGTCCCTGATGTAGGGGAAGATGATCTAATTGTCCCTGATGTAGGGGAAGATGATCTAGTCATCCCTGGTATAGGGGAAGATGATAGTCATCCCTGGTATATGGGAAGATGATCTAGCCATCTCTGGTATAAGGGAAGATGATCTAGCCATCCTTGGTATAGGGGAAGATGATCCAGTTGTCTCTGGTATAGTGGAGGAGTCTTCCTTGGTACCAGAGCTTGTAGACATCTACTAATGCCAGGGTATGCATACCCAGAGCCCGTCTGGGTGTTTCCAGGGGTAGAGGTGGTCATAGAGTAAGCAGAGGTGTTCACAGAATCAGCAAAGATGCACCCACAGCCACCACAGTGTACAGAGGTCCTCCTGGAGCCACCTGAGGGGTCCCTAGAGCCGCTGGAAGGGTCCCAAGAGTCACTGAAGGGGTCCCAAGAGCCACTGAAGGGGTCCCCAGACCCACTGGAACGGTCAACAGAGCCACTGAAGGGGTCCCCAGACCAACTGGAACGGTCAACAGAGTCACTGAAGGGGTCCCCAGTGTCACTAAAGGGGTCCCCAGAACAACTGGAAGGGTCCCAAGAGCCGCTGGAAGGGTCCCAAGAGCCACTGAAGGGGTCCCCAGACCAACTGGAACGGTCCACAGGGTCACTGAAGGGGTCCATAGTGCACTGAAGGGGTCCAAAGAGTCACTGAAGGGGTCCCAAGAGCCACTAAAGGGGTCCCCAGACCCATTGGAACAGTCCACAGAGTCACTGAAGGGGTCCCCAGTGTCACTAAAGGGGTCCGCAGAGCTACTGGAAGGGTCCCTAGAGCTGCTGGAACAAGAGCCACTGAAGGGGTCCCCAGACCCACTAGAACGGTCCACAGAGCCACTGAAGGGGTCCCCAGAGCTACTGGAAGGGTCCCTAGAGTCACTGAAGGAGTCCCCAGTGTCACTGAAGGGGTCCACAGAGTCACTGAAGGGGTCCTTAGAGTAAGAGTAACTGGAAGGGCCTCCAAAGCTGCTTGGAGGGTCCACAGAGTCACTGAAGGGGTGCCCAAAGTCACTGAAGGAGTCCACAGAGCAGCTGGAGGAGTCCCCAGAGCAACTGAAGGGGTCCACAGAGTCACTGAAGGGGTCCCCAGTGTCACTAAAGGGGTCCCCAGAGCTGCTGCAAGGGTCAACAGAGTCGTTGAAGGGTCCCTAGAGCCATTGAAGAGGCCCCCACACTGATATTCCTAGACTGCCTATACGACCAATCTATCAGTCACTAGTACCTTACCTAGTTAGTCATTTTTTGGCTCCCTATACAACCAACCTAAGTAATTTATTATTGTCAGGTTGGTCAGTACTGACCAACCCACCTGAGTCTTTTCATTTTCAGGGGGGAGCCACTAAGTGGTCAGCAAAGTATCTTACAGGTGGCACCAACTAGTGGTATACAAATACAACACACCAATGATGAACCTAGGTTAGCCACTACTGACTGACCTCTTGGTCATTTTTGAATATAACTTTGTCATTGTGATTAACACACATATGACAAACCTAGGATAGTCTGCACTGACTAACCCTTTCAACTTATGGATTTACTGTGACACTGACGGGGTCCACAGACCCACTGAAGGGGTCCACAGTGTCACTGAAGGGGTTCCTAGAGTCAGAGCAACTAGAAAGGGCCTCCAAAGCCTCTGGGAGGGTCCCCAGAGCTGCTTAGAGGGTCTACATAGTCACTGAAGGGTTGTCCAGCATCATTGAAGGAGTCCACAGAGCAGCTGGAAGGGTCCCCAGAGCTACTGAAAGGGCTAGACTCCACCCCAATCCCTGTTAGAGTACCTTTTGTTTGGCCAAATTGACAATAATTCATGATTTTCTGCCCTTATCATGGCAACCCCCTATTTATAGAGAAACGAGCAGGTCTTATAGTGGAAAAGAATCCTGGAAAAAAGGTGTATTTTGAAGCATTAAGAATTTATATTTTTTGGCCTCTAAAAATGTTACTTATTCAAATTGGACTTTTGATGGGAAAAATCAACTTATAGCAAAAGAAAATTCCAAAATATAAACTGACTTATAAGTGAGGTTTTACGGTACATGCCTCACAGGTTTACAAAGTGAGGCAGTTGAGAGTGAATAGTCCCTCAGATATCCAGTGTTTGATCCAACCTTTGTTAATTTGTCTCACAGAGACCCTGGTGTCTACTTTCATGCTTTGAAAGGTGTGCACTTCATTTAACACCTTTGTATGTACCATGCATTTCTGACTTGAGACAAACGATGGCACCACCTGTCCAGCTCAATTGTACTATGTATGTATACAGCCATCTTCTTCATGATGGTATAGAGTCTAGACCAGTATTATGATGGGAGAGCCCCCTAGAGAGGCTGTCAGGTCACTGCTCTTGTGGAGTGGAGTTAGCTGGGAGGCAGGGGGGGTGGGGTTACTCCCACTATAGCTAAACTACTCAGCATATGATTAATGTCCCTTTGAAGTCTATATACACTACTTTAAGGGCCACTTGGCCCTTTTCTCAGCATGCATGATGTATGAATGCAGCCAGTATCCGTCATATCACAAGGGAAGCAGTTATACCAACCTTCCGGGATTAAAGCAACCCATGGGGTCAACATCAAACTTGCATACTGGAATGACCTTCTAATTATGAGGGCTGAGTTTATGCATCCTGACTCTTTTGGTCCAGAGAGGGTTATAACTCGCGCACATGAATACCTTTACTGGCAGCCCGTATGCCAGAGGAACAGAGAACACAGAGTCCTTTCTTCTTTTGTTTGGTATTGGGGTCATTCTATCGCAAGGGGTGATGTGGTGACACCTGTCAAGCTCAAATACACTCTGTATGTACACAGCCATCTTTATCCAGGTGGTTTAGTGTCTAGACCACGAGTGTGTTAGGAGAGTGAATGCCTCAGATGGAGATTTTCAAGCCTACAGAGAGACCTCCCAATCACTGCTCTTGTGTAGAATGAAATGGGGTTAGGGGGTCGGTAGATGCTCTCCAAATAGCTGCCCCACCCAAACCTAAATCTATGTCCCTCTGAATTGTGTATATTATATTCAAATATCCTTTAACCACAACATTGTGCTTTACCCAGCCTTTTTTCTTGAACCTAGCCATGGTGCTTTTATCGACAAGATCATGCTAATCCTTCTAAATGATATATATAGCACCTGGGGTGGGCATGATTAGTTGACTAGGACTGTATTCATGCATCATGGAGATAAAGGGCAAGTTCTATCAAATCAGTCTGTAGCCCTTAAAGGGTTAACTCATTGTACATTCTGTAGCAGGAGGTGGTGCCAGAGTCTACAGTACTCTCTGCGCCACATCCCACAGGCAGCTTTTTATACAACTTCGTGTGAATCCACACTAAGGTTGTGCTGGAATAATGACATCTCCCATTCTATATTGTGTTGAGACTGAATGCCCAAGCTGGAGATTTAAACCCCCCTGGGAGACCTTCTGATCAATGCTCTGCTCTAGAATAGACATGTGTATACCTTTAGGCTTTGTGGTGTTAACACTTCATTTAACACAAGGATATTTACCATGCAACCCCAAACCCATGAGACATAATCACAGATAGCCTCCCCTATCCTTTCTTCTGTCATGTATTTAGGTCATCCTGTCTTGAGAAGAACAATGGTGTCATCCATCTGAGTAGACAACCTCTGTATGTATACAGCCATCCTTGTCCAGCTGGTTTACAGTCTAGTCAAAGACTCTGTTAGGAGAGTGAATGCCTCAGCTGGAGAAAAGCAAACCACAGAGAGGCAGTATGATTATTGATCTGCTATAGAATGGAGTGGTGTTCAGGTAGGAGAGTGGGGGGGTAGACTCCAACAACAGGAAACAAACCATCAATAGAGCTAAACCCCTTTGGATTTTACACATAACTTTAAGGTGGGTCGAGGCCATTCCAGAATTGATCACTGTGCATACAGTTTTCTGCGCACTTGGAATAAAATGGTCAAAATAAGGCCATATTTGGTAGGCAAATGTATACTCGGTTAATTTCCTACCGTCAAACAATTCTGGACAATTTTGAGCAAGAATCAGCACTTTGGATTACTTTATATTTGCAAACAATTATTACAGGTATTTCAAACATTTAGGCATGATTCTTCAGGAGTTTTTATTAATGAGGTGTCACGGTACAAATAGCCGACAAAATTTCTGGTTCTGACCCTATTTTTCTCCTTCAGACGGGCAAAAGGTTGAGTGTGCAGTAATGAATGACCCCTTGAATTGAAGCTTAACACATATCTGATTTTTTTATTTGCAATCCCTTCATCTTTTGTTTGGAATTGGGGTCATTGTGTTGTGAGAGGCGTTGTGTGACACCTGTCAAGGTAAATTACACTCTGTATGGACACAACCATTTTCATGCAGGTGGTTTAGAGTCTAGACCAAGGGTGTGCTAGGAGAGTGAATGCCTGGAGATTTGAGCCATGCAGAGGCACCATCTGATCACTGCTCTGGTGTAGAATGGAATACGGTCAGCAGGTTGGCTGAAGCTCTACACAGGGCCTGACCACCCAAACCTAGATCTGTGTCCCATTGCATTTTAGTACAGGAACTTTAGAAGAATTCTAACCTAAACCTGGAATTAAATACCATAAAGCTGAAAATTTCAGGAATGGCTCATCATTATATTAGGTTTGACCTCTTAAAAGTCCTGGAGTGTCCTATGTGGGCTTCCATTGGAAAACTGGCCAAATCCAATATAGCCGCCAAATAATGAGAACCTCATGTCCAATAATGACAATATCACTCCTAGAATAATTTAAACCTTACCTACCTCCCCTAAATTGGGTACAAGGAATCCACTGGTGTCAGTGGTTAATTGCTAGGACAAGTGGTTGCTTAGCAATTGCAGGTTTACATAGCAAACCACGCTTAGAAGCAAGCATCTACAGCAAAACACCAAGACTCAATTTAGGAAGATCCTTACATCACTTACCCCACAACTTAATGAACCCAAATGAATCAATTGGTATGGCTAGGACTTCTAGCTGGTTTACAATATCACTTCAAACTATATAATTGCTTAGCAATACAGGTTTGCATAGCAAACTGGGCTTAGAAGCAAGCATCTACAGCAAAACCCCACTACAACATCAAGGAAGATCCTGACATCATCCACCCCATACTAAATTAACTCCAATGAATCAATTGGTATTGCTAAGTCCTCTAGTTGCTTAGCAATATTACTTCCAATTTATAGTTGCCTAGCAACACAGGTCTAACATGTTTCTAATGCAATATCAATATAGCGATCCCCTCAAAAGGGACAGTGGGGATTTCAATCATGCCATTAATCTCTTTCTTTTCCATTCAATTCTTGCTAGCATGTGTGCTTGCTTAGCAACCTTGATTATATTTTCTTATTTGCCTAGCAACACAATGGGTCCCCAGGTCAATTTTCATTCTGCCTTTCATTATATTATAAGATAATCCTGGGATAGAAATGAAAGTGTAGCTAATAACCCGCTGCTAAAATATTCTCTCTAAAATTGATTATTGGGGTTAAAGGAAAAGACCAGCTTGATTTCATGTGGCCTTCTATCGGTAGTATTGATTAGCAATATTCTGACTTGCACACTATCAAAATGTGCATCATGTACTTAAGCCAGAAATAAAGAAGAACAGGGTGGCATCACATGAGACCAAATATGTACGCAGCCATTCATATCCTATACAAGCTCAGTATATTCTACTACAATTTACAGTGTAAAAGATAGGCAATAGGGGGCTATACCTTGTATACATGAAGTAATTGCAACCCCCTTTTCCTTCTCATTTTGTACAGACAGTTATGAGGGAGGCCACAATAGTCTTATCAAGCACAGACCAGGGTGTGAGGTAGCTGTCCGATAGGCTCCACTCACTGACACTTCTGTCACTCTCTACACAGATTGTTTTGTGAGACAAGAGTTATTTCAGCTGATGATGAGGAATACAGTAATATGACTTAGTGTAATGTATATGGAATGGTATATAGCCTTCATTTCTGCATATAGCATTCAGAGACAAATGGGAAGTGCACTATGAGAAGTCTCCAATACATGATAATATGATAAGACTGTCTATGTCTAACCAAGTGGTTCTGTTGCATGCCCCTTAACATGTATGGGTGGAATCACCATGAGGACAAGTACAATTTGACCATGAACACATAAGTTATTGGGTGTATCCTCATAAATATATAAAAGTAGATGTTCAATTATTCTGTCTTATAAATGCCTTTGTGGTAAATTGGATAGTGTCCAGCATATTGTATTATATTGTTAGGTCTAGGATTTGTAAGAGGATGGCTAGCTATGTGGTTAAGGAGGCAGGACAAGATGAAGCTCTCCTTTGAATGCCTTTGTCTTAGCACATATTCACAGGCAGTTTCCTGAAAGCAGAAGCGAGCATTAAAGCTGGGCAGTGTGTGAATCCTTAAACATATAGTGTGACTCTGCTGGAAAGGGGTGCAGGATAGTACATGTATCATCCATGTCTCTGATGTTCAACATGGGTAATATGATTTATTACCTGTGTAATCACCTGGGTAAAGTTCTGTTCTGTTCTCCTTAACTTTATATGGTAATGTTGCTAAGCAAAACAATCAATTTTATTCTTGTTGCTAAGTAAGTGAGACCAATGATAAAGGATACCATTAGATTTATTTAGGCTGATTCAGAAGGGAGGTTGGTACCCATAGATATGTTATATATTGATTCTTTATATAGGCTCAACTCTTTCCAGCCACCTAGTGCATTTAATGCACTACCTGGTAAAAACGGCTAGTGCATTAATGCACTATGAGGAGGGCATTTTTGGTATCAAATGCTATTTTCCTGAGTACACCAAATAAATATTTTGAACAGACATTACCTGTTATTATGGTACCATATGAAAGGGAATTATATACATGTAGCAAACAGTCATTTGAAAACATGTATCACAAGTACTAATTCTCATATTTACCTCAATATTACCCCATTTATTAATACTGCTGGGTCTGGGGCCTCAATCTGCCGTATTCTGTGGAGTTTACACCATCATAGAGCCGGATGGAAAGGGTTAATAGTGCCATTGCTAACAAACATCAGTAACAGTTTACCTATTGCTAAGCAACTCCCACAATTATAAATGACATCATTGTTTTCCTTTTTCCACTTGGTGCTGTAAGAATGTTCAATATTTATTCTAAATTATGTTAAAATATCTCAATCTGCATGGAATTCAACCACAAAAAAGGGAAATGTGAGTTGCTAGGCAATTATGTATTTGAAAGTAATGATGCCAAGCAACTAGAGGTCAAAACTAAAGCAATATTAGCAATGTGTTCCTTAAGAGTTGATTTAGTGGGGCTCTGTGGTACCAGGGTCTTCCTGAATGGCATCACGGAAGTCTCGCTGTAGATATTTGCTTTAAGCCCAGGTTGCTAGGCAAGCCTGCTGTTACTAAGAAACTGCTTGTCCTAGCAACAAACCAATGACACCAGTGGATTCCTTGCACCTATTTCAGGGGAGTAGGTAAGGTTTGTTTTCTTCTAAAATGAATATTGTTGTCATAGGAGATGGGTTTAAGCCTGGGTTGCTAGGTAAACCTGCTGTTGCTAAGCAACCACTTGTCCTAGCAACAAACCAATGACACATGTGGATTCCTTGGACCCATTTTAGGGGGGGTAGGTAAGGTTTATATTTTTCTAGGATAAATATTGTTGTCATAGGAGATGAGATTCTGATTATCTGGCGGCCATATTGGATTTGGCCATTTTTTAATGAAAGCCCACACAGGATACTCCAGGACTTTTAGTACAGTGTTAACAATACCAAAACCAATCATTCCTGCGATTTTCAGCTTTATGGTATTTAATTCCACGTAAAAAACTAAAGTTCCTGTACTATTTTATATATTATACTCCATTATGCCCTTAAATGAACACATAATGCTTTAATGTTCTTTATCCTTTCTCATTATGATGCATTAAACCAGCATTGTGATTATGTTGACCGGACCTCCATTCATGCATTATGCTAATCCTTTAACAATATGTAGCACCCCATGGGATCGGCATGATTAACTCACAAGGTTTGTATTCTTGCATCATTGAGATAAAGGACATATTCTATTAAAGCTGTCTGCAGCCCTTAAGGGTTAACTTATTTGACATTCTGTGCAGATGTGGTGCAAGGGTATACAGTACTCTCTGTGCCACATGCTAGAGTCAGCCTTTTTATACAACTCAGTTTAAATCCACTCTGAGAAGGTGCTGGGAGAATGGTGCCTCTGCTACACTATTGTGTTAGAAGAGTGAATGCCAAAAACCCTAGATTTGGAGACCCTACAGAGAGGCCTTCTTATCACTTCTCTGCTCTAAAATTGAGTGAGGTCTGCCTTGGGGGGGGGGAAGGTATCGTAGTAATAGAAATACTTTTCCACCACAACCTTCACCCCTCAGCTCTATTACTATAACACTTTACGTATAAGTTGATCTCACCTATAGGTCAAATTAAAACTTTGAGGGAAAAAATTGATCTGTAGAAAAATACATTGACTCCGGCCGAAACCCAGTGAAAGCACTTTTTGTTTGGCCAAATTGACAATTATTCATGATTTTCTGCCCTATTATGGCAACCCCCTATTTGTAGAACCGAGCAGGACTTATAGTGGAAAAGAATCCTCAAAAAAATGTATTTTGAAGTATTTAGAATTTATTTTTTAGGCCTCTAAAAATATTTCCAAATAGAAATTGACTTATAAGTGGGGTTTTACGGTACATGCCTCACATGCTTACAAAGTGAGGCAGTTGGCAGTGAATCGTTCCTCAGATATACAGTATTTGATCCGCAAAGAAATCCTTTGTTCATTTGTCTTACAGAGACCTTGGTGTCTACCTTCATGCTTGGAAAGGTGTGCAGTTCAGTTAACACAAATATATTATACCATGTCTCGAGACAAATGATGGCATCACCTGTCCATGTCAATTGTCCTCTGTATATATACAGCCATCTTCATCATGTTGGTTTAGAGTCTAGACCAGTACTATGATTGGAGAGTGAATGTCTCAGCTGGAGAATGGCAGCCCTCCTAGAGAGGCTGTCGGTGCACTGCCCTTGTGGAGTGGAGTAAGTTGGGAGGTGTGTGTGTTGTGGGAGGGGGGAGGGGTACCACAATAGCTAAACTACTTAGCATATGATCTATGCCCCTTTGAAGTCTATATACACTACTTTAAGGGCCACATGGTCCCTTTCTCATGTATTTCACTCGTGGTGGCTGGGGCCCCAGCCCCCACTCGTGAAATACAACAGAGATGGTATCAATGGGCGTTGGCATTTGTCTATTTCTTTCAAAGCAGTCTGCAGCCCTTAAAGGGTTAACTGATCATACATTCTGTAACAGGATGTGGTGCCAGGGTCTACAGTACTCTCTGTACCACGTGCTACAGGCAGCCTTTTATACAACTCAGTTGAATTGAATTTGAATCTTTATTGAACGGTAGCATCGTTAGACGCTTTCTGCCCGGACAACTCCTTTTACATGTGCTCAGATTTCGATGAATACAGTAGGATTAATGATTCAAATTCTTTATGATACGTATATCTATACTATCATTATTGATATGCCAGGCAATATACTTTGCTGACTGATATGTTTGTCTTCAATGTCATTTTCTCCATTCCGCAATGTTCTCATGAATGTCACACTTCAGTGTCGATGTAGCATACATGCATTCTTACAACCATTAGTACACATTAGCATGTGGTCTCATTCCCCAGTTTACTTACATGAGTCAGTCAGTAAATGGGTCAGTATAATTAGCATGATTCATTTATCACATAATCATTAGCAAGTTACTATCAGTAGTTTAGTAGTTGACCGGATATAACTCATTCAAAGCACCATTAAACTCCTCATTGGTTTTGAGTAATTGGACATTCAAGTCCAGTGCATTCCATAAGGCTACTCCTCGATAGCATGGCCCCTTTTGATAGAAGGGAGTCTTTGGCCGCCTCATTCTGAACTTCAGTTTTCTGTCACGTCTGGTCCTTGCATGCACTCCCACTGTGGCTTCACCCCTGAGGGCCTGTTTCCACATGATCTTAGTCAGTGTCTTTTCCGCCTGTCTTCAAGCATCAGGACCCCAGTTGTTGTGTGTAAGGCATTAACGCTGACTTCTCTCATCCTGCTCTTAGTTTAAACCCACACTGAGACTGTGCTGGGAGAATGATGCCTCTGCTACACTATTGTGTTAGAAGAGTGAATGCCAAAAGCCTTAGATTTGGAGACCCTACAGAGAGGCCTTCTTATCACAGCTCTGCTCTAAAATTGAGTGAGCTCAGCCTTGGGGGGGGGGGGGGGGGGGTAGGTATCCTAGTAAAAGAAATACTTTCCCACAACTACCTTCACCCCTCAGCTCTATTACCATAACACTTTACTAGTAAGTCGATCTCATCTATAGGTCTAATTAAAACTTTGAGGGAAAAATTGATCTGGAGCAAAATACATTGACTCCACCCAAAACCGAATGAAAGCACTTTTTGTCTGTCCAATTTGACAATTATTCATGATTTTCTGCCCTATTACTGCAACCCCCTATTTGTAAAAAAAAAAGAGCAGGACTTATAGTGGAAAAGAATCCTCAAAAAAATGTATTTTGAAGTATTTAGAATTCATTTTTTAGGCCTCCAAAAATATTATATATTTTCAGAACCTCACTTATAAGTCTAATTGGACGTTTGATGAGAAAAATCAACCCATAGCAAAAGAAAATTCCAAAATATAAATTGACTTATACGTGAGATTTTACTGTACATGTCTCACAGGTATAGGGTAGGTTCACCCTAAGTCAAACTCATACCTTGAGTCAACCACTTTTGACATGAAATTACAAGTTCAGCATTCATCCGGTGACTATAAACTCCCACTGATTTAAGAATTTAAGTGTTTTACAAATCTCCCCACTGTTCATACTCTTTGGTAGTTGATTTTAAGTATTTGTCCCTTTCATACAGAGATCCTCGAGACGCAGCCTAAGCAAGAAACAAGAGACTGACTCCCTCACCCAACCCCCTAAGGAGGCACCTAAACCAAAGTCAAAGGTAGGCAGGCCTAAAAAGAAGGATCATACAGAGTCTGTGATCTGCAAGGCGAGTAATACACGCCCTGCTAGACGCTCACCCCCGACAGGCCTGTCCAGTTCTAGGCCTACAAACCAGCACAAGAGATCTAGAGGTGAGATGGATTCTGCTATGAACAACAGTATCCGTGATTTATATGAGGACCTAGGCCTCTCTATCAGTGATGGGGAACAGACCCTGGATGCAGACACTTCAAACCCCACGGCCGACACTGGAGGAGGAGGAGATGAGTGTCACTATAGGTTTTATGATTGATTTAATCAAAAACATGGGATCATCCTTCAACTCGAAAATATCTGGTTTCCACAAACTTGTAGCCGGCTCTCATAAACATCTGAGCAAAAAGATGGGCGACATGGCGGAGTCCCATAGAGAGTCCATACGCAGTACACAGGAGGAAGTCAGTGGTATTAGATCACTCCTTGCCGAGCAGCAAAAAGAGATTAATCTGATCAAAAAAGGGGAAACCGGTACCAACGTACCCAGACCCCACATGCCCACCAGCCCTACAAACTCCCACATAATCAAAGAACATGGTATTGTCGACAGACCCCCAAGGCGCCAATCAGTCCTAGTTGAGGGACTGCGTTGCTATGACGACAAAGACCCCTACCTTGCAGCGCTGGACCTGTTCAAACACATGGGTCTCGAGTTTGACAGGGCTGACTTAATCTATGCAAAAAGAATAGTCGGAAGATTCCCCAAAGAGGGCTCACAGCCACCTATGGTAGTAAGCTTCAGGGAGAACTGGATGCGGGACAGGTGTATGCAAAGCAAATCCTCACTGGGAGAATCTAATGACTACAAAGAAGTATACGTGAATGCAGATGAAGACAGGGAAACAAGGAAAATCAAGTACGTCCTTCGACAAGTAGTCAGGCACTGTCGTTCTGAAGGCATTTCAGTGGACCTAACGGGTACCAGCATAGAGATAGAAACTACTCTCTATGATGGGAGGTACCCATTCAGAATACCAGATAAGTTCAGGCCAGCCACTCTCACTGTCCCTAGACAACATTCAAGATCTAGGACACCAACAAGAATGCTTACCTCGACCCCGAAACCGCCCAGCTTTACCTGTCGTCACACCTACCAGGAGTACAAAAGGGACTCCCCCTCGTGTCCTATCACCAGAAATACCTGACCTGACCCTCACTGATGAACGTAGTAGGAAAGAAAAGAGGATAGGCATTATGCCACTCTTCCAGCAGGAAACAATGTCTGGCTTGACTTTTTGCGGGTCCAGCAGTATCTTTAGCACCACCCACCCATCCCCAATTGAACACTCCGGCTCAATATTCCACTGTGCAGAACAACTATACCAGTGGCTAAAGTGCCAAGCCATGGAAGATAATAAAACTGCCGAGAAAGTCCTGCGTTCCAAAGATGGCCAAAAAGCAAAAGAAGCTGGAGAACTATGCATCGGTGGTAGAAAATGGAAGGACTTAAAATATGAAACCATGTATTTGGTGCAAAGTTTGAAGCTCAGACCGAATTCTGACGAAAGGGCCGCTCTACTACACACCGATGGCGCCCTGATTCTGGCAGAGAGAGACGCCTTTTGGGGCGGGAACTACCCCTACAATGATGTAGCCTACCAACAAGATTCTTGGGACGGTAATAATGCCTTGGGAACCGTCCTCCAGGACTTACGCCAGTCGCTCCAACTAGATGCAGCGATCGCAGCCGAGGCGGGAAAACCAACTAAAGATCAGGGGGGAGAGTGTGAGGAGACGCCTGACCCACTTCCACCGGGTGACCTTGACCCCAGTCAGGCTTCCGGTGAATTAGGGGTATTGAAACTGAGATCCTTGTCCTTATGTGACAGTAGTATAGTGTGTATCAGGATGGACCTATGACTGACCTAGTAGAATGGTCCAAACGACAAGAGACCGAGTCTAGTAGCTTAGTCATAGACAAATCCCGATACACACTATACTACTTGCGAGTTGAATTGAGAGTGACTAATCTCTTAAGTCTTTTGTCAGCGCTCCCTTCTCAAGAGGCCGCTCTAAAGGGTTGAGAGCTATTTTCTGATCCGCTTAACAACCTCCCTCCTCCTACTTTAATGCAACCAAAAATAATTTTCTTGTTTAAGGAAAAGTGAGATGAAAAAAAGCTCGCTTTCCAGACAAACTGACTCGTTTAAAAAGAATTTCAGTCATTTGTTTATGAAGTTAAATCTCTTTTTTCCCCCTCTTTTTTATTTTTTGAGAGTTGTTCTTGAAACTAGTCATTTTGGCTACCAGTCAATATTGTTCAAAGAAAGTAAGAAAAATATTTTTAGCTTTCCACCCCCCCGTCTCTCTGTACAGCAGCTGGATACGAGATTCGCTCCTGATGGCCTACCCGGCGCTAGGGGGGGGGTCTCTGTGACACCTCTTTGTCTATGACCACCATTGAAACTACAGTAAGAGGCTTATCTCCTCCATAGTAGTATATAAAGGCAGTCGTTCAGAAAACTAAATCACTCACACTATCAAACACACACGCGCTACACACCCCAACCACCCACACCCTCACCATGGTTGGAAAGAGACGTAACAGAAACCTTGGCGTCTACAAGTACAGTGGCAGGAAGGTAGCAGAAAAAACCCTTCTCCTACTACATCAGACCCGGCGGTACCGTGTGCACTACTGCCTTCTCCCGTCGTCGACTTCGACTCCTTTGTAGCAAGCTCTGCTACAGCCCGTGCTGTTGAGAAATCCCCTGCTGCTGCTGCTGCTGCTGGTGCTGCTGCTACGTCTACTAGTGTCAGTACTACTGCTACCATGGCCACGGACACCGCAACAGGTGTGACAGAAGGAGACGTTGCCTTTGACTACTCAAACACCTCAGACTCCAACGGAACAAAGGAGGAGACGGAGGAGGACCAGGATTCATCGTACACTGACGGTCAAAAGTCTCCAGACATCCTGGCCAAAGTCATCGCCCAGTCTCTGCGAGAGACAGGTACGCTTATCCTCCGGCGCAGACCGACGAAGACCCGGAGACAAACGAGAGTGAGAGCTTTCCACCTCAACGTCGACCTTCCACGCCCTAACACGCTACTGTCTCCCCCTCCATCAACGAGGGCATGTGGCTGTCCGTGCGAAAACCCACCGTTTCTCACAAGTCCCAGGGTGCCAACACGAGTGTTGATACTGCTGCTACTTCTGCTGCTACTTCAGCTCGTCATGCTGGTCACAACGCTCTTCCTGTAGATGCACGGACGCATCACTAATTGGCCCACGATACAGACAGGCGTCAGAGCTCAGGGTGTTCGCGTAAGCCTAACCAACGTGAGACTGCCCACCGATGAGTTGCAGGACGCCATTGGCACAATGCATCAGATCCATAAAGATTTAGATACAAAGTGGGTTTGTCCCTCAGTTTCATCCTGCAACACAAAGAAGACAGAGACAAGCTACGCTACTTCTACACCTCCCAGAACAACGCCACTCTTCTTGAACCCCCTCCCACCGTAACGGATTCCGCCTCGTTAGAAGATCTCCGTCATGGAAAACACCATCACATCCCAAGAAGCCGCAACACTTCGCGACGCTGACACCAAGTGGCAAGTTCTGTTTCCCACCAATCTGAACGTTTGCATTTTCATGGGACCCCGAGAATTTCCCATAGGAGGAAGAGTAACCAAAATGGGTCGACTGAGAAATAAAAGAGGCGTGTTAGATTTTCTGAGCGGCGACAAGTTATGTGTGTTCCTCTGCATATCCTTTCACTTGCACAAGACATGCAAGCATGCTTCAAAATTATTGCACCCGTTCCATCCTTTCGCGAACGCTGAAACCTTTCCCGAGTTGAACTTGGGCGACATACCGACTTTGGAGAACTTGGTCGACATACATATAGCAGTTTACAGAACGCATAAAGTCAAAGGTAAAAACCTGAGAGAATGAGTCTCATTGATGAAACCTCCTTCGAAGACACAGGGTGCCAGAGGAAAAGTCAACCTAGACCTCTCTGAGAGGTGCGGCGGCAGCTCCTTGAAAATCTCCCTGATAGCGAATTTTGAGGAATACGCTGGCACATAAGAATGTCCCGACTGTAAGTCTGCGTTCACAACCAAATTCTTACTGAAAAAACACAGGAGTGAGCTTTTGCCTTGCAAACAAGTATCTGTTTCGTACGTAGGTGGAGTGTACCAAAACACTAAATCGGTCTTCAAAGCACTGGTAGACTATTCCATTTATCCTCTGGACGCTGCTTCCATGATGTATCCTTACAAAATAATCTTTGATTTCGAAGCTTTCTTCATACTCGCCAAAGCACGGTCCATGCAAAGCGTTTCCATACTGTACAAGCACATCCCTCTCTCGGCTAGCGTGGCGACCGACTTTCCAGGATGCGAAGGTCTGGTGTGTTTCATGAGACAGTCAGATGTGCAGTCGGACCCTTTGTTGGACAGGGTTCTCAACTACATCGACGACACCGATAATAGGAGAAGCGGTGCTGGAAGTTTACCAACCAACATTGGTGAAACAAGAGGCACGAACGGTAGAAGCTCTCGCTCTGGAGGCAGGGGCCGCCACGTCTACAGGCGACGACTTCACCAAAATTTGAGACTGTCAACCTTTAGTGAAACTGAATAAAAGATTCCTGAAGTATCTTCGCCAAGTTCCAATCGTTGGCTTCAACTCGGGGTGTTACGACTTGAACCTGATCAAAGTTCACCTTCACTCCTTCTTCGCCTCGAAAAACCGAGAGAAAGACGAATTTAGCGTCATAAAAAGAAGTAACCAATACCTGGCAATATACACGTGGCACACCGTTTTCTTGGATGTTGTGAACTATTTGGCTCCTGGTTAAAACTACGCAAACTATTTACTGGCTTTCACCAAAAATCAGCACAAGGGTCACTTTCCTTACGAATGGATGACGTCCATCAGAAAACTGGCAAACAGAACTCTACCTCCCTTGTCTGCTTTTGCCAGCATCCTCAGCGGCACGAAGATGATGGTATCCAACTACCCCCAGTGTGAAAAGGTTTGGTCAAGACAGAAGATGTCCACTTTCAGAGACTACTTGGTCTACTACAACAACAAAGCGTGCAACTGTTCTTAGAGGCCCTGAACAAGCACGCCAAATTTTTCACGGAGCGCGACACCGACACGTTCAAAGACAGAATCTCTCTCCCCGGTCTCACACTACGATTCCTTTTCCAAAACATAGAGGCTCCGTTTGTTACCTTTCACCAGGGGGATGCTCATCTTCACTCTCTTGTTCAAAAAAATCTAGTTGGTGGTCCTTCGATCGTCTTCCATAGGTTTCGCGAAAAGGGTGCGACGCTGATAAGGGAATACAAGTATGGTAGACAAGCGAGAAGGTGCTTACCTGAAAGCTTTGGGTCACAAGTGGATCGTCATGTGGGAGTGCGAATGGACCAAGATGAAATGCAAAAACTCGCAGGTCACCGCGTCTGAGAAGCACTGGAAGGTGGACGAATTGAAGGTGAATTGCACTCCCATGACTGAGAGTGAAATACTATGCTGCGTCAAAAACGGAAAAAGGTTCGGTTTGATCGAGGTGGACATAACAATGCCTCGACACCTGCACCAAGACTTGACTCCCGTCTTCAAGAACGTGACGACATAGACATGTCAGATTTCGCGAACCGAGAAAACCTGATGAACAGACCTCAGAGATATCTGATAGGAAGTTACCACGGAAAAAAATAAATATTTTGAAACACGGTTTGGTTGTGACCAAGGTGCATTTGTTCGTTGAATACTTTCCCAGACGCCCTTTCGGCGACTTCGTGGAAGAGGTGACAGCGGCATGAAGACGTGAATCCTGTCTAACTGTTACAAGTTGATGGGAAACAGCACGTACGGTAAAACCATTTGCAACAAAGAAAATCACTACAACGTAAGATACACCAGCGGTCAAACTTTCGAACTATTGACCAATTCGTGGCTGTTCAAAAAGGGCACAGAATTGAGCGGAAACCTCTACGAAGTCGAACTGCAACCAAAAAGAGTGACCAACAACCTACCTATACAAATAGGTTTCATGGTTAACCAGTACTCAAAGTTGAAAATGTTTGAGTTCACGTTCGACTTCTTGGATAGGTTCGTCAATTGGTGCGATTACCCGCTCTGTCAAATAGACATGGACAGTCTTTACATGGCTCAGCGGACAGACCCTTAGACAAACAGGTGAAACCTGAGCTGAGAGAAACATATTTCAGAGAGAAACGCGACTGGATTCCAACAGCTGTGTGCGACCAGCACTTACAGCTTTTCATGAAGACAAAGATGGAAGGCGTCAGAGAGTGGACCCCGACGACCTGTTGTGAGAGACATTAAGTTCACGATATGAAAACTCTGGGTCTCAAGAAATACGAGTGGGAAGGTAACGGTTTTCTTAGTCTCAACCCGAAGACTTACATAAAAACTCGGCAGCTGAAATGACATGTCAGAAAATGAGCGCCAAGGGTGTGATAAAAAACCCAAATGCTAAAGAACCGAAAGACTTCTTTGAAGTTCTTTCTGACCGAAAATCTATAAACGCCACCTACACAAATTTTAGAGTGATAGAAAACAAAATGCACACTTACACCATAGATAAAAAGAGACTAAGTTACTTATACTCGAAGCTTTGTGTTCATTCTGATGGTGTGACAACGAGTCCTTTAGAGATATGAAAGACGGAGTTGTCTTATTAAAAAAGAGGGCTGAGTGAAAAAATCCAAAAATGTAAAAAAAATAAAATTTAAAAATTAGTTTAAGCGACAGTGTGAGTTTAGAGAAGTAAAAAAATAATAAAAAGATTATAAAAAAAAGTAGCTTAGTTGTTTAGCGGTAGGTCAGACGGTGAGATGACGTTCTTTGTTTGTCGTGTAAACCACGACCAGCTTACCTCACCTTGTATATCGTGAAAAAAGACGCAAAATGTGTTCTTGCGAACCGATTTTCTGTTGGGAGGCGATCGAGGCGACCGATTTGTCAGTCTATACAGAACCCCTGGCGAACCAAGGTGTTCATAAAGTGTTCATTTCTAATTACACGTTCCCTTCGTTCGACAGTTGTTTCAAAGATGGTTTCTGGAGAACGAACCACGAGTTGGGAGACAGATGTCTCGGGATACATCAATTTCACGAAGGAAAGGAGTGTCCCCTCATCAAAAGGCGGTATACATTCGAATCTTGCAATACGCTATTGACTATGCTAGAGAAAGACATGGAGTTGTTGGAAAAAGGTTGTCATTGCCCTGGGTATAAGTTTGACACAATCTGTCATCCGTGTCTCGAAAACATATTGTGCAATGAGTATGCCTACTTGGGTGTAGAGGCTGCTCAAGTGAAATCTGTCCTGTCAATACAATCCGAATGGACCGCTTGGTATAAGTGTTCGGTGGATTCGGCTTGTAATCTCGACAAGTTGTGGGCAGCGACCATGGCTTACGACTTTTTCCCCAATCCTGAAGACACTTGCACAAAAGTGATGCGCCAAGATTACACTTCGTACAGTCTCCTTTACGAGAAACAAAAAGCAAACGTGTACATTTGGAAGTGTGAGTTGTGTCATGTTCCTCTGCGGTATTGTGCTTCATTATGTAAAGAGTGTGTGTATTTATTCCACGATGCGTGGATTTAAAAAAATATGCTGCTCAATGTATAAATTCTGTCACGTTGCTACTATACGTGTGTAAACAGTGTATACTCTGTTGTGAATATGTCAAAAGCTTGCACTGTGTACAGTCTCCATTAGGAAAAAACTAAAGTGGAGCGTGATCAGTGTGTTGTGTGTCGATGTATCACGTGAGTACTTTTGAAAAAATTCGAACCTTGTACTGATCGATGTATAAATTCTGTCGTGTTGAATGTGTAATTTATCGAAATAAAAGAATTAAATGAAGAAGTCTGTTTCAGACTCATTTATAACTAGCCCACCATCATACGACCACCCAACTTTTCTAAAGAAGTCAGTCGTACCAGAGGCCGACAGGCCTCTAGTACGACTAGTACTCCCTCCCCCTTTTAAGAGATCCCCCACCCCCACCCCACCCCACCCCAAAGAGAAGAGAAAGGAGGGAGGGAGGGGCCCCCCACCCCACCCCGAGGGCTTACAATCATGCCCAAATAAGGTCGCTTCCAGTCACGTGACTCCTCCAAGAGGGCGTGGCCTCATTTGCAAATGAGGTCACTTGACCCCATGGAGATCTATGATTGGTTACGCTCATGCCCAAATAAGGACACTTCCGGTCGTGTGACCCATAGGGGTGTAGCCTTATATGCAAATGAGGTCACGTGACCCAATGGAGGCCTGTGATTGGTCTCTTGTCGTTTGGACCATTCTAGTCGCTGAGCTATAGTCCCATCTCGATACATACTATACTACTATAGTTAGTTCACTAATAACATTAGATACTGTTGGCAGGTAATTGCTATGGCTGGGACAGGTACTATGCACATGTCTTTAAATCTATTGGTAAAAGAGGTAAGGTATTTGTAATCAGTTACTGCCAATTTAAGTTAAATGTAACTATAAGTAGTTTTATTACCAACAAAAATAGAGCAAATAGTCATTAAGTGCTTTGAAGTAGCAAACACTGGGTGGCCCATGTGGGGCAACATCTGGCTCCCCATGTGGCCCTGAAAAGGCTGCCCGGCTTGAGCTCAGTGGGTTTGGTCTTTGCTTTTTGCTCTGGCTACCTTGTTAAGTGCATTGTGTGCTTTTTATGTTGAATGAAGGACTACAACAGTAAAGACATCGGGGGAAATGCTTCTTGGGGTGTGCGTTTATTAGAATGATGATTCGTTCAGTTTGAAATCATTAAGAATTAATTCATTCTGTCAAATACGGTATGTAAATATGTATACACCCGCATATATCACTGCCAATGCCCTAGTATAGGCCATGCAAAGACACACATATATCATGTATATAAATATATATATATATATATATATATATATATATATATATATATATATATTTATATATATATATATTATTTATATATGGCACAAACTCCTGAAATTTCCTCCCCCGTTAGACGTTATACTGCATTTTATAACGTTATATAACGTAATATAACGTTTCTCTAAGCCTCCTTACTATGGCATAATTTTATATACATTTTTAGAACGTTATTTTGACATAGATTTTTGTTAGCTGGGTTACATGTCTCCCATGTCTACTGAAGCAACAACAGCCCAACCCAAATAGCATTTTCTATTAGGCCTATAGTATAGCCAATAGATTCATGACGCTTTCATTTGATATGTACCATATTATTTTCTCCAGAGCATTTCAAGTGTGAATTGTCAGCAACATTTTTAAAAGCCCTTTCATTTTCATACCCATTTTCAAATATATCCAACAAATTTTAGTCATCTTTAGTGTCTCTGCTTCCTACCCACCCCTTTCAACACTCTAAACCAGAAATTTGAGGATTTCCCTTATTCAACCTACATTTATACTTTTTTTTTCGGTCCTGAAATAAGGTGAAATAGGAGATTTTTTGGACAGGACTGTGCTAAGAAGGTTCAAGGGATCGTAATGGTTGATATTTCCTAAACAACATCCGATCAGGACATCGTGAGTGATTTTGACAATTTATTGAAGCATTTTGAGTGAACTAGGGTAAAGTTGAGAGTATGCAATTGAAATTTCATATTCAGTAGTCACTCGGAAACAGATGATTGAGTTCATGAGGGGATAAAATCTGAACCGCTTGGGTCTGAGATGTATGAAAATGTGTTTTAAGGAGCCAATGTATATATTACAAGTTACAGCTGTTAACACAAAGCAATTTATTCTCATTTGATATAATCATTCCCATCATTGTTTTAGAAAAAAAAAAGTTACGACCATACCCAAATCCAGGAAGAAAGTTTAGTAACATGCTGCAAAGATGTAGCTACTTAATATTTCGAAATTATACAACAACTGGTACATATAAAATATGTTATATATCTGTATACACCATTTATGTGTTTTTGTATTCCAGAGCCAGAAACATGAAGATTACATCAGTGCATATCATCTGTATATTCTCTGTTTCATTGTTGGCACTACACCAGGAAATTATATATAGTATACTGGCAAAAATAATATCACAGTTAGTGGGCAACAAAGTCAAATTTTCTAATATGAACATTAACATTTCAAAACCATCCATTGAAAATAAGGCCTTCAATATATTCTACCTAAAGTGCCACAAAACAGGATCTACAACTCTTCTTGGCATCCTCAGCCGATTTGCAATTAAACACAAACTATCTGTGAGCACCTTTCATCGATTTCCTGGAGCAAACACAGAGAAGTTTATAGGCGCCATGAATCCACCATTTGTCAAAGGTAAAAGTAAAAAATACAATATTCTTCTTGACCATGCATACTTTCAGCCAGATGTAATTGAGATGATTATCCATCAGCCAATAACTTATATAACTATCCTCCGTGACCCTATGTATCAACTGGACAGTGCACTTCACTACTTTCATCAGCTTAAACCATTGGGATTGAATAAAACGCATACCATCAAATCTTTAATAGATAAGATGGAGGATAGCCAGTGGCACAGGAAACATAGGCGTAAACTAGAAGAGCGGTATTTGTATGAATATACTAAGAGATTCAAGACAGATGAAGATGTTGATGCCATTCAGGAAAATTCAAATTTCATTGATGCAAGTAAACTCTTCTTTGTTGGAATAACAGAATACTATGATGAGTCATTGATACTGATGAGACGGACACTAGGTTGGTCATTTCAGGATGTTCTCTATGCTCCACTCAATGTCAAGAGGTATCAAAGGACCAAGAAGAATGACTATTTGTACAGGAGACTCTGTCATTGGAGACAAACTGAATGCTTTCTCTATGATTTTTTCAACAACACATTTTGGAAAAAGATATTACAAGAAGGAGAATGTTTCAGCAGAGAGGTCATTCACTTCAAGATGATTCAGGGAAAGATTTCACATTTCTGCTCTCCTGTTTATGATAATGTTAAGTCAAAAAGGCATATGAACATCTCCCAGGGGTTTGTTATTAATGCTTCAGAATGGCATGACACCTTTGTGTACACAATTAGGGACTGCCTTTTTGCGAGGCTATCACCGTTTTCTTTCCGGCCTTATTTCTACTATCAGCAGAATCCACAGGCTGAATGTACAAAGAAGTGTCCTGTTGTTCATGATGCACACAACATGTGTAGCAAAGTGTGTTATCTGTCTAAAACATCCAGGAACATAGATCGAATCCTTACAGACCCACATGCATACATGTGGATTTAATGCCTTCAACATGAAAGAAGACATGGGCGGCTTTTACACGACAGCATCTTGTGGTATTAATACTGCAGATATCATGAAGTACATTCTGACAGAAACAAATGCATGTAATGTCCCTCTCACATTCATAAATGCTGTCTTCAACTTTAGGAGTTTCAGTAGACATTTACAGTTCAGATCAGATCCTTTATACCATGAAAGCTTTCCATTGTCAATTCTTCTATGTCCAATCCAGGGGTAAAGATAGGTACCCTTAAGGTGGCTGTCTAGAATGGATCAAGAGATTTTGAATTCCTACGAAAACGTTTCTCCAGGTTCTTTGCATAATTCTCAACCCAATAGCATAAAGAAATATTGGTAGTCCTTGGCTACTTTTTTAAATATAGAATTTTGAAAAATAAATGTATTTCCCTAAGATCAAAGAGGGAAAATAGTTTTAATCAATGAGGAATAGTAATAAAAGTTTTTGAATTATTCTTAAACTTCCACAAAACATCCATACCATCCAGGCCTATTGAAACTGGATTCTGGATTAACATGGAACAAACAAGCCAGTGGACTTTGGGCCATACAGGTTAAAGACGGCCTATTTATTCAATATCACAATATCACAATATCACAATCAAAGCACAAAAAAAAGAATCAATATCAAGTCTTCATATTTAGGCCCCTAACAAACGGGCAAGCAGTCTGAAGCAGGGGTAAGCATGAAGCGTCCGCACCGGACTAAGCTGGCAGCAACAATAACAGCGGTTGCTGGGGAAGCTCTCTGCATGACAACGGTAGTACGGGAACTAACCACCAGAGGGGGTGGCGGTGCAGTGCAACCCCAACAGTAGTACCAGGTGAGCTTCCAGGGGGAGTACATATCAGCCCTGGAGCACATCCTATCAATACCTCAAACAAACCCGGGGGGGGGGGGGATTGTTTGTTAACATACTTAACACTTTCTTTACCAAGGCATTTTTTCTGTGATTTTCGGGATGGGATAATCTTTCTAAAACTGCATCAATCATGTAAATATTCCAAATAGAAGTCAAATGGTGATGTTTCAACCTAGACTAGTAGGCAGAAGAGCCGATACGCCAGTTATGTACATTCATATCAATAAGGGAGAAAAAGCAGTTTCAACATAATCATTCATATTTTTTTAAGTGATGAATTAATCCAATTTCAAGCAGTAATATTTCAGGCCTCCCTTTTATCAAATAGGATGAAATAAAATTCATAGGGTAGGTACCTATAAGTACTTTGGAATATTGTGTATAGAATGAGTAGGTCATGCACATTCTATTTGGTTACCATGGCAACCAAAGTCTAACAAATTTGTTATTTTTGGTGAATCTGTTGCTATGGCAACTCATAGTTTTGGCAATAATGCACCAAAATAAGCAAGAACTGTTAGGACCATCTTTTTTATTATGAAAAACTGCCAAAAGTAGGTTTTCACTAAAAAAATCATATTGTCTGAAGTATTTCATGATTTTTAAAATCGGACAAATTTTCTCTCAAGTTGGAAAAGCCACCATATTAGGGGAAATGATGTCAAGGACTAAAGGTTTGCGGTAATCAGAGACAATATATTGGATAGACAGAATCCCAGAGATCTAAGGATTAAACGGATTTCTGAGTAAATGACAGAGTACTCAAAATCGGCCAAAAATCGGCCAAAAAATCGCCTAAAGGCGCGATCGGTAAAAAGAAAGCTTCACCACGTTTTTGATGGTGTTGTCTTTCAAAAGTATATATATGTATATGTACATGTATATATATATATATATACATATATATATATATATATATATATATATATATATATATATATATATATATATGTGTGTATATATATGGCTGAGAAGGGAATGCCAGGCTCCCTCACATGGTCAGGATGGTGAGGTTCACTGGACTGGCGTGGGATCGGTGCCACACAGAAGGACAAGTTCGATGCACCAGTGCCGGAGCTATATAAGATGGTACGGGGGCACAGAACTGCATAAGGGACTGAAACCTGAAGATAACGGGAAGTGATCCCAAAGGATTTAGATGGTATGGGTGGTAAGAGCTCAGGCAATAAAGATTTGTCAACTGTAGTTACTGCGTCCCTGTGTTGTGACTTACCTTAGGCTGAATTTCGCTACTATATATATATATATATATATGCGAAGGGTGATTTTAATTATCTTTTGAAAATTACAGTGGTGGGCACTAACTTCTGAGCTGTGCGCCAGCAGGCCTGACTTAGAAACCTATATCAAGTACCCAATACCAACTTTTTTTTAAGATGTAAAACTACTTGAAATTAGGAAAATGCCTGTTACCATAGTATGTGGAATATTAACGGGACTACTTGCTGTTGGCCACATTTTAATGTATTTAATTACTAGATAAATGAAGATAGGCAGAAATTCGCAACTCTCTCTGACTACTTCTAATCTAGAGCTCCGTGGGTAAGAGTGTGCATGAAATATAGGCACAAGTACATTTGCAGTATCTAATTATTTCCTTCTAGGTATGCCATCAAGAGGAATGAGAAGATACATTTATTTTGTCATGTGTGGAATGTTGGCCCTGTATATTAGCCATCATGTCATTTTAATGGACTTAATTGCCCCATTAGGTAAGTTTGCTTTGATTTTAAGATGGTGAAATACAGTACCTCAAAGTTGAGTGACAACATGATTGGCAGCTAGATTAAAGGTATATGGTAGGGTTTGGTCAATTCTATTCTACCAACAATATCTCTTACTCACTTGGAATTATCTTGGTTTGATGTATGATGATGTGATGGAAGCAAATAAATCAATACCTCATAATCGAGTTTTGATATAGATATTTGAAGATAGGACACTTTTAACTATGGCTGTGTATAGTGCAAACCATAGTATGTGGAATATCTCTTTCAACATTTTTGAACTTTATGAAAAATTTACCAATAATATCCAAAACAAAACTTCCCAGATGTTTAGAGGAGTCTAGGACATAATCGCTCCATAAAAAATAGTAGACATAGGTGAAACATAGATGTCATATCTAAACACCTTAGCCATTTGTATATAGGATAATAAGAAACATTTTGCATTAAAAAAAATAGTGATTCATTGATGAATTAATAGGGTTGCGGACATTTTCAAATATTTTTTAGTCGGCCCAAACAGGCCATACTTAAGTAGCGCATAGCTTTTGGCAGCAGCAAAACAAGGCGATATGATTCCACAGTCTGAAATTTAAAGGGTCAATACAGGTGAGGCAAGAGATATACAACCGGGAGACATGCTTTTATCAGTAGTTTCATTTTTTTCCCACCAGGTGATGTATGCATAGACCCTGGCATACCCCCTTAAGTGTAACAGCACTCCTGTCTGACTTAAGGTACTGTAACAGGTCAGCGAAAACGTCAAGCCCCACGGGGAATCGAACCCCGGCCCCTCCGCTCCGGAGTTGAGAATGCTACCGCTACACCACAGGCCCAGCTGCTTCTCACTGCTCTGCTACGGTACTTGAGCTACCACAGGCGGGCAATGCGCTCTCCACACACGCTCCGGCTGCCCCGAGCGATACGTGCCCGCTACATTACTCCCCTTCAGACTTTTGCTAGGTCCGCGGACAGACATGTTACTCAGCAATCTGTGATCAAAGCTAATCCCTTACTTAGAATTAGCCGGCGAAGCCAGTCACCTGCCCTGAACATGTGTCTTTGGACGCACACATAGCAAAAGCTGAAACCGCTCAGACTTCTGCCAGGTCAATGGAGGTCCCACGGACCTCCTAGCAGAAGCTGAACACGCTCAAGTACCCAACCCAGGTTCCGTGGATCCTGGTCAAACGTGCACCAGTGTAACAGGTCAGCGAAAACGTCAAGCCCCACGGGGAATCGAACCCCGGCCCCTCCGCTCCGGAGTTGAGAATGCTACCGCTACACCACAGGGCCAGCTGCTTCTCACTGCTCTGCTACGGTACTTGAGCTACCACAGGCGGGCAATGCGCTCTCCACGCACGCTCGGGCTGCCCCGAGCGATACGTGCCCGCTACAGTACCATGTAAATTTACAAATCAGAGATCTGAGGATTTGATTATACACAGATATGATTTGTTTATAGAGATGCGATTTCCTTTGATGGTAAGAATGAACCCAAATTCTATCCCTTTTCCCCGGCAATGGTCAAATAATCTAGGATGAAATTATGTGTGGGAGTTTACCATTACGCGCCTCAGACTGTCTAAGATGTATAGGCTGTAAAGTACCTGAGGCAGCCCTACTAACTTGCTAACAACATTTTCAGGATATCTACATCATACAATAATGGCTGAGTAACTTTCAGAAAGCAAGTAAATAGCTACATCTGACCCAATATATCAATAGAAAATGATTAATAATTGATGAAGCTTATACTACAAATTATCTAAGATATGCCCACTTTATTTTCAGAAATGTGTCTAATTACTGAGGCTAAATGTAACTCACTAGAGCAGATACAAAAATGGCGCCAAGCACAGATATCTAAAGTCTGTATGATGAACAAGACGATGATGTATAAGCTCACTCAGAAAACGGCCCGATTCTTGATTGTCGATGATCAATACAAAGCTATATATTGTTGGGTACCAAAGGCTGGGTCTACAATGTGGAAAACAAAAGTCGCAAGTTTGTATATGAAGAGTTGGGTTTCACATATACATGGCCTCCGCATTCATAAGCAGTTTCGTAGAAGGGATAGGTAAAGTTTATTAAGCATCACACACTGCTCCCTTGAACCCCAACAGCAAAGACAATAAAATCTCCATGACATATAGATAATTCCGGTGCAGTCTTTGCGAAAATATGCAGGACAGTGGCAATGTCCTTCTAAAATGCCACCGGTCCAGCAAATTCACAGGTGTAGCAGGACCGAAAGTCCAGTCACATTTTGGGCTTTTCAGAACTAGAAGAATTCAGTTGGGCTTCTAAAGCTGAAATATTTATGTCAATATACTGTGTAAAACTACATATCCATCCTGATTTGGCCATACATGATTACAAATAAAATGTATTCTTAATGGACAAAACTCCTCTATACTAAAAATGTAGAAATCATCAGATATATGGCTATCCGGTCCTCCAAAAATGTAGCCGGTCCTTCAACATTGAAAATTTGAAGGACTGAATGTCCTGTGGGATGAAAAAGTTTTCACAAAGACTGCCTGTGTCATCACAATTCTCCTAGAGCTTTACATATGTTAGTAATCATTATATTTATATAATATGTTATATTGAGGAGGCTATAAGATTCATAAGGAGTGATTAGAGAGATGGACATTGGAACTCATAACATACTGAGATTATGATGGGTAATACTAGTAGATACAGCTGAAATGGTTGTTTCTTATACTGGTTACCTCTTCTATGGTATTAAACAGTGTTACAGCTCCACTGTGATGTATTACTGGGCCATATCCATTGTAAGATCGGTTGATATTTCATGTTTTCTGTTGTCCCGAGGAAGGTACATATCCTTAAGGAATGTATAATCGCGCTTCCCAACGTTTATGTTTACAGCAGATCACCTGTGAGATGGTGTATACGGCATGCATCCTGCATAATGCCTCTAAGTTGGGGTATGGGCCTATCCACATTTTGTGTTGGTAGAGATGTCAAAATCAATGATGATATGTTTCACATGACCTTTATTGAAACAATTCTTATGAGTTTTTGGGTTGATTGCTAGTATTGTCTAAAAGATTACTTCCCCACACCATTGACACCCATATAAATGAGTGTTGTAAGGGTTTCTATGTGTATACAGTTATCATTCGCTAATCACTCCTTTTGATACAGGTTTCTAACTAATTTCTATCAGTATATAAATTTTACACTGTCCATTACTCATACTAGAAACCTTAGTCAGTATTGACCAACTTCCCTATATGACCAACTCAGGTCTGTCAAGTCAGTCAACACGGACCAACTGTTGGATGTAAATTGTAATATGACATAGGACATGTCTATCTATACATATTCAGTTCAATCATTGCCTGGCTCTATCCGACTAATTCTTTTCAGGTTTGCCCAGCGACTTTTGAATACATATAATAAATCAGAGATTGATCATCGTCTGAAGACATATTTCAAGTATATAATAGTCAGACACCCACTTATTAGACTGGTGTCAGCATTTAGGGATAAATATGTCAATCTTAATGAACCTAACTTTGTCAAACGTAGTGCAGACATCTTAAGACATGTTAGACCAAACTGGGAATGGATGCATCGAAGGCATCAAAGGATATCACTGAACAGAACTCAAGTACGGGGATACAATCTAACTTTCACCGAGTTCCTTAACTATACATTTATTGCAAGAAAAGGCAGAGGAAACATACATTGGACCAACATAGCAGACCTATGTGGTCCATGTTTCATACATTTTGATTATGTAGCCAAAATGGAGACAATTAATGATGACGCAGAACAGCTTCTGTCTATTGTATACAACACCAACAATACCTACCTCCGACACACAAGCCACAGCACGGGCACCCAAAAAAGCCTTGCCATGAAATATTTTCAGACTGTGCCAAGGGAACTCAGCCTTAGAGTCATGAAAGAATATGAAATTGATGCAAAGCTCTTTGGATATAGCTACGAAGGTTTTTGAAGACGGCCCAAAATGCAACTTGTTGTCATGTTGGGGCACTAATGCAACACACTTTTGCTACAAGGAAGGTAACACAATGACCAGATGCACATTCTTGTACCATTCTAGTAAAACAAAGTGGGCTTTATATATATGCTTATGATCAAAGACGTACTAGTTCAGTTGCCCTCCCCGGTGTGTAACTATATAAAGAATGATACAATAATGAGTCGAAATATATTATAAATCATGTATGGTACAATTGGAAATAGGGCATTTCATATATCGGCCAACTTTACCAACCACAGCCTATGTATCCATCTATATGTACATGTGATATATGATATGTTTGAATCTTAAGCACCCTATGTCTAGTGTATGACTTAATGAATACAAATCTGTAATGATATGATTAAACATGTAACGTGTACATTCATTATATGTAATACCAAAATCTCGAGTATTTAATATTAAAGATGTTGGGATTGCTCACTATTGGTGTGTGGTAGAGTCAATAATCTATACGGTATTGTATTTACTTATGCAGATAGTTCATGTACCAAATCTATACCAATGCTATTGTGAGAGTCTGTTGTGATGATATCTTACCACGGGAGATACAGTTTATACTTCTATCATTTAGATAGGCCCCTAGCTATTATGCATCCTAGTCCATAGTTATATATCTTGTTGACCAGCAGGAACTGGTGTATGGAATCAAAGGCCTTGCTGAAGTCCACATAGCACACCCCCAAGACGTCACCCTCGTCCCTAGTTGTGTAAAGATCAGTAGCTAAATCAAAAACTGTCTCTGCAGTTCCTGTACCTTTTCTAATGACATATTGCTTATCAGTTAATATTTTTTTGGTATTGTAGGGTTTTAGATAAGCATGCACGAGTTTGTCCATGGGTTTGCATGGTAGGGGGAGCAGGCTGACTGGTCTCCAGTTCCTAACCTGGGATAATGGGCCTGATTTTCGAATTGGTAAAACTAGGATTGGTCTGGAAGAGGACGTTCGAAGTTTAAATATTTACATTGGCAGAAACATGTTATGACAGGAACCTTTTCAAGCTATATAACAATCAAATATTATTGCAAATAATGACACAAGTCATTCACTTTGGGCTCTTTTGAGTATGGACAAGTAAGGGGTTTCCATGAACATATAGCATGACTGCTTTATCAAATTTCCATGTGAACAACTGAGTAACAACTACAATGTATTTTATATAATAACTTGTCAGTTTCACAATTTTAAGGGTTTGGTATCAAAAGATCACACCTAATAAAACATCAGTGTCAAAGAAATCACAGCCATATCAATGGAAACAATTAGTTACAACTCACATGTAACCTATGTACAGCGACGATAGTTTAACTTATCAATAGAAAAATTCAATAAATCAGGGCTTTATATCAGGCCAGGTACGTTGACTGTGTGAAAATGTGTGTTAAATATATTTATACTTGTTGAGCTTATAACTTCCTCCAGAAGAGCATTCATCTGCATAGGGGGCTATCCATGAACTATTCTAGAATAGGTCTAGCCACTTATAATTTTATTGTGGCATTATTCCTTAGCAGTCTGGCTGGCTTAACTACATTGTCCACCTCTCTGGACCAATGATACATCAAGGATAAAATATGTTTAAGCCTACGTATATACAATCTTACAACATCACATCTATCATGTAATGCATCAGTTCTGATGTCACCAGCGTCTAAGATGCCAATGCTACTGTGAAACAAGCACCTGAGCTGGGGATCAGTACATTAAAGGCATCTTTACGTACCGATGCTGATATGAAGTTTAGGCTCGAGGATTTGTCCACATTTATACTCATAGCTTAACACTGGTTTACCACTTGAATGGTAGGCTCAGTTATTCATCATTAGGCCTACTATAGTTGTTCTTCCCTCTCTCCTTTTGAAGTGGTATTTCTCTATTCCTGTTACCTTTGTGTACCGGTTATTGATATGGGTTACTTTTGAATGCCAATTTGGCTGTTCATGAATAGATAGATATCTGTGGTAAATTATATCTCTCCATGATATGAGTAACTGAACAAACTCTAGTATCTTTAGATCTCAACTTTTAATATACTGAAGGTGCTATAGGCAGCTGTGGCCACCACAGACACCTTTTTGAAAAATAATGACCACCTAAAGCTGATACAAATTACCTACAATGTCTGAAGTCAAAAGTATGCCAAAATGGTCAGTACCAGTCTGTGTGCACATGGTCCTCATGCTCTTCAGCCTGAGTGCATGAGCAGCTCACGCAGAGCAAGCTTTAAGTACCTCCTTTACTACAACAACTAGGTGCAATGACGTCAGGGCACATATTCAAATACAGGCTATGTAAAAAATATGTTCCTTCATATGCAGGAACTGTGTTTGTTACTCTGCATTAACAATTCCTGAGTATTTTATCTTATGATCAGCCAGGTACCAAATTGGATCTAATTCTTTCTACAAGACGAAGCCTATTACTTTTATTATTTTTAAATAAGGGGAGAGAATTCCGGAGGGGAAATTTCCAAAAGTGTGGGGCAATTCCAGAAGGGGGGGGGGGGCAATTGCCAGAAGGGAGAAGGGGATTCATACTCCTGATCAACACTCCCAAATCACGCCCCTGGTGTGTGAATACCATTGGCTAATTACACATGCAGAAATTTCAATAGTTTATGGTATTTCTAATGGTTCACACTGTATGCCCATTTCTTTAGCAAGAGCTGACACTAACTCAGCCTTTTTCCTTTGGACAGTGTGAACTCCGATCAGTGCCATGTTTCTGACAAGTTTATAGTGCTCATTGACTTTATGTTGACAACATTTCTCATGACCCATCCCCTTACACCATGTCCCATGTGAGTGCCATGTGCCACCTTTAGGTATATTACACACCTTAGCAAGGTTGTGGGCAGCATTGGCACAGCCAGGTAACTCTTGACCTTGAGCTCTCATAGACAGGCAGTATCCTGGTAGAATCCTCTCTACTGACCAGTGCTTTGAATGAATGACTGGGAACACTGTAGGTAGTGTATCCTGTGGCTGCACCTCATGACCTCTAGGCAACCTTTGGTTAACACATTCTAGGTCTGGTAGTTTCAGATGCCAATCATAATGCTGTTTCTCGAAGTACCAAGCATAATGCATTATTATATCTATTGGTGATAACCAGAAACGCTTGGGCACAAACATTCTGAATGCATTCTCAAAGTCTGTTGTGTTTAAATGTTCCAGAATATGCCGTCTACAGTTAACAAGGGTGTGTCTGTAAATCATTTGAGGAAATGCAGGGGCCATGAAGTGAACAACATTAGGGAGCCCTAGTGCAGTCATTACAGCTTCATTTGCTGAGGCAGATCTAAACCTTCCATATACCTTTAACCTAGTGCCATCAAATAGGTTATGTTTGGTTAAAGAAGTAATCATTAAAGTGTCTGTGTCCATATAAGCAATAATGCTTTCATTGGTGTATAAATCAGAGAAGAACATACTCCATAGCTGTCGTGCATAACCACGCCCTCTGGCATGGCCTTTAAGTATGCTATGGTTCCTTGGTAACCGCTCGTAAAAGACATGGAAACTGTATTCTGGAAAGTGGCTGTGAACTTGTCTCAACAGAGAACTTCCAAAATGTCTATCCTCCGTGGATTCCTCATCCAAAATGATATTCACATGTCCGTGATTAGATGGCCAAAAAAGGACAGTTGTGCGGAGAAAGTGACAGTAGAAGTCTTTCATTATTCGTGTCTTGGACGATGCCCTTGTCATCAGAGTAATGTTAGAACTGGTTTGAATGATACTTAAGGGGTTCTTGTTCTTGTGCAACTTGACCTGATAAACCAGGCCTGTCCAAGCAGAGTCTGGCATCAACATGAAGATAATTCTAAGAAGAGTAGAGCAGACCAATAGCAAGGCAATCTTCTGGAACAACAAATTACATTACATCACATTAGAACTGCCTTATTTCACAAGAAAATATCCTGTGAACAACTTGAAGAGGAGAATTGTGAGTGCATTCCAATGAGGCTGATTATTCTCGTAAGTATGTATATGTGCATCTGAAAAACACATTTAGAAAAGATTTGGTAGAAATAGGAAATCACGGAGTTCAAATTTTCCAGATGGAATCTCAGCTGTGTAATATATAGTTCTGGAGAGAATGCATACAGTAAGTATTTACGTCTGTGTATTGCGTCGCACACATCGTTAATACAAGGTGCAAACAATTAGATGCTGATTACTGATGCCCCTCTGTTGATGGTTCCATTGCTGGATACCTTATTGCTAGCGTAAAGTATGTAGTCAGCATCGGAAGGAGCACCAGACCCTGACCAACTGACAATATTATAGGAACATGATCAAGAATGTGTGTGTGTATATACACAGATACACACAGGCATACACAAACATCTATATATACGGCCACTGACTGCATTTCTACTAAACCCAGATATGCCTAAGGAGAGAAATAGGGCTATTTTTATAACAACAACTTTTTGACATGTAAAATTGATGTTTTTTTTGCATTTTTAGCAAAAATTGGAAATTTGCGCTCATGGCCTCTGATTTGTCCTTTGAAAGGACAGTAGGCACATAAGACATCAAAATGTAGGGGGAAGTTCATTATTCAATTTTTTTTCATGTGACAATGACATGAAAGCACATAAAATGATGCAATTACCTTAGTTAATTGTCCTCAAGAATGGCACCGGTGATATTCTTAATTGTGAAGATATGTTTTCGCTTTTTTTTGAGTTTATAACGTATTTTATTGCACTTGGTGATGACAGTAGGCACATAAAATACGATACAATCAAATGGGCACTTAGGCTCTGGTAATGCAGCAATAGCTATCAACATTCAGAAGTACATCATACATTCTAGACCACAATGCGCTGCCCCAAAATATGAAGTTGAACTGGACGTGTTTTTAGACCACGATATTATGTAATTTTCTTATAGTACATGACTTCCTCAGTTCCCAAAAAAAAGTTCCTGACGGGGTACGGCCTCGTTTGCCCGTAATGGCCGTTTCCATGGCAACCACCTCAAAATGGTGGATACGGCTGAAAAAAGTGCACATTGGCTGTCCATAAGGCTATTTGAGTTTTACCTACCCCCCCCTAAATCAATGTTGAGCTTTTATCTGGTCTCATCATGCGGTTGCTAGGGTAAGCGGTTGCCTAGCAACAGACATTCTATGTGAGAATTCCCTAGAAACGAGAGGAAATATCAATGAGATAGCTAATCTTTCCATATCTTATTCATCAAAACTGACCCCCAAGAAACAATGGTGATATATCCTTGTGGACATGGTCCATAGTTACCTAGCAACAGCAGATATGTACCTAGCAACCAGCGTTCGACCATATCACATACAGGCGATTTGGGAGATAACATACTTATAACTGGCGATAATGCTTATACCCAGCTAACAAAAAAACGTTATTTTACGTCAAAATGACGTTCTAAAATTGTATATAATGTTATGCCATAGTGAGGAGCCCTAGAGAAACGTTATGTAACGTTAAATAACGTAACAAAATATTGTATAACGTTTTTTGTTTAGTGGGTATGCTGTTTGATACAATGCACTAGCAAGGCAGATTAAACGAACAATAGAATAGCATAACAGATGTTATCAGAGTCATTTGGACTCTTTGGCAATAAACACGGCAATGACAATTGGTTTGGCCTGTGCCTTAAATTGGTTTCTGTCCTCACACAGTCTGCATGAGCTGGTTAGTTGATGCATTTTGCATGGGTTGATATATTGCCTAGCAACCACATTTGACAAAAATTCCATGCCTAGCAACAAGCATGCAGAGGCCTAAGACAGCTTTATATACAGCTAACTCGAGTACGTAGACGCAAGGATGCCCATGATATTTATTACATTTCTTTTCAATGGTGGCATATCCTCTCTATCACATGCTCAGGTTGGGGACACACCAACTATTCTAGTACGCCCTAAATGGGCTGTTGCTGTACTCACCATGTAGTGCGTACTAGTATGATAGCCTGCCCATCAGGATCAGTGAATCTAAGCAATTAGGCCACTCAAAAAAAAAGTGGTTTATCATCACCAAGGTCTGAGAAATCTGACGAGGGAGGCTTTTTTTCCCTTTTTTTTTCACTCGCAGGTCAAAATGTATAGCACAATTTATGGGTTTCTTTGGCCAAAATTCAAATTATATTGGTTAAGAATTAATTGATCGTTAGAAGTGGGGAAAATGTAAGTTATTTCTATACCACTGCATTGCTGGCATTATTAGCTTTAATTTGATACCAAATATGACCAATTTTATCCATTTTGATGAGGTTTTTCATCAAAGTTTGGCAAAGAAAAAAAAAGAAAAAGTTTTCCCCCAAACCTGATTTGTATGATGCGCGCGGCAATGAGAAATCATTTTATTTTTTTGAGTGGCCTTACCGTATATTTTTTCAAAGATTACAGAATTTGTTCTCTGTTGCTTGTCAGGAAGGGTATAGGGGGCATTTATGGGTACCTTGATGACTACCTGGCTGTAGGTGACTCAAAAGAGGAATGTAGGTCAAAGCAGCCTGCTTTAATAGATCTACTGAGGAAACTGGGTTTCCATATTGTTTTGCAGATGGTAGATGGTGGTATTTTACCACCTGGTTCGGCGTGTCTTTATGCAACAAATTGGTATCAATTTGTAGTCTAAAGACTGATTTGTAGTGCAAAGACTCCACAAACGTCCCCTATGACAGCAAAGTGGCACACACCCCAGAGTGGTTGGTAGGAGATTTGACATGGTTGTGGAATCTTATTGACATATTAAATGGCAAGGCCAGGTGGATCAAGGTTCCAGGTGGAAACAGACTCATCAAAGTCAGGCTTTGGGTCAAGATAGGAAAGGGATTGGGTTGCCCAGTTGTGTGCGGTGGACAGGGATGAGGAAAGCAAAGCCTACCTGGACAACCATTAGGCTCAGTCTCTAGGTAAGGTTGATGAGACCAGTAATATCAATTTATTGGAATTATGGCCAGTGCTACGGTCATTGGATAGATCAAGGGAGACTTGGTGCATCACAAAGTCATGATATGGACGGACAATACTCAAGTCAAATGTGATAAGTACTGCCAGGTCAAAAATCACAAGGCCTATGTGGTGGTTGTGGGAATTATATATATGTCCCTACAATGTCCATTCAGTCAGCCACAGGATCTCGACCAATGAGAATGAGTTTGCGGATTATTTTGCTCTTTTTGAAAAAATAAACAAGGATACACTGCCAGTTATATTTGATTCTTGGTTTTGTTGTTTACATGACTGATCTTGACCTTCAGTTGGGTGGTTGGCTAGGATCTAGGACAGACATTGAATAAAGGTCCAAAACTACATTCAAGATCTAAGCCTCTATGTTCACTGCACGAGAATGCAGGTTTAAGTGTAACTTAAAGCTCAATATATCTTATGTAAATCTCTGGTTGCAACCAATATAATGGAGTTTAATAATCCCTTTTAACCTCGGGTCGGATGGGATTTGAGCGGATTTTTTTTCTCTTAAAGGTATGCTTGCATGGGCTTTAAGTTACTTGATACCCAAACAACCTCAGTAACATTTCACTTAAATCTTAATATTTCCTAGGACAACCAGGGGTATTTCCACCTAGATCTCATTAAACCCCAGGACAACCAGGGATATTTTCCACTTAAATGTCATTACACCTGAGGACAACCAGTTTTTTCCCCACTTAAACCTTATTAAACCATATAGACGGTGAGCCCATTTGATATTTATAGTGTTTGAGTTCCTATTAAGAGTAGTAAACCAGACCAAAGTTTTTGCATTAGTATCTGTCTATGGAACTCAAATCACTTTGCCAGACACTTGGGTCACCCAAATTAGCTTAAGAATCATGCAAGATGTTTAGGGAACATTAAATATATTCACAATGGGTTTGGTATGTTAGTTTCATAACACTGCCACAACTGGCAGCACTGTAGTCCTATGCCTTAGCATAGGTCCAAGCCAAGGACCTTCATTTTGTTTGCACCATTTGCCACTATGTGGTAGCACCTCTCAGTGGTATGCCTAACCATTTGAGACTGGTGATACAGTTGGTCAGATATGAAAACACCTGGCTTTGTTTCTAACGATAATTGACTGACAGTTGTTGTGGCTATAATGGATTTCAGTAAGATCACTGGTTGCTATCTGGTGCTGGCTCTACCTGTAGGAGTAGCTTGAAGAAACACTTGCTAACTCACACAGTAGAAAGAGCTCATACATTTGTACATGTTCTTGGTGTGGTTGACAATTTAAATGGTAGGTAGCTTAAGGAAACACATGATGATACACAAGGAAGACTACTTTAAATCACATTTGAAGACACACACAGGAGGAAAACAAGTGAACAGTTTACATGGGCAAATAACCTAAAGAAACACAGGATGACACACAGAGGAGAAAAACCTCACAAGTGTTCTTAGTGTGGTAAACAGTTCATACAGGCACACAAGATGACACACAGAGGAGAGAAACCTCATAAGTGTTCTCAGAGTGATAAACAGTTCATCTAGACACACAGGAAGACACACAGAGGAGAAAAACCTCACAAGTGTTTTCAGTGTGGTAAACAGTTCATACAGGCACATAAGATGACACACAGAGGAGAGAAACCTCAAAAGTGTTCTCAGTGTGGTAAATAGTTCATACAGGAATACAAGATGCACAGCAATGTTCTCAATGTGGTGAATGATTAACAGTAGATTAATGAGACACATGATGAATAATATAGGAGAGAAACTTCACAAATGTTCTCAATGTGGGTAATAGTTTATACATCCCTAAGGTGTGTACACTGTGGTCAGCAGTATAAAGAGAACATGAGTGTGAAATCACACATGGCTATTCACACTGATCACAGGGCGCTATGTTGTGCAGCAGTTTCCCACCATGCATGAGGGATGGACATAGTTCTGAGAATACAATATGAGTTTCTATCAAAATCCTCATTTTATCATCAATTGAGAACAGAGCAAAGGAAAGGGAGCTTTCATGAACCTCGAAGTACCACTAGTCATCATTATGAGATAAAACTTTTTTTAAGAATCACATGTTTGAGTATTTTAATATCTAGCCGAACTATTCTATGTGGTACAGACCTCTGCAAGGTAAAGCCTTTCACTTGTTTGGTGTTCAAATCTAAGTGATGAGCACAGGGATTTATGGTGCTGCTTGTCTAGTATAGATAGGAAAGTGGTGTAAGATTTATAAAGAAATACTACTTGGCAAGGTTTCCCACACTGTAAAAATAGTCTGTTGAATATACAGAGGAACAATATAAAGTTTTACCGTGAATCGTCATAATATGATTGTGACAGGGCAATGTAACATCATACAAATTTACTTTGATTATCCATAATCCAATACAGTGAAACACAGTTTATTCATTTATGGTCAACTGTGAATTTGAGACAACAGTGACTGTTTTATGGTGAAAGTTCATCACCCAGTGAATCACTGTTATTTCAACAGAATTCTTTTACAGTGTACTCTTTTCAAGCAAGTGCTTATTTCCATAGATATGGCCAGACAAAGCACTCTATTTGATAATTCACTTGCAGCCAACTATTAATAGATCTCTCAGGGTTTTGTTGGCTTTTATCATTCTAGTATGTCCATTGTGATCATAGAAGGCTCCTGATGAAGTTATTCTATTCCCATTTGCCTTAAATGTAGCTTATAAAGGACTAGCTGAACAGTGTAGCATTACCTCTATACATATCACCATTTTTTGGCATTACAGAAATATATATAGCCATGAATCATATAATAAAAACACCATAACAATGATGAAAAGTGTTATTTCCTTTACATGCCATACTAGATGACTATTTTGATGTAATGATTGAAAGTTGAGACTGCACATTGTGTTTTTTTTCAATACGTAGCATGAACATTATAAAATATTTCATTAAAAAAAGAATGTTTCAATAATTATTCTAAATATGCAAATGAGAAAATAATACTATAATGGTATTATGGTGTTAAGCTATGCAAAAGCTTTGATTCGGCTCTATTCTTAGCTTTCTATCTCAAATGTTAGCTTAAATACGGCTGATACACTGCTTGCGGGGAGAATACGAAAAAAGGGTGAGGTCACCATACATATTTTATGATTCTGGAGCTAAGCTGGGCAACCCAGATGTCTGGCAAAGTGATTCGGTTTCCTTAGACATGTACAAATCCAAAAAACTTTGTCTGGTTTACTACACTTGATGGGAACCCAAAAAGTCCTGGGCTCAAGGTCTAATAGGATAACCACTTACATGACTGATCTTGATCTTCAGTTGGGTAGTTGGCTAGGATCAAGGACAGACATTGGATAAAGGTCCAAACCTACATTCAAGATCTAAGCTGCTACATTGTTATTAGAATTTAGTATGCCATGAGGCGGCTTGTGCCGTGATAAAGACACAGCTTATACCGGATAATACTGAATTAGACTAGTGCTGCCACATACCAACAGTAGCAACCCAGCAGCCTCCAAATGCTTTTAATTTTTGAGTCATTATTTGTCATAATGTTGGCCTGTAATATTCAGGTCTGGAACAGACGTTGTATAAACGCCCAAACCTACATTCAAGATCTGAGCTGTTATGTTGTTATTATTATCTAGCACACCAGGATTTATTATGTTATAAATATGAACTGCTAAAGACACACTCACAGGTCTACTGGGACCTGGCCTCGTATAACGATCTTTGACACTGTGGTATAGCTGTGTTCTGATAAGCTAACCCCTGGGAACTGCTGCTGACCAGTTCAGCCCAATAGACACCCTGGCAGGACTCTGCACTGTTATAAATGTGAATTTGCTATAGATGATATCGGTTTCCATGGCATATCTTGACTCTGGCCGGGTTAGATAATGGTCTAAGCTCACTATTTGTATCATTCAGGCTGCCATTCTTACCAATGTATCTGATTTGCTTAACAAACATTTGACAAAACCCATATATATTTGGAGACGTAAAACCAAGCTGGTCACAATGACGTTTTAAAAAAACCCACAAAAAACACAAAGCTCATTTAACCTGTGCTCAAGCCCCGTATCATTTTTTTAGTGAGTCATCTTACTGTTGTAGACACAGCTCAATGTAACATGTATTCTAGAATATTGGGCCCAAATCGGCCAAAATACATACTGATTAAAGGATAAATTGAGGCATTCCCATGAGCTAGTATACTTTATTATGACAAAGAAAATGAGACTAATAAATATCACTGCTTTTGTATCCAAACATATCCATATCCTCACTATACAGACTGAGTAGACCCTTCTTTGTCCTCTCAGATAACTGTTTATAGTATTTCCTGGCCATGACTAGACCAGAATAAGTGCGATGTTTGGAATTATTAAAGTCAGCATAATGTGTTCCCTTGAATTGACTAAGAAGTAAGTGTTGCGTGTCAGCTTCCAGAAATTCCTGCCGTCCGATGAAGTCATATTGAATCTCACAGAAAAAACAAAGCTTGTTGTAAGGTGCCCAATGGCGGTTTAATTCTACTTTGCCTTCTGTCCTCAAAATGTATGAGGTAAATTCCTCAAATGATATGGACTTTTTGGCTGTTTTGTTTTTTCGAAGATGTTCCATTATGAAAGGTAATAACCTTTTGCTTACAACGTTTTTTCTACGAGATTCAATTAAATGGCGATATGCAGACAGTAGTCTTGTAAGGGGATGCCGAACAAAGACAAACTTGAAATAATGTCTCATGCGGTAGGCTCTCTCTGACTTTGTGTATGCATATATACGCTGAATGTTATATCTACAATAAAACATAACATTCTAGAGCTAAAAAAATGTAGTGAAATGTTTTGATAACATATATATCTAAAAATAATTCACCAACATGAGAATAAAATGTAGGAGTTGGCTTAATTTTGTGATTTTATCATATTTGGCAAAACTTTTCACATTTTACAAGGCATTGTTAACACCACATCAAAATTACCTTTTTATGTGAGCAAATGATCTACACTATTTTTTGAGAAAATAAAAATAAAAGGATGTTTCTTCGTTATTTTTAAGATATTGTTGACAAATTTTGCATCAAATTTAATTAATCGTCCTATAACCACCACTTGTTTTTGGACCATTTTTTTTCCCTATTTGAGGACACAATATAGGATTATTCATTTAAAATATGACATTGATGTGGGCAGTGGTTCAATCAGAAAAAAAATCGTGAAAATTTCCCAATTGCTGGTATTTTTTGCCAAAAATAGAAAATAGTTCTTTTTTTCAAAAAGCTGTATAAAAAAAAGTAGCTCTGAAACCCCCTTTTTTTTTACATTTCCATTTCTTAATGATTTTACCTAACCTGAGGCAAACAATTAGGAAATTCTATGGATGAAAAGTTAAAAGTAGCGATCAACCTTAAACCAAGAACTAATAGAACATAGGGATTTAGTTATTGATGTATACTTCTGAATAATATGTCAGCACTTACTTCTTGAGTGCTTTGTCTGTGTGAATCTGAGTTCTTCCAGGGACATTTTTACCAGTCATCAATGCCAAGTTGGTTTTCCAAATTGTGGTTGCAACCTTTGGGATTGCACAGTACATTACTTTGTTATTTTCATCAAAAATTAGGGCTCGCTCTACACATGCTTTTTCGCCATTGAGACACATGTTGCTACTATTTTGTTTTGCCTTGCAATACTCTTTCACTCTGTCCAACCTTGTAGAGTAATCATCGTCAATTCCTGATGAGACTATTCGTTTTGAACTATTGTTTGCTAAACTAACAATTTTTGCTGATCCGTCAACCATCTGATGAGCTGTAAAATTACAATAACATGCTTCTTTTGAGGATAATGGGCAAGGATTATGATTTTAGTTTATGATTCATAGCATTTATGATGGCTTAGAGATCAAGGTATACAATGTTATATTTCTGCAAAAGTCTATCTTGCTAAACCATTTTTGACACTTGCGTATATGTAGCTGATGAATTAATGTTTGACAATTGTGAAGAACAGAACATTAGGCCAAAAAAAAAGAAAAGGTGTGTTTCAGGTTACCCGGCCCTACCTAACAAAACAGGGCCGACCCTAGAAATTTTTATCCAATTTTGAAAAAAAAAAAGATTTTTTAAGTAATTTTGGGCCTATATCAGGGTCAATTTGATAGTCTAAGAGTCGACACTGTTGTTGGCGAGTTGGCTCTGAAGTTTGCGAGTCAATTTTGGGGTACTTTTCAGTCCAAAGTAAACAAGAATTGCGGTTGTTGCCGCGTAAAAAAATGCCTCAGGCATTTTTTTACGCAGCAACAACCGCAATTCTTGCATTCGAAGAAACATAATGTCTACATGGTTGGTATGTTTGAAGGGAACCCATTCAAGACACCAAATAAGCAGGGCCCGGAAGGGGTTATCAGGGGGAAGGATGATATTACTTCAAATATGGCATTTCCTATGAATTCCTTGGGTCCATGTTAGGGGGTAAGGAAATATGCGTTGCTAGGCAGATAAACCACTAGAATAGCCTTTGCTAGGCAACCAGCTGTATTAGCAACAAACTAATAGAACCATTGAATTCCTTGGGTCCATATTAGGGGGGGTAGGTTTGATTATAATCAACCTTAGGGATATGGAAATGTGCGTTGCTAGGCAGTTAAACCACTAGAATAGCCTTTGCTAGGCAACCAGCTGTATTAGCAACAAACCAATAGAACCATTGAATTCCTTGGGTCCATATTAGGGGGGATAGGTTTGATTATAATCAACCTTAGGGATATGGAAATGTGCGTTGCTAGGCAGATAAACAATTAGAATAGCCGTTGCTAGGCAACCAGCTGTATAAGCAACAAACAAATAGAACCATTGAATTCCTTGGGTCCATATTAGGGGGGTAGGTATGATTATAATCAACCTTAGGACCATGGAAATGTATGTTGCTAGGCAGATAAACAATTAGAATAGCCGTTGCTAGGCAACCAGCTGTATTAGCAACAAACCGATAGAACCATTGAATTCCTTGGGTCCATGTTAGGGGGGGTAGGTATAATCATAATCACCCTCAGGAACTATCAAAGGTTGATTTATATTATTGTTATCACATGCATAAATTTGTGTTGTGACTCCTTAATCCAAGATGGCGGCACAATCCAAGATGGCGGCGCCCGTTCTTACTTCTGGTAAAGTGCAAACATCATATACCTCGTTCTGGTGGTGCCTGGCGGCACCACCAGGTGGCTACGCCACCACTTCGGCATAAAAAAAAATGAAATAAAATAAAAATAAATAAATCGGACCTACCCTACCTAGATGTAAGACTATGTAACCTGAAACACGCCTCTCTTTTGTTGGGCCTTATTGCATTAAAAAAGAGAGAGAAATGCATATATAAAGAGAACTCATCGTTGTACAAACCACAAATTCTGGTCAGGGTCAGCTCACCTATATCCAACCACCTACCATAGGTCGACCACCTACAGCACCGTATTACCTCAAAGTTATGGTACATGGGGTACAAACACTATTTGAACAGAGAGTTGAAGTGTTAATGTTCTGCTTAGAATCTTTCATCAATATAATTTTGTTCATATGAATACAAATTGTGGAAGTGATAGTATATGTCCCTTTTTGATGACAGAAAAAAATGGAAGTCTTCATAAATGATATTGGTGCTAACTTTACATCCCAGTCAATGTATATACCACTTTTGAATTTAAATCGATGGATACACAATATAAGATCCTCATTCTCAAAGGTAGGTCTCATAAGCAAGCCTCTGATAACTTGACCATCACCTGACCAGAATTTCACTATAGGACGACCTCAATCTACAATGTGTTAGCAGTAACCCTAGAACAACTGTTATTCTGTAGGGAATGCTATCTACTTTTCAGAAATCCGAAAGAGTAATGCAATAATGAACCTGCATAATTCTAACACAAATCCAGTCCAAACAGAAAGGATTCATATTGTTTTGTTTCAAATAAGAGTGGTTGTCTCTGGCTTAGTTTTGGTCGACATTGAGTGAAAATGGTCCATATGAGATTTCCTAATATAAGGGCAATGATCTTGATCATGAAATTATCCAAACATGATAAATTGAACCTCCTGGAACATCCCTCAATGTCTGAGGCGACAGGGATGATCCAAAAGCGGTCCTGCTTGACATAATGAAGCATCCAGTGAAAATCATAAAAACCTGACCAGAATATTGAGGCTCACCTATGTCATATTCCATTGACCATGATGAAAAAAGTAGCAGTATACAACCAACGGCTATCAAGTAGAGCTGAAACAGGATAACATTGTTTGGTAAGGGGTTTAGCATTTGCTTAAACTAGCCAGTGACCCATGCACTACATGAACATTTGCCTTATTTCAAGCAAATCATAGATGTCTTAAAGACACACTTTAAGGATAATTATGACAAACTAGTGGCGGAACCCTGCAGAGCTGCTCAGAACTTTTCTATTTTTTTAAAACGTTTTCCTAAGTTTCCTCGAGAGGACCTCGAACCCTTGACCCTAGCATTTAGAGGTAAGCGCAATACTGACTAAGTTTTCCCAGCAAGTGTTTGCATAGTCTATTGATAAAATAATTAGTGGTTCATTACTTTAGTCTAGAAATGTTCCATTTGGATGACATGTTGGCTATTCATTCCTAAGTTATCATAGGAATTATAGTGATAACCCTCTCTGATATTTTGATATGTTACAATATGGATATGTCCACAACCTATGACTAAGTCCGGTGAGGAGTCCATACACCATTCTTAACAAATGTCATATCATTAGCTGTATTATCAATATCGCTCAGCCAATCACTTCGATATTTGGGGTGAGCATTGATTATATATGTTGTAAATGATCTATGAGAGTTTGAGATACTTGTGTTTAGCGTTAAGTGATTTTAGTTCAGCAATGCCATTGAAATATCGCCAAAAGGTTATAACAGCCTTCAAGTGGCTTTCAGAGGACTCTACTCAAAATAAATATTTACCGAAATGCAGACTTTCATATACTGATGGTAATTCAGAACATGAGTCTGATCTAAAGTACACTGACTGTGATACTCACCAGACCATAACAATCTCTCAAGGACACCATGCCTGTCAACGTTTCTCTTCTTCTGTCATTTGGTCAGCAATTTACTCCTTCCAAGCACCTCGTGTTGAAATGCTATATGTTATATTACTGTAACAAGTTGCTGTACTACTTGCTACAGCCTACAGTTCTCCATCTACCACCTCCTATCCAAGCATATACAGGCTTGTTACATAATTGTGTTAAGACCATGCTCGTATCACTCCTCTACCAGATACCAAAGGTTGATTCTCTATAGTTAAAAAGCACCAATTGTTCATTGTAAATTGCTATAAAACCCAGAAAAAAGAACATATACTTGACAACCTATCTTTAACTCTGGACTTGTTTCTATTAGCAAACAGCTACACTATTCAGCTCCGCAGCAGTCCTTTCCCATGCACAGTATGAGGGTCTTTGAGATTAGATAACAAAAGCACATCCCAGCTAGCATCCTGACGTTGGCCCAACGTTGGCTCAACGTAGTTGAGGGTTGGACTGACGTCAGCATGCCAACGTTGGCACAACGTAGTTTTGGCCGGGGGCATTCCGTTTGAGCCAACGTCAGCATGCCAACGTTGGCCCAACGTTGGCCCAATGCTATGCCAACTGTCATATGTTGATAGTGTACCAACGTCAGATGCAGATATTGACACAACATAGTTTTTGTCAGAGGTATTCCATTCTAACTTTGTATGATGCTCATATAGAGTATCAATGATCACTAAACTGTGATTGATTCTGCTAAAGACAAGAATCAGTTTAGAAACAACCATTTCTGTCTTTGAATTTGACCTTTATATCAGCTTAAAGGGGCCAGAGGTGATAGACAGCCATCCCATCCTTTAGACCTTATATACCTATACCATTACCTTAAAAAAGGTGTCCTCGTGGCAATGTTACTGCATTGCGTTATGTCACTGGGAGAGTTGGTAATTAAGTATGTTATAGCATATGAATGGAATATCCCTGGTTTCTAAAACCTATATAACACACATGGGGCCCAATTAATGGCCACTTATGATGAGAGATAAAGGATCTGCTGGGCAAAATCTCTTCTGACAACCTTCCATGCCCTCTAGTGGAGGTTGGACATGCAACGTTGGCCCAACATTAATATGCCAATGTTGTGCCAGCGTTGGCATTTCAACGTTGGCACAACGTAGTTTTGGCCGGGGGCATTCCATTTGAGCCAACGTCAGCATGCCAACGTTGGGCCAATGTTGGGCCAATGTTATGCCAGCTGTCATTATGTTGACATTGTACCAACGTCAGGCGCAAACATTCGCCCAACATTGCAACGTTGGCATAGCATAAATTTCCAATGTTGGTACAATGTTGGCATTTCAACGTTGGCACAATGTTAAATTATTGCCTACGACGGTGCCAACCATTGCCAACGTTGGCCCAACGTAACCATGCTAGCTGGGATAAGGCAAAGGGGCTACTCTGCCCTTACGGTATACTAAGAAGGCAGGTGAGGCTGAGTCCTTAGCTTCACCTGCCTTCTTAGTATACCACATCTGTACAGTTTGTTTGAAGCGAGGACCCTGCTCACATAGTTGTTTTTAGTTTTATACCTTAGACGCCCAGACAGAGACACAATTAATCTTCACATGAGTGTATACATACGTGTAGGTATAGCTCGGAATGGGATAGAGTTGCAGAAGATCACATACTTCTTCCATTGTGAGACTTTAGTACTTCAAGTGGTTGGTGGCCATACCTCAGCTCTCACACTGGCCGCTCTCAAGTTTAAAGTGTTCCTTAAATCAACATCAGCTATACAATTTACATCCTTGGGGTCCGCTACACTAGGAACTAATCTACTAACACAAAATACATTAAGGGTGATTGTGTTTCAGTAGGTAGGTGCTAAGAGGTATAAAAAGTACATCAATATTAAGTAGGGCCCATACTAGTATATAAAAAGTAAAAGTAGGGGAGACCGGGGCACGTTGACCACCCCGGCACGTTGAGCTGCCCACTCTCTTTGCTATTCCTTTGGGAATTTTCTGGCAGTATGCCTACCACATTACCCCCTTATATAGACAGTTCATATCAGCCACATCATGATGATTTTTAGATGCTGATGAGCAAGTTAGACAACATTAAAGGTTTATGGCCTTGAAAGTAGATATTTGCAATTGTTAAACTTTTGTTCTTCTGTCGTTAAAAACATTGCTGACCTAAGATCTCTATGGATTTTGAGGTATACATATGAACCCTTGAATAGAGCCCAACTTTACTGTTAGGTGTTCTATGTAATTTGAATAACATCAATCTTAACGGTGATGACCAACATGGGGCGCATTGAGCCACAAAAAACGGGGCACCTTGAGCCGATTTTCAGGGCTCTTTGGCAATCGTGTTTAGACAATAAAATGACTGAATAATGATGTAATGTTAGTAGTGCATTAAGGGAAGATAATATGGATAACGAAATAAACAATTTCGATACATTTTTTTATGTGGTTTGTGAAAAAGGATTCTTGTGTAACATATTTACAGTGTCTTTATTCCCAGATGCATCACTTTTCAGAGGCAGAACAGTGCATTACATTATAGAAGAATGTAATCAAAGATTTATTCAGACTTAACAAATAACAGGAATACTCTTAAACCAGGTTGGGAAAATTCTACTTTTAATACCATGCAGGGAAAAAGTACAGTGAGGGGGTTTCTCCCCTTGGTTTTGGCTAAATATACATGTACTTTTAGGTTCAACCAGAAAATCCGATTTGGTAAAACCTTACGATTATTTGCTGAGAAATATTCACATACATACATGAAGACAATTTAATTGGCTAGGTATATGTAAATGGGCTTGTATGAAGGTCTTGTATTTCTTGAGATATAATGATTTAAATGACAAAATATAGCCTAAATAAGGTATATTTAAACGTGGACTCCTACCGTCCTCCCCCCTCCCTCCCCAGCCCACCTGTGTTAGATACTGCACTGGGAGAACTCCCCTTGGAGGTTTGGACAGGCAGCCGCCCTTATCTCTCCAAGCAGCCCTTATCTCTACAGAGATCTCTACAGAGATAAGGGCAGGAGGCCGACCTGGGGGCTGCCCTAAGTAAGGGAAGATTTCCCCTTGCTGGCAGAACTCCCGGGGTGGGAAGATTTGCCTGTAATGGAGATTTTCCCGGATTGTCCAGGCCTGTAAACTGGTTTAATTTGACCCTAAGAAAAATATGTAAGGTACAAACTCAGTCACTTCTATAGAAAGTATAATTGAGTGACTTTCATGCATTAAACATGTACTTTTTACATTCAATCCTATTCAAAAGTAACAAAAGCAACTAATTCCAACCAAAATTTCAATTATTGATCTATATTGGGGATTATTTGGATCGTTCAATGCATGTGGTTCAATGTGCCCCAGTGGATGGCAACAAATGGCTCTTTTGCTGATGAAGGGAGGGGGGTTGATTACTGGTGCTGCTCAGGGTTCAAATCAGGTCATATTGAATTTGGGCATTTATTATAAAAGTACTATTCTTTTTTCAGACTCCAACAGGATGTTGGTGAGAAGGATCATACGGTGTTCTATGCCAATAGCAATATCTACCATGATAGTCGTGCTTGTTTTCCTTTTCAATCATATCAACACACCTTATCGTTCCTCTAGCAAAGTAGCCAAACCATGGATGAGGTATTTCTCAATGATTGGCAGACTCAAGAAGCAAAAGAGGCCACTAGTTTGTTCTATTGCCATATTAAATGTGGGAACGTATGTTCTTTTCACAACTGGTTTCAGAAAGCAAAGTGACACATTTTCAGACTGTACTGTGAATGGAAAAAGGGTGCCTGGGAGGAGAGTTGGCCCAGATATGTTTGAATGTCAGGAGACATCTTCTATTAATGATGATGATGTTTTGTCTATAAGGTTATCAAATGGTACGACCATACCATCACTAGCGATATGGAGTGACAGAACACCATTAAGTTTGGGAGACAAACCTAAGGTATCTCTTTGCATAATGGCAATGATGAAAAATGAGTCTGGTAAGGTTTCAGACTGGATAGAGTACCATACTAAACAAGGAGTAGGTCTATTTGTAGTTTATGATAACAACAGTACAGACAACACACTGTCTGAGCTACAACAGTATCCACATGTTATGGTGCTAGATTGGCCATGGGGGAAGCCTCAAATTGAAGCTGTTACCCATGGGGTCCACCACATGAAAGAGGTTTGTGAATGGGTGATTCACATTGATGTTGATGAGTACATATTTCCCACTGCAGACAATGCAAGCTTCACAGTGAAGGAAGTCCTGGACCAGTTTCCAAAGTGGATAAACAGCACTAGAAAAGTTGGCAATCCAGCTGATATAAATCAGGTCTGTTTGGATAGCAAGGTGATGGGAACATCAGGATACATCAATTGTCCCAACCTAACAATCTCTGAAGCTTATACACATTTCGAGAGATGGTGGAACATTAGATTTGGTAAGTGTGCTGTAAGACCCACGCATATCAAACACATCCATAACATCCATCGGTTTAACATGCATGGCAGAACCTTTAGGTTGTTACGAAATGCTGCCCATTTGGTACACTACAAATATCAGTGCTGGGAGTACTTCATGACAAAATGGGACAAAGGGAGAGGGTCACCTGTTATCAAAGATTGGAATAGGAAAAGCCTGGATAGAAATGTGCCGCTGGAACTCTGGAAAAAGGATTTAGGGCCACTTGATACCACTTTCAGAGATTACAAGAGGAATGTGGACACATGGCCAATGATGTAAACATGTTAATAACAGTAGTAAACATGTATGGGTCCTTTTTGAATTTGAATTTTGTGATATTTTATTTTGCGGACTTCAATTACAAATTGTCAATTAAGTTAGCAGTTGTTCTTTTTTGAGAATATCAAACTTCATTTACCAGATGTGGAGTCTTGTAACAACAAACTAATTATCACGATCAACAGTATAGCATCACATGTATCGTATGTCTGACATAATATTACAACCACTGATGTCTTTGATTTAAACGATGAGATGAGATGCGATGTGGTAATAAATGACGGGAACAGAATATGAAATTAATTTACATTCATAAAAAAGGTTGGATAATTCTTCTTAATAGATATTTTAAATTTGTTAAGGTCTTCAATTTCAGTATATTCTGGCTTCAGTTGGTTCCATCTCTAAATACCCCTATACAAATCGCTCCTTAGCACAGTTTTAAGGACCTAGGCAGGAGTGACCCTAACCTCTTCTTGAGGGTAGATTCCAATTGTCACTGTATTTATCAATTTCCCTTAGGGTATGAGCATAAAAGAGGAGGTGAATGTCCCTTCTCGGCATTAACATCATACATTTAGACTTATTATGTAATTCAACTGTATCATAAAGCAGTTTTTTTTCCAATTTTACTTTATAAACAGTGCATAGGGCTTTATTCTGTAGACCCTGCAGCTCAAGCGACTCTCCTCTCAGGTCCTTATCCCAAATATAATCCACATAACCAAAGCTAGGTAAAACCGTTGCTTTTTACATTGTTAGGTCAATGTGGTCTCTGACTTTTGCCGATTGATGTATTTTATGTCTTATATTAGCTTATGTCTGCTTTCTGTGTTCTACACATTTCAGTACAGGATCTAAAGTAAGGTCTAAATACTCAAATGATTCCTCATGATTAAGGGCTACACTATTTAATGTTAGTACCAGGCAATCTTGTACATTTCCATTATACAGCATCCTTTTTTTTCTCATTAACCGTGAGACAATTAATCCTACACCATTGATAAACCCAATTTTAATTGTATTTATCATTTTAATCATTTCAACATATGACATTGGCTATAGTAAGTCAGTAGTGTAAGCAGGAACATTCAGCCCGGATTCATATACTGTATCTGGTGGTATTGACGGCAGGGCATTAGCCAAGTTCTCTCCCACTGTAGCAAAGAAATCGTTAATGTTGTCTACACACTTGTCTGGAGCGACAGGCTCACGAGTGATATTATTCCTTAACTTAAATTATGTAGCATGTGGTCTAACATGTGGTCTAACAAGGTGCCAGACTTTGGCCGCGTTATTCCCTCAAAATACTGCCATGCTTCATTATTAGTACAAAAGGTATCGACCTCGGCTTCATCTATATCGTTCTGAGTTAAAAGATCCACATTGAAATCAACCATGAATAAAATTTTGCGGTTCTTTGCTACAGGTTGCTTTAACTTGGTTAATTGCCTAAAGATAGCTTTTTTATCTACATCCTTATCAGGGGGTCTATAACACACGTATAATTTATGTTTCATTTCACCAACTTCAATTTCTACACACAATATTTCATATTCTCTATCAATCATTGACGAGGATTTGTAGATAGTGGCTGTTATTGTATCTTTGAAATATAAATTTAAACCTCCAGATTTTTATTTCTTAAAGGGTAATGGTTCAGTCTAATAAACTGATAACCAGGCACATGCATCATTGCGTCACTAATTGTAGGGGTGAGTCATGATTCCACCACTCCTGCTGTGTCACAATGTGAAATAATTTTGGCAGCATTAACACTCTTGGGGTACACATGCATTAAAGCCCACAAAAAGAAGACCTTTTTTGTCTTTTAATTCAGATAAATATACCATTTGATAAAAAGCAAATACGGTATAATGATGCTGGATGATAGTGACAATGGTTGATACCTAGTATGAGGTGATTGAATTGGTTGTCTGTATACATCTCGATGGATATGGCTGAGATAGGCTATGCACTCTGGTAGATTTATATATAGATACATACACATTTTAATCTAGTTGATACATTGTATAGTGGCATGATATATGTACTGCTAACTGAAAACTAAACCTTTTAAGAGAAGATACCCTATTCTTGTTTGAAAAATATATATCCTTGTTCTTTATATACTTATACATTTGTACGGCGTGTTTATCATCACCAATGTCTTGTACTGACTACCGGTAAAACTTTATCAATCTAACACGTATAACAAATATATAGACAGAGCTGCACGCTAAAGTGACTGAGTCAGTGGTTACTGCACAAGAGGCCCCTATCCCGTACTGCACGCTGGCCGTAGGCCTAGTGCAGTACGGGACAGGGGCCTCGAGTGCAGTAACCACTGAAGAGGGCACTTTTAAGTGATGCTCTGTATTTATTTCATGGAATTCCAATCTAAAATAGCTATTCATTCTATATTTGATTACTTCCAGGATGTAAGTTTACTTCCGCAGTGTTTGTTTACCTCCGTCGGCCGCCCTTTTGAATTCCGAACAGGTCATGTGACCCTCGATAGCCTAGTGACGCTATGGCAATCCCATGGCGACCTGTGGCGACCCCTGGGAGCGTGCAATACGGCCAGAGCGTGCAGTATGGATGAGGAATATTGCACGCTGGCCTGGAGAACGGCCCTCCCATAGGTTTAACCTTGTGGTTCCATATTCACCATGAAATAAACATGAATACTACCTTTACTATTGATATGGACCCGGTCCTAATATGTACAATTTATCCTCCGCCCCCTACTGTGGGTCAATATAATCACCTCATTCCTCATGATATTACCTAGATGGGTTCCCCGTGCCATGCCATGGCTTTCTGGTATGTAAATAAAGAATCTACATGCATATAAGGTTTTAATTTCTCAGCTGCTATACTTCAGGTGCCAAAGTTCTTTCAGATTATACTAAACTAGGTATGAGTTAGGGGGTGCTGAATCACAAATTTGGCGCAATAGTCACACTTGCATTTTTCTTACAATAGACAGCTATTCTTCAAAATATGTGCTGGCATATTTGGTCTACTACCTGAAAATATTATTTGGGAGATATTTTCAAATACTAAATTGTTGATATATTTGGTTCACCTTTATTTAGTATCACCACCAAGGCATCTATAGCGGAGGCAGGGGGGTAAGCCAAGGTAAGAAATTGCTTAAAAGTCACTGGAATTGTCATTGAAAGGAGGTGCCAGCACCTGAGGTGACAGTTGTAGAAAAGTGTTAGTTCTTAGCAATCATTTTAATCTTCTTGTAACCCCAAAAGCAAACTGTTGTCCAGTGCAACCAACATAATATGTTTATACAATATCACATAATAAATAAGTATTTTTTCGTTCTCAGAGAATCTGTCTAAACTATGTGAAGTAACGATTGCCTTACAATAAGATTGTTCTTCTGGATATCATGGTGTTATCTCTGATCAACATTACATAAAATCATCCCATGAATATCCAAACATGTTGAAATCATCACGGTAAATAGACAGAAGGGCAATCTTAGTATCTTCAGGTACTTCTCTCAACACCGCTTTTGTAATATTATAAGTTGATCCTGTGCTGTGACTTGACAGGTCCTCAGTTAGGTTGGCAAAGTGTGGTTTCTTGAACCAGTTACGAATCAGGTAATTTGCATCAGTGTTAAATTGTTCCTGTTTGCCAATAAAGCTATAGTTGATTTTACAAGGGGAGCATGCTGCAGTATATGTCCTAAAGTGGACATTTCTATCTGGATGTTCTGAAACATATGTCAGGAATTCAGTGATTGTTGGAATATTTGTTTTAATATTTAGTAATGACGCATTTGCACTTTTAATTGCAGAGGTTCTGTAGATGTCCATCCTCACATGCTGGAAATGCCTCTTAACTACAATGTCACTGTATGTAGATAGAAGGCGGGAGAAGGGGTGTCTGACAAATATGAACTTGAAATAATTGTCAAGGATATACTTTTGTTCATCTCTGGGGTGCCTTTGCAGTCTTTCTATTCCACACCTGAGCAATGTAAATGTGTACGAATTGGTTATCTTGTTATATGCCAGTGTTGTGTATCATCCATTAGTTATTCCAAAAATACAATACAATACAATACACATGAGGTGTGTATGCAGGGTGACGATAATATAGAAATATTTGATCACAAAAATTTAATCCAAAAAGAAGGGGGCTAGAAATAACGACGGCTCAGGCCAGTCTGCATATTTAGGTACAGTTATAAATAGTTCCCATGTCTATAGTTAACAGAATGTTTAAAGTACTTATTTACCACATACCTCCTGAATATCTTTGTCATTGATACAGTATCTATTCTCTTTGGTAATTTGCAGCCAGCCATTTTCATCAGGTGTGCTTTCCAAGTTGTACTCCCTACTTTTGGAACACCGCAGTACACTGTTCTGAATCGAGGGATTACGAAAACTGTGCTTGGAAAGGTGTCCAGATTTTGTGGTGTTGGTGCATGTGATTTATTTTTCTTGCATACACTTTTTAATGTTTCAATCCTACTACCATAGGCCCTTACAATGGGTAGAAAATGTGTATCTTTAGTGTTGCTATGTTCCTGGATAAATCTGGCACTTGTTGCTGGAAGATATTGGTTCACTGTAAGCAAACAATATGATAATGATTTACAATACACTGTTTGAGAACATTTACAATAATTAAATTAAAATCATTAAATAAATCGCTTTGACCTCTAACGCCCTGAAATGCATTCAATATCATTAAGGATTCTCTGAGATTGTATTTAATAACACAATTGGCCCTTATAGTTTTTTTCATGGACAGACCCGTGATAACTTACCAAGACAGTACAACACAGTGTTAATTACGCAGGTAACTAGGACAACCAACTGTGTTAAAGTAAATCTTATCATGGTCCTATCACAGTTGGGTATGAATTCGGTCTCAGATAGAATGGCCATCAAGATATAACTATGCAGTCCTTTAGGTAATATACTTATATGACACATACACCTGTTTGTGGGTTGTACAGGTAGTTCGTCATTTCTCCCTGCCACTCACTATTCTACGGCAGAAGATACAGTTACCTTAGACCTAATTGTAGTCAGAATATTGAATAACTTCAAAGGAAGCTGGATTTCACAGGACTGGTTGGATTACATATGAGGATTAGTCTGTAAAAGTCCTAATGTTTCTCAGCCTCGCCTTTTTTCTAGAGATGTTTTATATGAGAGGTATGAATACAGTCAGACTGTAGATTATAGTACAGTAGTACTTGGCCAAATGTGACTTGGATTAAATTCAAAGAAAGGGGCTTTTCACAAGAGTCATTGGTCTATATATCACCCAGTGGGCACACAACATTGCATCAACATTGATAACTGGTTGGCAATGTTGATTCAATGTTGATTCCTCATTGATTTAACGTTGAACTGAATTTTGTGCCCACTGGGCAGGTATACCCAATCAAAGTTCTGAAAGGTCCCGGGCCTGGTTCTAAGCTAAACAGACTTTTAGATTTGTTGCTAAAACACCAACGAAAGATGTAAGGTTATCTAACAAATCAATCAGACATTCCCCACTGTCAATTAAAAAATTGCTGTTTTATCATTAGAGACATCTGACATGCGTGCTTAAATTCTAGGTGACAAGCTCCTCATAGCCACCCTTTATCGAGTTGATACATTTCTAATCAAAATCTTATCCCTGTGGACGTGTCTGGACACAAAATCACAGTCGGGGGACTAATAAAATATACAATACCAAACTGACCTATTTTGAGAATATTTCAAATTCCCAAATGCCTGCCAGCAGCCAGAAAACAGGTGTTGTGTCAAATGGAAAATGTACAAGGTAACTAGGAGTGGGGGGTCAAGTTTGTTATAATGGAAAATTTTGAGAATGACGTGAAAGCAGTGACTTAACCAGGTGCAGGCAACTCCTTGAAATGACTATGCCAGCGACTTTTGAACCTGTAGTCATTTCTTACCCTGGCTTATGAAGCCATTGTGGAAAATGACCCTGCTCTTAAATCATAGTAAGTGCCTTTTTGTAATGGATATTTCAGATATTTGCCTTCGCTTTTCAATTGTGAAATCATCATAAATGGAAGGAGAACTATAGCAATATTAGCAATTTAGTATTTCAAAATATCTCCCAATGATTTTTCTGAGTAGTATACTAAATACTTGCACCAGACATGGGAGAGAGTAGCTCTCTATTCTCAGAAGAGTACAAATGTGACTGGTGTGCCAAATTTGTGACAGACAAAAAGCACCCCATCAGTAGAACCACAATATAATCTAGTAAAATCCGGGAGAACTTTGGTACCAGAAGTGTAGCAGCTGAAAAAACTGTTTTTTTAAATTATATTTGTATGTGTATCCTTTACTCACACACCAAAAAACCCTAGAGAGAGGTGTATTCAATGGGATTACATAACAAGCAGAGGGGTAAGGCAGCCCCAAAAATGAACCTTGAGCATTCACACCTTGGGAGGTGGGAGGGGTGGGGGTTAAAGTGGTGGGAGGCATGGAGAGAAATGGCCCCGGCTTCATAAGTCTTTGTAGGGTCATTTCCTTGTCATTGCTTAGACCTGTTAACTGGGGCGCCATCAAGAGGTTGCCGTAACAGTTACCCATAACATAGATCTATGTAAAGCGGCTATTTTCTTTGATAGCCAGAAATCGAGAGAAATACTAACTCATTAGATGTGAACAGCCCTAGAAAAGTCCTTTGCCAGAGCTGCAACATATGGCTACTCCAAATCCGGACAAAGATGCAGCATAGCTTTTACACAAAACACACATCAGACTCTCCCCCCTCCACCTCCATAAAAGAATGATCGAAAAAAGAGCTACTCACACAAGCAGTGAACCTTCCCTACAGAATTCTATAGAGTCTAGTAAATAGCTTTGTATGTATGCCCAATATACATAGACTAGCTGAATGAAGTGCTTACAAACTCAAGCTAATCAGGCATAGCTCCCCCCCCCCCCTTGAAAAGATGACAACTTCCAGGGAGCTCAAAGAAATGTATTGTGGTGTAGGGGTACATTATTATGTTATGTATTGTTTCCCGGTAAACACCTTTACTCGGCTTTCTAACGAGTTAATACACCTGGTATCTGGGAAAGATCTTGTGTTCTCTCTAGGTTGTTGGGTGCCACTCTTAGGCATTCTTAGATCATCCCATTCCCAGGGACCTCTCATCCTGAAGCTTTTATCGGTCACCCTATATATACCTTAATAGCATTAACATATTTTGAAGTAAATAGTGCCGGGTGCAAAATTTTATATCTTAGGCATAAAGATTGATATAGCTCTCATGTTTGCGACAACAAAGAGAAATTTTAACTAGTTTTATGGACCAGGACCCCAAAAGGGGGTCATATGTCCCTCAAAGCCACCCCTTACTTTGGCACCCCTTATTATTTTTTAGGTTTTAAAAATGTTTTATTGTCACGAACACAGGATATACATGTGGTAGGTATGACAATGGTGATGATACCTGTCAATTCCAATTTTCCAAGTTTGTTGAACAGATGTTTTAAGGATGGGTATTTACAATATGACATAAAGATGATGCATACACGGTACAAATCCTCGGGTTGATGTACAAAAGTACTTTCGATGTTCTTATTGGCACGTTTAAAGACACATAATTTCATAAAATAGAAACAACGAACAAAAAGAACTCACAATGTGTTGAACATTATAAGTACATACACAGGAAAGAAAAAAAAGTCCACTAAAATTACAAATCTCATCAGTTTGATACAGGGAATGACCAAGCCGAGAAATAACACGCCAGCAAGCAGTGAGCAAAGATGTGGGTCATTGATAATTGTTACCTCATAACTGATGCTCTGAACACGAAATTCAATATTATTTTATTACATTATGATATCGAAATATATGTCAATTTTGACAACTGGGTAAAATTTGGGCCCTTGGTCATTGATTTCCTGAAATTTCCCATAAGAGCTCTGACTACCTTCCCTGAGGCACGCCATAATCAACCTGACACTCATCATATTTGATATTATTTATCAAAGTGGGCTGCCGCCTTTTGTGCACATACGATTGTAACCATATATGTTCTATTGCTAATCATTTTTTAACACTATACATTTCTTTAGGAGAATAAAATTATGGACACCGTCAAATGCATTGGATCCTTTGTAATAACACACAGCTAGAGTTTTACGCTTATGTAAGTCATTATTTATGAATATAACTAGCAAAATCAAAAAGGGCATCACCAGTGCCTAAGCCTGGCCTAAAACTGTATTGACAGCTAGTCAACAACTTGATATGTACATGCAACCACATTTCTTATAATCTTCCTTTGATTGGTCGCCATTTATCAGGGAAAATCCTCACTTGACTAGAGTTTCTATGAATAGACACCATATGAGAAATCAGGACTGAGAGTGTGTCCTTTAGACCTTTTGAATTAAGACCAAAAATCCCAGTGGATTTACAGATATTGATGCCTACAGTGGCCCAGAAGGGCCAAATGGAATCAATTCAAAACGTGAAAGTTGAAACTCAAAACGTGAAAATTGAAACTCAAAACGTGAAAATTGAAACTCAAAACGTGAAAATTGAAACTCAAAACGTAAAAATTGAAACTCACAACATGAAAAGTGAAACTCAAAACGCGAAAAGTGAAACTCAAAACGCGAAAGTTGAAATCAAAACGTAAAAAGTGAAACTTAAAATGCAAAAGTTGAAACTCAAACCGTGAAAAGTGAAACTCAAAACACGAAAGTTGAAATCAAAACGTAAAAAGTGAAACTTAAAATGCAAAAGTTGAAACTCAAACCATAAAGAGAGAAACTCAAAACATGAAAAGTCAGGTTTGACGTTTCAACTTTCAAAGTCAATCTGTCAATCTGTCAACAGCTTGTGACAGGTATCGTTTAACATTGAGTATGGTTCACAAGCCAGAGAAAGCCAGTATCGAGACAAACTGTCAAATTTCCCAAAAGGGTCAGGTTTCCGAAAATGGCAAATTTCAAAAATGGGTCAGAATTTTGGAAAATGCTCAAATTGGCGGAATTTCAAAAAAGGGTCAGATTTTCGGAAAATGTCCAATTTGGCAAGAAAAAAAGTCGAATGTCACTGAAGGGTCGGAATTTTTGAAAAAGTCCAATTAGAAACAAAATAGAAAATCGCCCCCATTAATTTTTTTACATTTTTCTCGCCAAATTAGCATTTTTTGAAGGACTGACCCTTTTGTGAAATTCAACGTTTCTCTTGCCAAATTGGACAATTTTCACAAAATCTGACCCACATTTGATGTTTTCTTACCAAATTGGACATTTTTTCAAGAATCTGACCCTTTTGTGAAATTTGTTATTTTCTTGCCAAAGTGGACATTTTCCGAAAATCTGACCCTTTTTTTGAAATTTGACATTCTTTTGGAAATCAGACCCTTAGTGAAATTTGACATTTTTGTCTTGCTACTGGCTTTCTCTGGCTTATGAACCATACCCAATGCTAAAAGATACCTGTCACAAGCTGTTGACAGATTGACAGGTTGACTTTGAAAGTTGAAACGTCAAACCTGAAATCTGAAAGCACTTTTCCTGTTTTGGTTTTTCAATTTTCACGCTTTGAGTTTCACTTTTCACGTTTTGAGTTTCAACTTTTGTGTTTTGAGTTTCACTTTTTACGTTTTGATTTCAACTTTCGCGTTTTGAGTTTCACTTTTTACGTTTTGAGTTTCAACTTTTGTGTTTTGAGTTTCAACTTTTGCGATTTGAGTTTCAACTTTCACGTTTTGAGTTTCAACTTTTGCGTTTTGAGTTTCAACTTTTGCGTTTTGAGTTGATTCCATTTGGCCCTTCTGGGCCACTGTAGATGCCATTCATGAGCTCTTCAACCATGTCATAGTTCTTTTCCAGTAGGCTGCAACCATGTTCAACTTAATACACTAAGTTCAGGTTAGATTGAATATCAAAATATACCGCCTCAGCCATTCTTCCCAACCATTGGAGAAAAAACTATTAAACCCCTCTTCTTGGCTTTCTCATTAGTTCTGTGATTCACAAAATCAGCCTTAGATCACGTCTCTTTTGACCTTGCTTATTACTATAGTCCTGATAAATGCTTGATCGAGCTGCTTATCCGCTTTGGAATTGTCAATTAATAGATTAGCCCTCCTTCTTTATTCCTTGGTTTGCTCAAACCTCAGGACTAGCCCTGTTTCCAGATACCTAGTGATATGTAGCTGTGTTTCTCCCTGATTTTCAAGGTTATCCATTCAACATCCTTTCCCTTCATCTTTACTCTCTAGCTATTCTAAGATTAAATTCAAAATTTTATCCTATTGTTTACTTGGGTTATACTCCCAATAAACTGTTTCCAATCATGATAAATTGATTTCTCTCAAGGTCGTTTATTTTTTTTGACAGCTAGCACCTGCAAGAGATCGCTAATAAAAACAGGCAGCTCCTTATTATAGACAAGGTGATCAGCTTTTGTCAGGATATCATCATTCACAGTGCCATTAATTGAATGAGTCTATGAGAACATTCAACTTGTGTTTGTTGGCAAAACGATTCATCGCCACAAAGTTGGCCTCATCGAGCCGCCATTCATCACTATTGAAATCACCCACCCATAGGCCATAATGAGAAAAGTCCACATCAATCAATTTGTTGATTATGGGCCTCAAAGAACTTTACATGATTTCCACTAGGTGGCCTTTATATATTGCATATCAAGATCTTTTTTCTGTGTTCTTTGCTTAAATCCAGTGTTTGTACTTCAATGCCCTGATGAATAAATGACCCTTGACATGTTACAAGCATTGTTTACATATGTAGTTAAACCCTCACTCCTGTTAGCAGTTCTATCGGTACACAGACTTTAGGCATTTAGATTTTAGGCACCCTGCCTTTAGGTACCCTGATTACCGGCCCCCTGCCTTCAGGCCCTCGGGATCTTAGGCCCCCGGTCTTTTGGCACACTGGCCATAGGCCCCCTAGCCATAGGCCACAACCTGTCATATGTCCAACCCCTGTCATACGTCCACAACTCTGGCATACATCCAACCCCTGCCATACATCCATTTCACTGTCTCTAACAAATCATGCTGCATCCACTTCCTCACGTCCACTACCTCCTCCTCACGTCCACTACCTCCTCCTCACGTCCCCTACCTAACCCTTGCGTCCACTACCCCCTCCTCACGTCCACTACCTTCACCTCACGTCCACTACCTCACCCTCACGTCCACTACCACCTCCTCACCTCCACTACCTTCTCCTCACCTCCACTACCTCACCCTCATGTGAGGGAGGGAGTTGGACGTGAGGGAGGGTTTGGATGTGAGGGAGGGGATGAGTGGGAGGGAGTGGTGGGACGTGAGGGAAGGGGGTTGGATGTGAGGGAAGGGTTGGACGTGAGGGAAGGGGGCTGGACATATGATTTGTAAAAGATACAGAGGATGCAATTTGGTACCAAATTGATTATTTTTTTGTGGTGTCAGAAAATAGTGTCGGCTTTGGGAAAAAATTTACTTTAGGTGTTTTAGATGTGTATTGCCCGAGTTGTGGCCCTGCAAACCTGAGATACCGGTAAATGTATCCGTCAGATGTTTTTGAGGGGGCCAAATGGCTGATTAATAAAATGAACTGAATATCCATATTTACATATATATAGAGGGTCATTATGGGGGTTAATTTGGAAAAAAGAATTGTTTGTTTTCTTATTTTTTCTTAGTCTGAGGCCCCAAAAACCGAAAAACGGACAAAATTGATATTCAGAGGTTACACTCGCATTAACCCTTCTGCAGCATAAGTATAGGCGTCTATAAGGTCGTAATCTATCTTATTCTAAAGGAGATTACACATTTATTGATGTTAATCCAGATTTGCCACACTCAATCGCTCTAATTTTCTCCAGTCGACGCTTTCGCCTTACGTGTAACATCCCTCAGATATATAAAGGTTTGGCGTGTGAAAACTAAAAGCGTCCCTGGCTACTGGCCGGAAGTCGTCTACATACGGGTACCTGTGCGTAAGCAAACCAGCGCCATATTGTATGTTGACGAGAAGAAAACTTCACGATTTGGCTATAATTTCGCTGAAAAAGACCGAAAATGTGAGTATTTTCTTCTCCCGGACGTTACACCTTCTCTCTAACATGTCCTAGAACAAGTAAACATGTTTTTACACTGTACGAATTGATTGAAATAGCTCCGGGAGGTGATTTTCTAACATCGCTCAGCAAAACTCGTCGTTGATAGGCTCCGCCAGGTTGGATTTCTGGTGCTTTTCCATATGTAACGTCCGTCAGATATATGTGTGTAACATCCGCAAGATTTTTTTTGGGTCGAATAGTGCCTACATAACTGCTGAATTCTCGCCGCGTTTGGTTTTAACCTGACATATTATTAAAGATCAGACCTGTGGCCCTCCGCCAGTGTGTTCTTGAGCTATTTCAACAACTTTAAGCTAGCCTTTTGGGGGTTACCATGTGCTCGCCGACCCGAAAATTTGTAAATTTCCATTGATTTTCTACTCTCACATACTAAATATCCCTTCCATTGAGGTCTTATATGGTTATTATTGTACCTACCACCCTAGAGAATAGAATGGATGTGTTAAAAGCAAGCAGTGGTTAATATTTGGGACTGCACAGCCAAGAATAGAGGTTCATCCGATAAATCTGACGGATGTTACACGTATTTTGAAAAGTTTCCACTGTCTTGTTGATGTTATGTACCTGCACAATTTAACCACCCAGCATGCTGAAGGGGCCTAATATCTAATACCCTGAGCAAACAAGGTGGTGGTTTGACTTATTTTTTCCTATGTTATGGTGCTTTTCATACATTTGACGGACGTTACATTTTGTTAACAGCTTTGTAATAAAGCACTTCCAATCACAGCAGCATCTCTATATTTTAACATAACATGCCCCTACAGTACTAAAGTCCATCCAAACACTAATATTCCCCAACTTTGATACCTTTTCTTTAATAGTTCTGACGGATGTTACATTTTCGCCTTTACACCTCCACAGATTGCAATTGTGATACCTAACTAATTCCATATTGCTCTTAATTTTTCAGCATGGGTCGGAAGAAGCTCCTAGAGGGGTGGAGGAAGTCAGGTGCTGATTACACTGACAAAAACCAAAGAGGAGAAGGATGCTGAATGTCTAGACACCACGGACAGGGTATTTTGATGTTTTATCTCTCTATTTTGACGGTGATATTTAATGTAATAACTGCTGATTTATTATGTGAATTACTCATGTTTTCAAGGTGAATTATACCAATTGTCTAATACTCCTTTAATCTACTTTTCTATTGTACAAAAACTTACTGTAAAGTGTCTTTTTTCATAATTGTATATTTGTATAATTGTTTTGTATAATTGTTATACCTGTTTTAAAAGCATTCTCTTTTTTTATTTTAAAGGTTGCATTATGCAGGTGGAGAAAGAAGCAAAAGAAACTGGCAGACGCAGCGGCAGCAGTTACAGCGGCAGCAGCAGCAGCGGCAGCACCTCAGCAACCGGGGCCGGGTCCATCAGCACCAGTGGCAATAGATGTCAAACTCCAACAGTTGAAGATCCAGCAGTTGAAGATCCGGCGGTCGAGGATCCAGCGGTCGAAGATCCAGTTACACCTGCGGAACCCCCTGCTAAGAGGCGGCCGACAGCCACGCTAAGCGAGGGGTGTCGCCCAGCCGACCGCCCAGCCAACAGCCCAGCCCACAGCCCCGTTGACAGCCCCGCCGAGGGCCCAGCCCGCTGTGAGGGGTGCAACCCTGCAGGCTGTCCCGCAGACTGCCCAGCCGACAGCCCAGGTGCCTGCCCCTCCACAGCCCGCTCCGACACAGACCCAACGTTCCCATGCGGTAAGTGTCAATGTGTTAATGTTAATGTTAATATTAATACATATTTACATGCAATACAGTAAGACATTCGAGCTTTAACCATATCTTTAGAACCTACAAGAAGTTCTATGTGAGTAGGCCAAGCACAGACAGTTCTGTAAAATATTACATCCATTTACTTTTTTTTTAAACCTGTATATTAATCAATGCATTATGCTGCGGATAAATTATTACAGGCGCCTCGCTCCCAAGCCCGCGCCCCTGGTGACAGCGCTCGTACGGCAGCAAAATGGATCTCCTTCGACACCTCGCCGACCAGTTCGAGCAAAGGGGAGGGCGTGGCACGGCGGCGCACGCAGAGTGGGACTACCACGTCGGGGGACCCCATCTCGTCCACCCACCCGCGGAGAGCTGTGTCGGTGAGCGAAGCACCCAGCCGGGAGGGGTCACCAAACTGGAGTGTTGACGCCTTCAACACTGGGTACTTGGAGGATATCCTGTAAGTTTACAAATGCCTGTCTGTAGTAGTTAAACCCATGATACATAAATATTGTAACAAGTGATCTGTGATTTCCTTACATTTCGCAAATAATTTATCAGAATCTACAATAATGTGATTTCATTTATTGCTGATTGACAGAGCATCCATGACCGAGCATCCGGAGATAAAGTTTGAGGACTAAATAGTAATTGTACTTTGTGGAATATGAAAATAGTTCTCCTCTTTGCTAGTTTTAGTTACTTGTTATAGTTTCCTTGCATGTTCATAGTTGCTTGTTCTGTTGCTAGCTGTTTGATTTGCCCTTAGTTGTTAGCTATTTATTTTCCTGGATTTTGCATAGTTTTATATATTTTAGTTCATTTACATAGTTGAGTTTAATTCATTAAATGTACTATGTGCCTTGTTTGTATATTACATGAATGCATCCCTGGTGAGTTGACTCGCCAGAGCTGCATTCATGCATCATGTGTGATAATGTTTTAATCCTTATCCCTACCTTTCATTTCATAGTCCCCGGGTGCGGAATCCAAGTGGCCCAAAGGTGCGGTCACCAGGTCGACGGTCCCTGTACCACCGGATTGAGCAACTACGGAAATAGAAAGGCAGACTACAGGAGCAGCGTGATGCAGAGAAGGCTGCCATGGACAAACAGCTGAAACACCTGGCAAAGGAAGTTAAGAGACTAACTGCAGCTATCGCGCGCCGCAGCAAAGCAGTGCCAACACCCGAGCCCACCGTGCCAACTTTGAGCCCACAGTACCATCACCTCCCGACCCTGGCCACCCACCAGGGGCAACTGATCTTTGACAGGACAGGTCTTACAGAGTACTACTGAAGATCGCTGACATGTACGAGAGTGTCAAGTCTGGGATCCGGGTGTCCCCGGATGACTCGACTGAGAGTCACTAACAAGTTCTTAAATCACAACAAAATCAAGCACTGGCGGTTAACGTCACGCCTGTCCAAGGACCTTGGTGTTGACTGAAGGTCTCTGAAGGAATCTCGAGGCCTCCGTAAAGTGGGCCACTACCACCTGAGCTACAAGCAACAGAAACGAGACATCATACGCTTCCTCTGCTACCCTGAACACTCGTACGCCCTACCTTGAAAAAAGGACACTGTGACTGTCGATCAGGGGTCCAACCGCAAAAAGGTCCAGAAGGTTGTGTTGACCGAGATCCTGAGTGTACTGCAAGAACTTTATCTCAAGCAGTACCATGGCCACACTTGCTGTCAGTCCTTCTTCAACCAAGTCAGGCACCAGGCAAAGTTCATCAATTCGGTGGCTTGCAATAACACCCAAGTGTGCCTGTGTGTAAAACACCAAAACTTCTCCCTTCGACTGCAAGCTATCAATTACCGTGTGCTGCCTGACACCAACCAACTGGAGACCAACATCACTCGTCCCTCTGTTACCTGTCAGACTTGGCAGTATGTGGAGGTGGAGTATCGGGTGGTGCAGAAGGACACTGGGAAGAAGCGCACCTGCAAGAAGCTGAGGCTCCGACACAACACACTTGCAAGACAGGTGTTCATAGACAAGATGACAAAGGAACTTGTCACCATGCGTGAGCATTCCCTTCGTGCCCAGGCACAACACAGGGCAGTACGTCAACTACGGGAGGGGATGTCTGAGTCCGAGGTAACAATCCAGATGGATTTTGCTGAGAATAGGCCTGTGTCATATCCAGAGTCACCACAGAGTGTGTATTACTCGAAGGAACCAGTCACCCTACACCCAGAAGTCATTCACTACAAAGTGAAGGAGAGTGACGGTACAGTCAAGGTGAAACACAAGTTGCTGGCTCTGGTGACCAATGACAGAAAGCATGACACCGATGCAATCCTGGCATTCATGGGCTACCTCAACAAGTCTGTCAAGGAGGAACTGCCCAACGTCTCCACCATACAATATCTATCGGACTCACCATCCTCGCAATATTGTAACCAAGGGATCTTCTCCATACTGTGTTGTCACTGTCAGCTGTTCGGTCTTGATGCCAAGTGGACATAATTCGAGGTTGGACACGGCAAAGGGCCCTGTGATGGAGTCGGTGCCGCCGCCAAACGGAATGCAGATCTACTCGTGAAATGCAATCATCTAATCGAGAATGCGGCTGACTTCGCAAGGGAAGGCAATGCACTTGAGGGGACTGTTCTATACCACTGTATCTCTGAAGAGGAAATCACAGCTGCCCGTGAGCAGGTCGCGGACCTCACCTGTGACCACGCTGTCGCAGGCACCATGAAAGTGCATGCTGCTGTGCCTGCTACACCCAACCACTCCATCGCCGTGCTTGATACCTCATGCTTCCAGCCCTGCTGCTGGGAAGACAACGAGTCTGTGCGTGGGTGTCCCGGCTGGACAAAACACGAGCTGTTCCCCACAGACCCAGCAGCAGTGGCCCCGGTTGAGGCCAAGGAGGAACCAGCGGTGGAGACCCACCAGGTGGGAGAGTTCATCGCGTGCACCTACAACAAGGAATGCTTCATCGCAGAGGTCCTCAAGCTCAACATCTAAGGAGACTACCAGGTGTCCTTCATGGAAAGGCCGAACCGGTCGGTCAAAGAGTTTGTGTGGCCCCAACGCAAGGACATCTGCTGTGTGCCACCATACCACATTCTCACCAAGATAACTGCCCCTCAGCCCATCAGCAAGGAAGGTCGGCGGGCAGAGAAGTTTGCCCTTTCAGCGGCTGATCTCGTACACGTGCGGGACAAGTACTCTGCGTGGAAGAAGCGGTCGTAAGCGACGTGTAACATCCGTCAGATCTATCTGCTTTCACACACTATCCAGTAGAGTATCGACAGGTTAACTGTAGTTGGCAAGAGTGAACCATGTTAAGAACATGTAGGAACAGATTGTGTAGTTATTGCCGAAATCTGGTGGTGTTAAGACCATCATATCCTATGCTTTAAGCGACGTGTAACATCCGTCAGATTTATCGGGCATCAGACACCGCCCAGTAGAGTACCACAGGTTAACTGTAAGTGGCCTGATGGTCTGTATTATCGTTTTATCTATTGGTATACATGTCTGTCTTATTGAATGTGGCCACAAAGGTGGTTCTACAGTGTATTTAAATTTATTGTGACTTAGATTGTCTCTTGTCAATGTGTAAAACTTCAACTTACAACAGCTGGTACATATACAACAAGTGTGATATCTGATGGTTTCTTGGTGTATAACAAGCGTGAACCATGTTAAGAACATGTAGGAACAGATTGTGTAGTCATTGCCGCAGTCTGGGGGTGTTGAGACCATCATATCCTAACCTATAAGCGATGTGTAACATCCGTCAGATTTATGGGGTATCAGACACCGTCCAGTAGAGTACCCACAGGTTAACTGTAAGTGGCCTGATGGTCTGTATTATTGTTTAATCTATTAGTATACATGTCTGCCTAATTGAATGAGGCCACAGAGATGCCATTTAGGTGTATTAATATATTTTTTGACTTAGACAGGTTCGTGCAGACGTAAATAAATGTACAATTTTTTTAGTTCAAACATGTCCAGAACGTCTGATATTTGGTGGTTTCTTGATGAATAACACTAGTCAAACATGCTAAGAACATGTAAGAACCATTGGTTTAGTTAGTTAATAAGTATGTTCGATGAGAGAGTGATATTCCCAAAATCTGTAAAATGTGTAACATCCGTCAGATTTATCGGGTAGCGACACTGTCCAGTAGAATACCCACAGGTTAACTGTAAGGGGCCAGATGGTCTGTATTATTGTTAAATCTATTAGTATACATGTCTACCTTATTGCATGAGGCCACAGAGGTGGTGTTTAAGTGTATTTATCATTTTTGCGACTTAGATAATCTCGCGAAAGCGAAAAAAGGCATCATATTTTAAGTTTAAACTGTTATTACATGACCAAGATGTGTGATATTTGGCAGTTTCTTGATGTACAACGAGAGTGATACATGTTTCAAACTATAGAAATCATTGGTATGGTTAGTTGTTAAGTATGTTAGATGATAGAGTGATATTCCCAAAATCTGTAAAATGTGTAACATCCGTCAGATTTACCGGGTATCAACACTGTCCAGTAGAATACCCACAGGTTAATGGTAAGTGGCCAGATGGTCTGTGTTATGGTTTGATCTATTAGTATACATGTCCGCCTTATTGAATGAGGCCTCAGAGATGCCATTTAGGTGTATTTATATTTTTTGTGACTTAGACAGTCTGCCGCGGACGTAAAATTGCATCATATTTTAAGTTCAAACTGCTGGTACATAACCAAGATGTGTGATATTTGGCAGTTTCTTGATGTATAACACTAGTCAAACATGTTAAGAACATGTAAAAACCCTTGGTATGGTTAGTTGTTAAGTATGTTCGATGAGAGAGTGATATTCCCAAAATCTGTAAAATGTGTAACATCCGTCACATTTATCGGGTAGAGACACAGTCCAGTAGACTACCCATAGGTTAACTGTAAATGGCCAGATGGTCTCCATTATTGTTTAATCTATAAGTATACATGTCTGCCTTATTGAATGAGGCCACAGAGGTGGTCCTACAGTGTATTTACATTTATTGTGACTTAGATAGTCTTGCGGAAGCATGGAAATGTACAATTTTTTAAGTTCAAATCATTAGTACATATCCAAAATGTGTGATATTTGGAGGTTTCTTGATGTATAACAAGAGTCAAACATGTTAGAAACATGTAAAAAATATTAGTATGGTTAGATGTTAAGTATGCAAGATGAGAGAGTGATATTCCCAAAACCTGTAAACTGTGTAACATCCGTCAGATCTATCGTGTATTCTAAGCCCACGTGCGCGGCACATAGGTCAAAATTTGGTCAATATGACAGCTAGAGGCTTATTTATCTTAAAAGTATACATAATGAAGATAAGATACAAAAAGTTTAATGCTACACAGAGCTCTTTTGAGCAACTGAGAGTAAAGATGGTGATGTGATACAGGATAAAAAGACAAAAAAACACCAAGACCAAAAGTTTACTGCTTAGGGTTCTGAGCATAAGGAAAATAGATCTGACGGATGTTACACTCGATTACCAGTGTTTGGTTGATGATGCATAGAAACTGACCCCCTAGGAGTTAGTCAATCAGCCAGGGGTTTTCATATAGCCAAGATATGAGGCTCTAAATATAATAAAGTGATTACCATTACTGTTGACTTTATTGATTTTTTACATGGGAACCGGAATTGTAGATAAAAAGATGGTCTCACCCATATATATAAAGCCCTAAACGCCTGTCTTCAATGCAAACATACACAGAAAACAGGGATGCCTCTTTATATTTCTGTTTAGTCAGTATCATACCCAGTTTCACTACCGAACGCAAACTATTTGAATTTATTGAGACAATATTGTGAAGAAATTGTTTGTATTATTGCACGGAACCTTTATTGAAATCATCCCATGAATACCCAAACATGTTGAAATCATCTCGGTAAACTGAATCCAGTGCTTGCTTGATGTTCTGAGGTACTTCTTTGAATAAGGCTTTGGCAGCTTCATACGTTGATCCCGTAGTGTGACTTGACAGATCTCCAGTCAGGTTGGCAAACTTTGGTTTCTTGAACCAGCTGCGAATTAGGTAATTTGCATCAATGTTAAACACCTCCTGTTTTCCAATAAAGCTGTAGTTAATTTTACAAGGGGAGCATGCTGAATTGTATGTTCTATAATGAACATTCCTTTCGGGGTATCTTATTACATATTCCAGGAATTCTGTTAAGGTTGGTGTGTAGGTCGTCCCATCGAGTGATGACATGTTTGCATCTTCCCTCATATTGTACTTAAAAATGGCAGATCGGACTTGTTTGAAATGCCGTTTTACCACAATGTCATTATAGGTAGACAGAAGACGGGAAAAAGGGTGACGAACAAAGACGAACTTAAAATAGTTGTCAAGGATATACTTTTGCTCATCTTTGGAGTATCCTTGCAGTTTTTCTATGCCACATCTTTGCAAAAACAAAAATATAAACGTTTCTTATGTCATTGGCTAGGGAGTACATTTTGATACTATCATCTCTATAATAGGAAATAATACTTTATATATACAGTCTACTGGTGAATCTTTCCCTCAAATAGGGTTCAAACATGGTAGGGGGGTGCGGGGTATGTCTTGCAAGGCATCACGCTATCCAGCGATGTTATCATATTTCGTAAAGAACTGTGTCTGCCCTAAGATAGCCATCAACCATACCTGATAGGGTATAGCAGATGATCCACACTAATCTCACGAGAAACTATTCATATCATCTTAAAAACCATAACAAAAGATAAAAGTTGATATATTCCACATACTAAGTATCCTATCAACAATAAGCCCCTCCCGCTTTTGATCTCGTTTCCTAAACTAGAAATAACTTTTAATGCTTTCATTTGCAATTTAAACGACAAACATGATTTAGATTATTCATTGAGTGTCCTGGTTACCCACGGAAAGCAGCCTCATGCACCCCTTGCATAAGGCTGGTTTCCCTTGGATAGTTACATATAAAATGGTGCATTTCGTCATCACCAATGACTCTTTGTTATAAAGGCTTATCACTCAGACATGAATTTTCACAGGATCGGAAATTTAAATCATTAATTCTTACATAGTTACAACAGGACATTGATTGAAAGAAAGGTTGGACTGAGCATATTACTTTATGACAACAGGTGATGAAGAAACACCTGTATAGCATAAAAAATGATAATCCTTTTTAGGAAACCATACACACCTGCCTAATACCTTTTGTGTCCACACTCTGTCAATCTTATTTGGTAATTTGCAGCCAACCATGTTCATGAGTTGTGCTTTCCAGGTTGTACTTCCTACCTTAGCGATACTACAGTACACTGTTTTAAATTGAGGGATTACATAAACATCTGCAGACAGGCTGTTCTTATGTTTTGTTTCCAACATGGATGGTTTGTTTCCAGATGATTTGGTTCTGTGCCTGCACACATGATTTAAAGCCACAATCCTTTCATGGTAGAAAATTGGAGCAAATAATGTTTCGCAATTGTGTAAGCTGTTTATCTGGATTGGTTTTCTCCTCAACGTTTGACGATAATGCACTACTGTGGATTAGGACCGACAAGATATGTTTACTCAGTGTTTTCTCATAGATTATCAGTTATGAATCCATCGTCAAATATATCATTGACCAATGAAACTTTCTTTCGAATTGTTAAAGATATTAAACTGATGACAAACTTGATTATTCCTGAGATGTGGCAGCTACATATTGCTTCGGTAATAGTGAACAAAAGTAGTTTTTTTTGCGTGTAACCTTAATGTTCAATGGTTGTACATAAACATTAAGTACAATGTCTATTTGCAACAGAAGCATTGTCAAACTATTCAGGGGATCATTTAGTTTATAGTATATGCTAATAAATGTTTCTCCTAAAATCTAAATATCACTAACAGATTTAAGGACGATTTTGTCTCATAAGTAATTTAACGGTTCACATCAGTAAATATGTAAAGTCTTGAGTATTGAACTGACTTACCAAAGTCAAAATACAGTATGTTGTAGACACAGATAATGAAGATGAACCATATAGTCACCACAATTCTTTTCATGATCCTCTATTTCCTTCAACAGACTAAACCAGGAATGAGGTGGGCGTGAAACAGTGTGAATATGATATAAGTACACGAGCCAATTACAATATATTTATTCATTCACTGGTAGATGAATAGTCATTCAAGACAGTCACAGTTAAAGAAAGTACCGTAGTGAATTGAACCTGTGTAAAACTGGGTAGCATTTAGATATGAACCCCGAAGAGAAATGAGTACCAGAGACAAGTGACACATTTACAGTCAATTGCCTCCATTCCGACCGCCCATTGAAATCCCCAGGGGCCGTCAAACTACTCAAAAACTCATCTTATATGATGAGTTTTGCCCCATCAAATGGTTCATACCCCAGTGAGTAGTTTGACCTCATCATGTGATGAGGTTGTCATCAAAATGATGAGTTCAGAAATTTTGCTGCATTGAGCGACGAGTTTGCCTCATTATTTGATGAGTTTTCATCATCGAATTGTGAAAAAGATGAGTTCAACATTGTGCTGATGGGGTGACCAGAATAGGTTGGGACAGAAAGAAATAATATGAGCAATGAATGATATTGTGACAAAATAATGTAAGCATGTTTTTTGGTAAAGCATACGTGTGATTGTGATGAGAGCCATGAATAACTGGACTAGGTGCATAAATGGGTTCTAGTGGAATGTAGAAATGATACGCTACTAGGTGTATATGTTTGGTATTTGAGTATATGGCAAAATGTGAAATATAGAATAAACATTAAATAGGAAATAGAAGGATGGGCCAGTGCATGGATACTGTGTGGGCCCAGTCTGAGTTCATGTGAGAGACCGGGATCGGTGGGGGTGTGGATCGGATAATTGGCCACCAAGAATAGGCCCATCCAGGGACGCTGTGCAGGAGTAGGGACGCCGTGCCTAATAAGCACATGGAGGGCCTCCCCGTAGGGGGGCAGCTCAACAGGCGTCCTCGTCCTGCGCAGTGGCGAGGGATGACGTACCCCGCGTGGCGGAGTATGTATGCAAGTGCACGGTATGTAGATAGCCAGAACGATACAGACCACACTCACATGAGTACTTTCGCGTTGGAGCTGTAGAGCTTCGGGTGGTTGTGGATATCTATCTCTATGCACTGCGGCAGGGTCTGCAGTGGGAGATATTTATATATAATAACCACATTTCGACCTGGCTATGCCGGACTGCTGTGCTTAGACAACCTAAAGATCTAATGTGGATATATCATCTACTTCACTGAGCAGTTGTGATGGGAACTTTGCGGAGTCGGTGTTCTGGCTCAGACATTAACTCACGTCAAGACACTTTTGGAGTTGGACTACTTATACATAACTCAACGGACATAGTTATTCCGTACAACTATACTGCTGTTAAGGCTGCAATCCACCTCAAACTTTGCATCTCATAGAACAGTACAACATGGACTATTCACAGTGACTGTTGGGGATATAGGCTAGAAAGGATAACCATCAGCCTTATTTTCCTTGCAGACACTGGTTGTGCACAATTATGGATTAACTTGTGATCAGTACTGGAGTATGGACACTGGACAGTGTGTAACCTATGGTAGTATCCATCTTTACTTTTCTACATTACACTGGTGAACCTATAAACATTGATTTGACGAACTGAACTGAACATATGCAATTTCAATGCATTCTTTGAACTATATCTTGCCATATACTATTTGGTTTCTCACATAGCCCAATTATGGTTATAATGAACTCTTGATCTCTTAATATTTCTCTATATTGTGATTCAGTGAAACTAAATTAACACTGATACCAGTATTGCTTATGCTGGCATTGGGCCATCGTTATACTATTAAGCTTGATCTATTGTGGGGTTTTGGTCGCTTTACCATGTGCATGCACACAGTGATGTAGATGCCAAAACCTTGATTGTAACTCTTACTTTATTGATCGAATGATGTTTAGGGCCTCACCTGGCCAAGTCAGTTAAGATTCAATATATGGCTTTAATCAAACAAAACATTCTGAACTTACCTGCCCGTTTATTCTAATGCAATGACATTGATGCTATGTGACTGTATTGCTATCTAGAACTGACAGGGTGTATAGTGGACAGTATACAACTGACTAATGACTGAGACATGATTGACTGAACATGGTATATATATGATATGATTGATGTACACTGGCTCTTATCACATTGTCGAACTGAATTGGAGATACTGGTCAACCTCACTGCATGGGCATATCACTGTAGTTTAATCAAGTGAAATAAAGGGCTGTCCAATATTGCTGACTTCTCACTGATCTGTTGGGACCTATCCTGAACTATGGGTCGCAAAGATCTGCCAAGCGAGGAGTTCTCTACCATATTGGTTAGCCAAAGCATCCCCAACATTATCAATACACTGCAACTTCAATTATAATGACACATGGGCTCATATATCCAACAACTAATATATGGGAACAACAAACAATCTAAATACTAAAAGTTCAACATCATCATTTTGATACATTGGAGTTAATTGCAAATTGACATTAATGATAGACAGGAGGGAACAGCCCCCCCCCCCCTTCTTATCTACACCAATCTCGAGGCGGCAAACACACCCCACCTGGTGGGATATTCAAGAACTATGATGACGTCACGTGACGCCGCATCGCCCACTTCTCGCTGCCTCAACGATCAACAAAGTCGTTCATAGATTTTTGGTCAGTTAATCTCAAAATTTAATAGGTTTATACAAACAGATAGACCTAAAAATGGTAAGAACGAGAGGCAAAGAATCTCCAGATAAACCAGCGAAACAGCCACCACTAACGCTGAAGTTTCTGGGGGAGAAGATTTGGACGGTCGCTTCACGAAGTTTGAGGATCTGCTCGTGTCCGCCATTGATGCCAAGGGCGCCGCATCGAAAAGAAGCAGCAGGAGGAGGTAAAGCTAAATCGCCCCCTAAGACCCGTTCAAGTCCCTACCAAAGGCCAAACAACCAGCCTGAGGTAGCTACACGTCCCAAGCAAACAACGTCTGTCACAGAGTTGCTCGCTAACGCCATGGGAGGAAATTGTTGTACACCTTCCGCCTCGGCAACAGCCGCGGCGTCTACTCAGCCCTCAGTCCGCCCAGTCAACTTCCAAAGTGGGGCTGACTCCGTCTTCGAGGCGCAAGTCAAGGTCCTGCTGTCAACTACGGGACATCACATGTCAGCGATACGCAGTAAGCAGATGTTTGCACATGATTACATAGTAAGAGGCCAATCAAAAATCAAAGCATCGTTTAACCCCCTCAACATCCCCGAATATGGTTGGGCGCTTCTCGCCATGCTTAACCACCCTAATCGAGGGGATTGCCAGACAATGCGGCCACTGAACTGTCTGCCACCTCACCCGCCAACATAACTGGACTATGGGAAGCCATTTCGGTAGTTTATGAGGACTTACCGGGTACATTTTCGCCATAATCGATGAAATTACACTCCAGCGAAGCTCCTTGTTGATCCTCTCCACCACCTCGCGGCCATTTTGAACAAAGCACGCTGGGAGGTGAAGACTATAATTTTTTCGCTATAAGGCACTAAACAGACAGAATTGGAAGCGAACGACTCTAAAACACCCCTATAGGAATTAACTGCGGACATTATTGTCCGGTTTCTGTCCGTTTTCGGAACAAAACTGAATCCAATCAAGCGGAATGCAGACTAGTGGCGCCCCCACCACCCCAGCGGGCAACGACGGAAGCTTTTGCTCCCGCAGCCGCGGAAGTCTTCGAGACAAAGAATGTGTGGAATGTGGATACACTGGGGCTGCTACTGGAGGTGCTGGGGCTGACTCTGGGAGTCAGGCTGCAGGCTTCTGAGCCTGCTTCTTGATGTTAGGACAGTTGGGGGCCTTGTGGTCACCATATCTGCAGGAGTAGCAGACATGGGGCTTCTTACAACTGGCCTCCTCACATGACTTGAAGTTGTAGTACCAGCATGGATAGCCATCTCCTCCTCGATTCCCTCCTCCTGACTTGGCAGCCCTCCTCCTGGCCCCCTTAGACTTCCCCGAGAATGGCGGGGCCCTACCGCCCCCACCCCCGGTCTTGAGGAAACCTAATCAGAGAAATTGGTTTATCAGGGTTTGGATGCTATAAGCGAGCACTTGCATCCCATCGGTCGATGCCAGACTCTGAACTGCCGCATCATAGGCTAGGAGGTAACTGAGGTCGTAGATGACTTCCGCAGACCGGTCCGACAGGTACCGCATGTGGGACAGCTTAAGGGCATCCTCTGTGCCCTTCTCCACATGCCGCTCCAGGAGACTGCACAGGCAGGAGTTGAGCTGTGGGAAGCTCCTGGGCTTATCCTGGCCATCTGGGAGATATCTGGTGATATCCATGTTAACCACACGCTTGGCCCTCCTCCGTTGTCTGCGGTGATGCCTGATACCGCTCGACTCAGATGACAGGGAGCTGTCTGACATAGGGCGGCCAGGCACCGGAAGGCCAGGCACTGAATGGCCAGGCACAGGACCCGGGCTCTGGTTTGGTCGTCGGCTTTTGAAGACTCCCAGGCGTTTGAAACCAGCACTCACAGCAGTGTTCAGCCCCTGGACAGAGGCTGACAACTTGGCTATGTCCTCTCTCACACTGGTTCACTCCTGTTGCTAAGTCCCTTAGCCCAGACACCGAGATGTAGTCCTCCTCAGACTCCTGGTAACTAGTCCTCGTCATCATACTCGTTGAGGCTGAATAGAGAGCCATACTGGTCTCTGCCTAGGGCACCTGTAGACTGTGACACCTTTGCAGTATGCCTGGTGACTCTGCCTGTGGGTGTAGTATAGGCCTCCTCCTGGCTACCACCTGCCTGCTGGCCACCTGGTACAGGCTCCACTTTCTCCAGGCCTAGAGCTGCTAACTCCTCTTCAGTCATTGCTGACATAGCACAGGCCTTGCCAGTAGGTGTCTTGTGTCTATGCAGGCATGTTTTACAGGCCCTCAGACCTGACATAGTGGCTGCTCAAGGTAAAACTCACAGAAAAAATACACAGGTGTGGATCCCTGTTAGTTGGTTATAGTCCAGTGAACAAGGAGACCTTGACCCTGACCTGGGGCATACAGAGCCAGCAGGCCAGGTAGGCTTAGTATAAACCTAAGTAAACATATAAACCAACTGTGACTAATCATACCAGTAGCATTATATTTATATGATATGGGGTAAGTTATATACACAATAAGGGCCCGTGGTGTGCCCTTAACCCTCAAACAGATACTCTTTTGAGGGTTAAGGGCTCGTTTAAGGGCACCACACAGCCCCTTTCGTGTTAATGGAATGCAGCACTCTATCCGTCCATCCCGTCTGTTCGCCAGCCGGAGCGAAAACCTTACCACACTCAACCAACATCCTTCTCAGGGCTTCTCTCTGCCCTTCCGTCTCGACTCCCGCCTGTTCTATTACCTTTTCTAATCCTTCATCCACCTTACAATCCATCTTCAGGTCAGATACCTTTCAGAGAATACTGGTTACCACCTCTGCGGATATCACTTCTGCTACCACAGTGTCTTTCTCTAGGTAGATCGTTTTCGAACTCGGATTCGTGATTGGAGCCACTCCCCAAGCAGTATAACCTATCAAGGTGTCCGCGGACTCTAGTCATCTTCTCGATACATCGGACTCAATTGGTTCAAACACCCAGGGATCACCTCTTCTCATCCTGCTAGAAGCAATCAGCACATCCCATGCCATACCTGGAGGTATTTTCACCATCTGCACCACACTTGCTACTCCGCTTATTTCTCGAGCTAAGCATTGTACCTTACCTTTGTAGGGATTAGCCAGTTTTAACTCGCCCCTGACAGGATCTAACTTTGCCCCATATAAGCATGCGAAATCCATTTCAATGATCCCATCATCCTCAATTCCACCCACTGTCGGGGAAATGACATATTCCCTTTCGCAAACCAGAATGACGATACAAGTTCTACCAAAAGTCCATATCTTGCTTCCGTTTGCCGCTAGTGCATATTCCCTCGTTGTGAGTTCATCATCCATGCCTGACACCAGGTCAAAGAACCTTTTTGACATTGCTGAGTGGCTAGCTCCAGTATCCATCAAAAATTCCCCCATCCTGCCATTCACAGACACGGACACATACCATCTCTTTCCTCCCATCATCGAGGGATTACTTGCAAACTTCCTGATGTCGTCCGTAATATCAAAATCATATCAGAATCCTTTCAGGTATTTCAGACACGGATGACCCTGGGGAAGACTGATTCCACCGATCCGGGATAGTTCCTCTACCCAACTTTCATTGTTATTGATGACCGGTTTCCCTTTGTTGCTCTCCCTGGCAATTGTCTCACCAATACCCCTAGCCCCACACATTTCCGGCTCTAGCATTGCTTGTGCTGCTAGGCGGGCATATCACAAATCAGCTGCGAAAGAACCCATCTCCTGACATCGGAAGCATTTTACTGTTGCCCGATCTATTTTTGGTTTCCTTCTGTATTCTTTTCATTCATCATCGCTACTAGGCGTTTCTCGCTTTCGGAAGGTTCGGGTGGGGGTGGTCCCGCTTTAGCAGCAGTCGAACCCTAAACCTCCTTTTCAGACGTTTTGTCGGTATTTTTCTTCCACCACTTCTTCTTGTCCCTTCTTTCCTCATTCATGGCAGCTACTTGTTCACCCCCTGAGCTGTCACTTTCTGTATCCTCCTCCCTGGGAGAAGCAGGGACCCCTGCCACCCTATTGTTAGGCATGAACCCGGCCAGCAAATGTCTTTTCTTTTCATGTTGATCAATCGCCAAAAAGAAATCGACCATGGATTAACCTCGTCCCCACTCACCAATTCCGCATGTGCCGGATCCCTCAGTCCCTTTATGAAATAAGTGAATAGCTCATCCAAGAAGTACTCATCATCCATTCTCCACAAAGGTCGTGCTTTCTGCAATAATCGTTGCAATTCCAACCCAAATACCTTAGGGGACTCCTTTGGTTTCTGTGTTTATACTTGGAATTCCGACCAAGGATCGTTCGCGGACAACATCCCGAAGATGTGGGTCGCGGTGGATACCAATTGGTCATAGTCCCTTGACTCTCCGTAAGTCATTCTCCAATCTTCTACAGCCATCCTCCCTGGACCTACACTCAACCACTTGATTAGGGGACCCAGGGAAGCCTCCTTATCCCAACCATGATATCTGTTGTCGTCACAGAAATCCTGGTAACTTTCTTTCCAGTTCTCCCCAGTGACCTTTCTTGGGGTTTGTACAGGTTTCCTTGCGCTGTTGTGGTTCCATACCAATCTGTCGGATTGCCTCCGACTCCATTCCATGATTTGGAGTCATTCTGCACCGTTCGGCTGCAGCAATCAATCCCCATGCCTTGTATACATGAATCCGCATCCACTATGGCAGCCACACCGGGACCCATAGACGTCCTTTTGGTCAACCTCCTGGGGGCAGGGATTGGTCTGGGCGTGGCTCCCCCCGAAGGCTGAGAGCTGCTTCCACTGCTCATATCCCCAGCCCCGGCACTCGGAGGTGGACGGCCTCCGTTCTGTTTTTCTGGCCTCAAGAGCCCCCTACTTATACATAATATTATATATAGGTGGAGGAGGCACCCCATAGTTTGGGCCCGACAAGGTGTCGTCTCTGAATGGATGTAAGGACCCATAGCTCTGGTTCATTCGTTTTGGTAAGGGGCTGACTTCCTGGGTCTCATGTTATGAGATATTCTTTGATTCAGTCCCACCGTAGGTCACTTTTCAATCCCCTTTGGTGGCTATCTCCCCTCCCTGGTTTCTTTCATATTTCCCGTCACAAACACTACCCCTAGTCTCACTCCTTTGCACAGGCTCGCATGGCTTCAGAATTGGTCTGGGAGTGGAGGTGAGGTGAGTAATTCACTCCGGGATGGTTCCCCCCCTCCCCTGTCAATAGCAGCCCGAGCCTTTCTCTGTTCCTCCAGTTGGAGTCTGTAAGCTACATAGGAGTCATTCATTTCCTCTTTCTTTTTACTTAAGTTCTCATTTCTGATGTCCAGCCGGGCTTGAATCAGTGCCTGTCTTTCGAGTTCAAATTGTTCCCTCAAGTCTTGGCTGGTCTGTTCCTCCTTGGAGAGATCTGTTTGATCTTATCTGACTGACTGTTGATCTCAATCTCATATGTGTCTCTCAAGTTTCGAGATTTTCGAGCTTCCTCTTTATCTTTCTTGAGCTTGGATTGCTCCAGATCCAACTGTTTCTGGGCATTCGTAGGCTCCTTTTTGGTAGCCGCCAGCTGTGCGGCCTCCTGTGCTAACTGTTCGTCAACACATTTCCAATCCACACTCAATCTGTCTTTCTCATCCCTTATTTGTTCTATCACATGTTTGTTCATCCAGTGGGCAAACTTTAGTTGATTCAATGTTGATTCAACGTGTGTAGCGATATGATATCAACAGTTGATACAGGGTTTTCATTTGGTTGATATTGATGAGGTCATCAACGTTGATCATTCATCAGTGATTCAACATTGATATGGCCATTGTGAATCAACAATGAATGAACGTAATAAATGATGATTTACATTGATTTAATATTGACTGCTGATGGATAATTTGAGATTGAGAATATAGTCATTTTTTCAACCTAAATGCAGTATTCTAATCTAGAAGCATTCCTTGCAATTGATATATTTTCATTACAACAACCCCCCCCCCCATTTCTCCAAGATTAAATGCTAATTCTAGCACCATCCAGGGCAGCGGTACATCAATGACCTCTGGTGATTACACTAAGAGGCATTCATATCCATTTCAAACTGACATGGTCAGGACTAAGGCTTTATCTATCATTCTTAGCAACATAAAGGGTGTCTTACGGAAACCATGCATTTATTCTTTTCATTTAATTCCAAAAGTCAACCAAATGCACACACCATGGTTGTCAATGAAAATGAATGAGATTTTGATCAATTGTATACATTGATGAGAAAGTAAGAGCTTACAATTAGGGAAAATAGATGTAGCATGTAGATAGATTTGCTAAAGAGTAGGTTGTGGAGCCTCCTAGTGGGAAAGGCGGGAAACACATGGTTGATTTAAGGTTGATATCCAAACATTGCATCAATGTTGAAACAGGTGTTGGTTGACAATGTTGAAATAGTAACATTGCATCAATGTTGAAAACATGTTGATCTACCCTATAACCCCACACCAACCAGTTTGCAACGCTGAATCAAGGTTTTGTGCCCACTGGGTCTCGGGAGACCATTTCGCCTTCTTCCGTGAGCCGGATCAGATCCTTGTTCATGGCATTGTATCGGTCCCGCATTTCCTTCTCCGCTTTCACCTTCAGCTTCATAATCCGGAATTTGCTTCCCTCATCTGGACAGATCCTTTTCTTACCATCCGTGGGTCTGTTCTACCGGAACCACTTTCTCCCATGGATTTCCTTCATAAAGTTTCAGGCTGAGGTTTCCTTTCGGGTGCCGATGGTCCCTCGGAGTTCGGTAAATGAGACCCTGTTGTCCCTTCCCTCGTTTGTCAGGGGTATGGAGCCTCGCAGCTTGGTCCCACACTTTGTTGATGTGCACCAGGCTGAGATCCGGTTCCCCTTCCTCTAAGGAATCCTTTGTTCTTTCATGTTCCCCCCATTGTCCGATCAAGCCTCTGCCAGGGTTGATCCGCAATCAAACAAAAAATCACCTGGTCATGGCACCAGTGTAGAGCTCGTCGTTTATAAGTTGATTTGAAATAAAGACACAAACCGCAGAGATGCGAGATGCGAAGATATGAGAGGCAGTATATTTGTATCCAACCTGTACAGATATGCTAAGCTTTCAGATAAATTGTTCACGTTCAGGATCGTTCAAATAATATGTATAGCTATCGGAAAGGTCTCCATGATCCAGGGGTCGGGAAGCAGCTTTTATACTGTTTGCCTTTGCTCGTAGCGACCCCTGGTTCCAGCCACACACACTATTTGGTGTGTGTTCGATGTATTATAATCCTTTTGTATCCCATGCAATTTAAGTTGATTAATTCAGATTTAAGCACCTTTAAAGCCACAATAACATTTGAGAGGTTGTAGAAACAACGGTCAAACACAGAGCTGCCATCTGGTACGTGTTTGATATAATATGATTTAAACACTACATGTTTACATCCTAAACACCAATTTTTCATACTGTTTAAATACTAAACATCTAAACATATTCAATAAAACTGTTTCGGTGTTTAGAATAAAAGTGTTTAATTCCTAAACAGAAGGATTCAAATACATAAACCTGGTAATATATCTAGATTCTAAACATGTAAAGACCTAAAACCTAAGCACCTTTTTTGCAGTGTGGTTGAATGCACATCGAAAGATGATGCTTCCCTTTGGTCATGTATCCAGCTTATTATCTACAAAGCTCTAGGTAATTAGAATATTCTTTCTTCTTTTCCTTCTCTTAAAAAACACCTTATGTGAATAAATGCTTATATTGCTATCTATGTAAAAGTGAAATCCATAAACCTGGTTCAGGTATTGATTACTAGGGGGCACCACCTTCCCTCTCCTCACATGTGCCCAGGTATAACTCTGATCTCCTCCTTCGGGCAGGCAGACAGGGCAGCCAGGCAGCTGGCTTCATTATTTCTTTAGAAATTTGCTTGTTTGTTTATTTGCAATCCTAAGCACTGAAAGGCCTGTGACATCATTATTTATTTAAATCTCTATGGCCATTCAAAGACATTAAAAAGAAAGGAGTATCGTATTTTCAACCAAGTTTGTATCAAAGCAGCTGTGATCCTGTAACATATCTATGAGTGCCATTCAATCAAAAATTGTAGATTTCTTGAGTTAAATAGAAAAGAACATGCATTTGTTGTGCCTGAGTGGGCACCGCCATTTCTGGGCCATTCACGTCACAGGTGAACGTTCTGCTGAGGCAGCAACGATTACTGTGGCCACTCTAGTGCTGGGGACCAAAGGTCGCTCCCTTCATACTTCACGGGAGGGGAGGGGTGACTGCTGTCCGGTACTGAGCTATCATACCTTACTACCACCCCTCGCCTCTGCCAGGTTGTACGTTTTGAAACAGGCTGTCCCCTGATGGACCATGTCTGCCCTAGTCACCTGCAGTATATGGGTCTTGCCTTCTTGTATCATTGTGTGCTGCCTTCCATGGTCCTTTCTGACGTCACCTTCACGCAAAAACTTGGGTGACTGACTACAAAATGGCAGCCCCCTTGTTGGATGTAATCAGTTTGATTTTTTTTTTTTAAATAGTTTTGCATAAATGTGAATAGGGAAACCGAGGTATGGAGCTTAGTTTGAAGTACATTAATATACGATGCATCGATAGAACTGGATTTTTGGCTATGTCATTCTTTTAAACATATTTTTGAATAGGAAAATAGGAAAAATGAAATAAAGGCAAAAACCCATACACAGGGGAATTTAGGAACGTTTCACCCTTTGTGACACTGGGGCAGTATCCAACATAGTCAGAAGCCTTTGTCTCTGTATTTCTGAAAATACAGAGACAAAGAAAATTTATCAATAAAAATACACTATAAATTCAAACTCTCTCAGGATATCAGACCTGTTTGCCAGTTTCCATGATAATTTGTAGGGTCTTCCATTAAACAATTCAGAGCCATTTTGGAGAAATGTGAGTATACATTATTTATTATGCTCAAAGTTAAACGACATGGCCCTTTATTATTTTATACTTTACACATAGATTTCATAAAACGTGTAATACCTGATTTACAATACATGAAGATGAAAATCAAAAAAGCACAATATTTGGTAAAGAAAATATGTTGGTACAAGGATTGATTTATGAATTATTCTCAACCACACTTTCCAGAACAGAATGTTGTCCCTATCAAACTCTTCTGATACAAGCTCAATCCGTAAAGCAACTACAATTACTGCATTATTAAAATTAAAGAGGCAACCATATTTGTTTTAGGAGATATGAATGTAGATTTCTTAGAGTCTGATCACCCCAACACCATAACTTTAAAAGAAGGTATGCCTGGATATGGGTTACTCAGTTATATTGATGTACCAACACGCTATGCTGAAAGAAACTCCTGTCTCGATTTAATATTTTCTAATTGTTTAACCGTTGACGAAGCAGGTTGTGTAATTTGTAATTTGAGCGATCATGAAATGGTCTTTGTTACATGTAAAGAAATAAGACCCCCTTTCACAGGCAAGGTCGAAGTTAAAGGTCGCAAAATGAAAAATTATAATATGCAAATGTTTGTTAGATGTCTCCATGGTTTTAATTGGAGGGAGTTTTATGCTGAAACTGATGTTGATAAATTATGGTCAATTATTATTAAAAGAATTAATCATGTTCTTGATGTAATGTGCCCATATACCACTTATAAGGCGTATAAGGATAGCAAACCTTGGCTTACCCCAGAATTGATAGGGGAAATGCATTACAAAGACAATGAGATGCAAAGAGCGAAAAGAATGGGTGACACCCAAAGAGTTCAAAAGGCTAGACGGGAGAGAAATCATATTTCCAAAAAGGCACATAAAACCAAGAAAACCTTCATTTTAGATAAAGCTGAGCAAAACAAAAATAACCAGCGAAATTTTTGGCGAGAATTGAATAAGTTAATTCCTCAGAAAAAAGGGGAAAATGGTTTAATAAAGTTAATCGATCCTGCTACCCAAGAGTTTATGCCTGAAGCTAATGTAGCTAATTTCATAAATGATTTCTTCACCAACATAGGGCCTAATCTCAGTAAAGATAATACAACAAACTGGGTTTTTGAAGACAATGTATATGATGAAGGTATTATCAACTGGAGTGTTACCCCTGCTGAGGTGATGAAGTACATTAAAGAAATCCCATTGCACAAAACTACTGCAACTGACGGTTTAAAGGCTTATGTACTAAAAGATGCATTTGTATGTCTTTTACCACAAGTTACATATATGCTTAACCAGTCTCTTGAGTCTGGTAAGATCCCTAAGTCATGGAAATCAGCCTGTATTGTTCCTATCCCAAAAGATGGTAATCCTAATCTTGTTGAAAATTATAGACCTATTTCTTTACTATGTACACCCTCAAAAATCTTTGAAAAAATAGTTCACTCGAAATTAACGACATATTTGGATAACATGGACATTTTAACAAATAGACAAGGGGGTTATCGTAAAGGGTTTTCAAAAATACAAACTGTAGGGGAGTTAACAGACAACATATTAAGGGATAGAAATGTGGGCATTGAAACAATAGCAGTATATATTGACCTTAAAAAGGCATTTGACATGGTTGACCATTCAATGTTAAGTCTAGTTACCTGGACATGGTTTGTGGAGTACCACAAGGTTCGACGTTAGGACCCCTTCTTTTTCTCATATATGTGAACGACATGGTTAATGTAAACAAACATGGTAAAATATTATTATATGCGGACGATACTGTAATATATATGTCAGGTCGCGATAAACATACTGTAAATAGGTTATTACAGGAAGATTTGAACACATATAACACATGGTGTCAAGGTAATAAGTTGACAGTAAATTGTAAAAAAACCAAATTTATGTGCTTTGGTTTGAGTTTCCGCTGGAAAAATAGTAAATTCAAGATAGGGACAAATATTATATATAGTGTCTCAAGCTACAAATACTTACAATCAGTAATAAAGACAAATTCAAACTCAACCACACAGAGGTTGGGCAGAACATATGTTCAAAGCTCATCCAAAAAGAAATTCCCGGAGCATCATTGGAAAATTGTGAAATAATAAGATGGTCATGATGCTAACCCTATATGCTGCTCCACACGCTGAATGGTGTGGATGTGTGCCTGCTGTGTGAATGTGGCTGTTTGGTTGTGTTGCTGCTCTTATTGGCGCAGAGCATGCATTCACTCTGGGTCAGGATATCTAATTCTCAAGTCTCCTATCAGTCCCTCAGTCTCCCAGCCTAGCTAATAGCCTCCTCAAGCCTCAGATTACAGCAACCCTAATCCTGCTTGACCTGCACCAAAAAAACCTGATTGTATTGCAGCCCTTCATCATACTATACTATAGTATGAGGGTAGGACCAGCTATTCACACCGCTTTGGAGTGTTTATAGGCTAGTCAATACAGGCCACTATCAACACACTCGCAGTGTTCTGTGCAGGATGCCTACATACAAGCCCTAGACATGCTACTAGCGCATACCTCTTAGATGCATCACCTCAATAAGTACTCAAAACAACATTCGCTGGCTGCTCCATCTACACGCTTATTATCACAACACAGGAGTTAGGAGTATATGGGTCAGACCATCTATTTTTGTACAATTCCGGGTCCCACATAAAGATATAAAAAAACTCAACAGTAATGTTAATCACTTTACTATATTTTGCTATATTCTCTCCATGAAGTCTTGGTAATTGACTTTGAATAAATAATCTGTGAACTGCATTTGGTTACTGATGAAGTTAGCCACTCATGGTTCATCTACTTTGTTCAAGTGTACTGTCATCAAACAACTGACTTATATATAGTTATGTATAGTATATTTACGTGTTAGATAATCCTGGTAGATAAAGCCTAACAAATTGTTATGACTGTATGGTTTATCTGTATAGAAATGCAGGATTGATCTACATTTCGGCCTGATTTGATTGAAAGGGCTTTCATTTGCTTGATCTTACTCTGCTGTGTTCTTCCTGACTGTACCCAAACAACATTTAGGGAATATGATAGCTATTACACAGACAAAGAGCATTTTCTCATTTGGAAAAGATGTTTCTTGTTTCAAGTAAAATAAACTTAAGACAAGTTTGTCCATAGGATAGCAACATATTACTTGAAAGTGTGGTTGAGTTTAATATATTTAGAGTAAGAATAACAAACAAGAAACACAAACAAGAAATACAAACAAGAAAGAAATTCTTGTGTCAAGTATGTTATACTGGAATCAAGATGATATTTTCTGACATATTTCTCAAAATAAGAAAATCTGTCTTATGGAATAGACCTTTTTTTGGAAAACCCTTTTATCAAGTTAGTTTAATTTCTTCTCAAGCAAATAAACAAGATTCATGTTCTTCCTTGGGAAAGGGGTATGATTATATTTAATTTTAGTCTTAGAAAGAAAGGAGTGATGCCAGAGCATCAGAAAGAACTTTATCAGATTAAATGTAGCTTTTTGAGGCTGTAATAGAAATTTAAGCAAACTGACCTTTATTCGAAGTCATTTCGCTAAATGTAATGGGACAGGTAATCCTACCTACAGTGGCCCAGGAGGGTCAAAAAGTGAAATTCCATTTCACAAATGAAAATTAAAATGAAAATTCATTTTTTGAAAATTGAAATGAAAATTCACTTTTCAATATGAGAATTCATTTTTCAAAACGAAAATTAAAATGAAAATTCACTTTTCAAAGTGAAAATTGAAATGGAAATTCACTTTCACATCTTAACTTCAATTTTATTATCACATTTGCAAGTGAGAAATCACTACTGTCAAGGTGTCAACTGTCAACACACAGTCAATTGTAGAGTTGAAGTGAATTTTCATTTCAGAAATGGGTGCTGTCAATCTGTCAACTGTCAAGAACAGATTGTGTCAGGTATCCTTTAGGCTTTAACATTGATATGAAGCCCTACAAGGAGTGTAGTGTGGGGGCATTGGTGGGAATATAGGGGAATTGGTTAATATTTGTTAAAAAAGAGCTTATTTAGTAAGAAAAAGTTCAAAAATGCAAGAAAGTGAAAAAAATTAAAATTTCCCCAAAAGGCCCAATTTGGTGAGAAAAAAGGTCAAAAGTGGAAAAAAGTGAAATTTCTCCAAAAAGGCCGAATTTGGTGAGAAAATGGGTCAAAAATGGAAAAGAGTGAAATTTGTCCAAAAAGGCCCAATTTGGCGAGAAATAAGGTCAAAAACAGAAAAAAGTGAAATTTCCCAAAAAGGCCCAATTTGGGGGGAAAATGGGTCAAAAATGGAAAAAAGTGAAATTGCTCCACAAACACCCAATTTGGCGAGAAAATGGGTCAAAAATGGAAAAAATGTATATTTCCCCAAAAAGGCCTAATATGGCACGGAAAAAGGTTAAAAACAGAAAACAGTGAGATTTCCCCAAAAGGCCCAATTTGGCGAGAAATAAGGTCAAAAACTGAAAAAAGTGAAATTTCCCAAAAAGGCCCAATTTGGGGGGAAAATGGGTCAAAAATGGAAAAAAGTGAAATTGCTCCACAAACACCCAATTTGGCGAGAAAATGGGTCAAAAATGGAAAAAAGTGAAATTGCTCCACAAACACCCAATTTGGCGAGAAAATGAGTCAAAAATGGAAGAAATGTATATTTCCCCAAAAAGGCCCAATATGGCACGAAAAAAGGTTAAAAACAGAAAAAAGTGAGATTTCCCCAAAAGGCCCAATTCGGCGAGAAAATGGGTCAAAAATTGAAAAAGTGAAATTGCTCCAAAAATGCCCAATTTGGCAAGAAAATGGGTCAAAAATGGAAGAAAGTGACTTTTGCCCAAAAAGGCCTGATTTGGCAAGAAAACGGGTCCAAAATGAAAAAAAGTGAAATTTCCCTGCTTTCCGGTTTTGACCAATTTACTCGCCAAATTGAGCATTTTTGGAGCAATTTCACTTCTCCCATTTTCGACCCATTTTCTCGCCAAATTGGGCCTTTTTTGGTCAAATTTCACTTTTTTTCCTTGTTTGACCCATTTTCTTGTCAAATCGGGCCTTTTTGGGCAAAATTCACTTTCTTCCATTTTTGACCCATTTTCTTGCCAATTTGGAGCAATTTCACTTTTTTCCGTTTTAACCCATTTTATCGCCAAATCGGGCCTTTTTTGGGGAAATTTCACTTTTTTCTGTTTTTGACCCAATTTGGCGAGAAATTGGGTCAAAAACAGAAAAAATGAAATTTTTGAGCCTTTTTGGACAAATTTCACTTATATAGTTATTTTAAATTTATTCACTGGGGAACAAGGGTACTTAGATCAAATTTATTCCCCATATTTTTACCCTCCTCTGTTTTTTTGGACTTAATTTGAGGCTGAAATGTATACCCTGTTTGATAGGAAACTTGTTGTATTGTATAGTGGTGGCCTGTTGTGGCACAACATGTAACTAATGTTCTTGATGTAAGAAAACAATCCTTATTTAGTAGTCTGTATGTATACGTGATCCCTATGGAACCTAAAGGGGACTGTTATGATAAATGATTACACTTCCTCCATGAGAATACAGACAGTAAAGAGAGAAAAATGCTGTTTTGATACACATACATGTACTCAACACAGCAAAGGCTAGTACTGGTTTAAATTCTCCCATCATATCAAATGAAAAGAAGCCCAAAAAGAATGTTTTCGTTCCATTCATATTCCAAACCTATGAAATCCTCAAATAATGGAATTAATTTAATGAAGGCATTAAGCATGGTCATAACCATAATATAAAAGAGTATACTTGTGTATTCTCTCTTTGGACACATAGTTTCAGGTTAATTCTTGACTGAGCAGACTCTTAAAAGACATAGCAATGTTAAATCTAGAAATAGAACCTTCTTATTTCAGGAATATAAGATATAATCTTGTAGGGGGCACACTTGACCAGTTCTAAGAAAATTACTTTAAAAAACTTTAAAATCTTGAATCCTTATTTCTAGAAGAGTACTAGAAAAATGTATGATATTCTTTTCAGCTTCCCCTTTTTGAAAAACAAACAAACGTAAAAACTCAAAAATGAGTTGATTCCAGTATTTTCTTGGGGTAAGAATTTTGTTGGCTGTGTAGTTATAATCTGTGATAGTTAAGAAAGAAGGTTTGCTTTTGTGAGTCTTTGAGACTCAATCATCAGACATGCTATAAAACATCGAAGTCGTGAGGCCTGTTTTCTTTAAGTATGCAACATGTTCTTTAGAATTCAACACATTTACACATATGCAGGATTTCTATAGACACCACTGGCATGGGATACTTTTGTATTCATTTTCTGGTTATCATCACCGCCTGTTTGATTGCGATCTACTTCCTCACAACCAGCATGAGAAGTGGAGGTATCACGATGCTTAGAAACTATGTTCCAGCTAGACAGCATGTTGAATTACCCAAAAATGCAGGCAATCCGCTGATTAGCAACAGACAAGTCATGTTCAGAATTGACAGAAACAGGACACACAAGGTAAGGATCTCTCTTTAATTTGACCCTGAACAGCAATATATATATATATATATATATATATATATATATATATATATATATATATATATATATATATATATATACATATATATATACATTTGACTCTCCGTTCCTGAAGAGTCAACAGCAGTTGATGCATCAAAAGAGGGGGAGTCAAAATTTAAAACGTAAGTGCATGCAGGTCAGGTGGATTGAGTATTTATGCCAGGGTAGAGTGGGGGCAACAGGTGTATATAATTATTGGGCAGGCTAGGGGAGACCTGTGAGAGAAGTGAGTAGGTGAGGTTATTGTCCAGGACAGGTTAATGTTGTAATGTCAACCACTTCCCCCTGTGTGAAAGGGCTAAGTTATATTTGCCTCACACATTCTACAGACAATTGTCCACATATTAGATGCCAATATCAGATCTATATGAACTAGTAAGCAGTGCTACACATTATATCTCATACAGTTAGTGCCCAGCCTTATGTTCAGTACACATACACATAATATGGTGACTAGGCTCTGTACTGTTGATGTTCTTGGAATGTATTGTATGGCCTGACATCACATTTGATTCAGGTAAGTTAACTGGAAAGCTTATCCATTGATATCTCTTAATCACACTATTTAGAAATGGTGGACCTATCTATAAAGAATCAAAACTGTGTGGCATGTAACAATTATCTAAGGTATAGATAGTGGCTCTGCCTTGTGGTTGTCACTGGTACCAAATTAGTGTTGGTTGCCCCACCAGGTGGTTTCATATGCAACTACTATCAACACTTTTTTGTTTTTGACCGGCAGAGTCAACCGCACTTAACTATGCACTGATAGAGTCAAGAGGGAGAGTCAATTTGTACAAGGAGCAAGGGGTATGACTGGATTAGCTGTGACCCCTCCCCCAGAGTCATCATGACTCTGCTATCAGAGTCAACTAGAGTTCTGGTACAACACATTCTGGTACAACACATTCTTTTATATTGAATTAGATATAACATAAAAAAATCCCTGTGCCACAAATGCTCATCCAATGGCCCCTGGGCCGGCTGTATGAGGGATAGGACTTCTGTTTAAAGTTTGGACATTATGTAAGGGAGGAGGGGGTGGCTAAGATAAGTGGGGGGGGGGGGGTTAGTCCATCTTAAATTATTTAAAATCTTGAGAAATTTTCCAATAACTAACGGAAAACATAGGGGTAGGCAAAGAATAATCAGCTCGCTGATTGCCCATCCCTTTTTTATTGGCCTAGATTAAAACACAATTATTTATAGTATTGGTAGGTATCTTTGACCGAACATCATGGAATGTATACTGTTATGTCTTATGTTCTAATTATAAGCTCACAAACCCGCATGGTATTGATGACTGTGTTCGTTGAGTCTGAGATACGTGTTGCCAGGCATTACCCGCAAAAGACGACTTATGTATATTGTTTTTCACCTTTATTGCCAATAAAGATAAATTTAAAACTTTAACTTCAACTTCATGTTCAGAATTTCTAGGATTTTAAGTAAATATATTTGTATAGATTGCTTCGTTAGTTGTATAATAAGATGTTAGGTACTTAGTTCCTACGTTTTCTGACAGAATTAAGATGTCTACAATGCTCTTTTTGGATACTACAAAATCTATATCTAATCTATATTTAATGAAAGGTTAATGTTCAATACATCAATTGCTGATGAGATACTGAAAGAAGATTTTTTCCCCCTTACATGATTCTAAGCAATTTCCCCCTGTCTCAGTGGATATCATCTCATTTGTGTTTCTTCTGAAATAGTATGTGATACTTATACCTGTAGGCACTACCCCCGATGGTATTGTTGACTGCTTATGAGCACAGTGGTAGTTCCATTGTGGGCTCACTGTTAGGTATGGATGACAGAAGTCTGTATTTCTATGAGCCTGTCCATGAGATGTACAAAGCCACCTTTGGCTTTAAATCTTGGAAGTCACATCTCGAAATCAACATGAATCCTAATGGTTCAGTAAGGTAAGAAACACATCACAGTCATGAATAGCAAACCTTTAATTTTCCCAATGACAACCACATGAAGGGCAGAGACGTAATTCCTCCTCTGATATCTTATCTAGTCCATATTAACTATGGCAAGTTGATTCTTTTAATGGCCTTCCAAGAGTAGCAGGTGTAGATCTATAACCTAATACCTTATTAGATAATCATCACCAAAGTAGACAGTTTGTATGTTTGAGGAATGTTGCACTTTCCGAATTGTTTTTATGATATACACAGTTCTGAACCATTAATAGTTTTTCAAAGCCAGATATTACCCCCGGCTACGAAGAAACACATTCTAAAGTTTTTATTCTCTTATTCTAATATGTCTTATCTGAAAATACCCGCCAAAATGTTGTCTCAACAGACCATTGAAAACGATCATCACTAAAGCGTTAATGTGCTCAATTTAGGGCCTATAAACATGTTTCTATTATGAGCAGCCGAGCAAGATACTCTCTGCGGTGTTAGTTTTGATTTTGCCCCCAGGGGGGCACCACTACCTTAAGGTGGGTCGCTACCCTTGGGTCAAAGTCACTGAAAGTTAACAGAATCTCACCAAATTCTTTTTACAGACAGTTTAAATCATATAAAATCGGAAAATGCAAAGAAAAAGAGGGTGTCAAACTACTTTTTGAAATATAGAATTGTGAAAAATTTTATTTAATTTTTTTCTGAAAATTAGAAAATTTTTGAAAAATTCCATAAATTTTTTTCATATCAACCATTTTGCACAGAAATGTAAAGCATCACATGTAAAACACCTATAGGTTTCCCTTTACTGTAAAAATGATTTTACAATTTTACGCCTATGGCATTCTGGGTAGAAATATGAGGTTTTGGGAAAGAGTACAAAGAAATCATCATTATTTGTAGCCTTAGTGGCTAAAAATAGTACTCAGTATTAACAGAATTTTTTTTAACTCTCTCAGAAAATAGTTCAGATCATTTGCTAACATATTAAAGTAATTTTGATAGGGGGTCCCGGGCATATTTATAGGGTTTTGGCCCTTTGAAAATGAAAAATAATGCCAAAGAATAACTAAATTAAATATGTATGGCATTGCATGATGGGTAAAATGGCAAAAAAGATGTATAGAATTGTCTTGAATTATACCCTTGGTTATTTTCAGTAATATCATAGCATTGATAGTGTTCTAGATGGTAAATATCTGTAATGTACTAGCTCATGTTTAAAAAAAGGAAATATTATCAATTACCAATATATCAAATATTCAAAGTATTACAAAATGGACAATTTTGCTTGAAATGATCTAAATCTTAAACACAGCTTAGGAAATATATATATATATATGTATCTGGCTATGCAATATTAGCCCCTTCTGATAGATTTAAGAATTTGGAGAAATCCAAGGGTAGCGATCCACCTTAAATGAAAGAAACAAGCTAAAAATTGCTCTAGGTATATTTTTCTTTAGAATACAATAGGGGTGCACAGAACCAAAATAGAATGATTCATCAGGGTTTCTATAGTCAGAACATATGGCCCATATGATAAAGTATGGTACCAGCTGTAACTATATTGCTATAAACACAGTCTAAACAACACTTTTGATTCTCTATGATACAGTTGGGGTCCCTAAAGGATAACCTGGTAACCTTGATCCCCTTCCTAACAGTGACAGTGAGCTGAGTGCAAGTGTACCAACAGCACATACCTGACAACATCCCTGTGATCTGGGCATATTGACGGGGTCCTTGACAGATGCCAAGCTTTAATGTACCCCAGTTGCACAAGGGGTATGTATCGACCTAGTCGAGGAAAGGATGAGTAGAGCGCTAGAAGGAGTTTCTGGTTGGTTCAAAAAATCCAAACTAAACTTAAACACCAAAAAGCGTCAGTGTGTCTTGTATCACACTTGTAGCAGGTCGACTGCCAACTCCCATTCAAGTTATTGGTAAAGAGTGTCCCTCTCAAAAGTGTGAGCAATTACCCGTATCTCGGAGTGCCCCTAGACAACAAACTGAATTATGACAAGGCAGTACACTGCTTGGTTTCCAAGGTTAACAACAGGCTTTTCAGTCTTGCAAAGATACGGGATATGGTCAGTAGTGCTACTGCGCGTGTCATCTACAAGACTTGTGTCGGGACTCTATTTGACTATGCCATTTTTTCCTATGCAGCAACTAATGAGTCAAATCTGAGCAAACTCCAAAGGTTGCAAAACCGTGGCCTCAGGACATGTCTGAAAAAAGCCAACAGATTGTGTTTAGTGACAGAACGGCATGACCTGGGCTCAGTTCAAACATTATCTAGGCGGAGAGATGAACTCATGCTCACCCTCATGTACAAATACTTTGGCCAAGAGCACGGCCATGATGGTGAATACGAAACTGCTGGTGACCAAGGCTACCACACCAGGTCAGTGGACTAGAAATTGTTCATGCTCCGACAGCCAATCACGGAAAGCTATAAGAAAGCACCACAGTACCGGGGTAACATGCTTTGGAATGTACAAACAGAGGATCTGCAAGCTAGCCTCTCCAAAAATGAAGCGATTGTCAAATACCAGAAGCAGTAGCCATAATACAAGTCTTAACGACTAAGTTACCTTCCTTGCGTGGTATTGTCACGAGTAAAAATGATTTGGTGTTTGTCTCGAGAAATTAGTAAAGACTAGGGCATGAGTCCATTTCATTGCTTGGGACAATTATTTGATTGATTGTTTGTGTATCTTGTATCAAAAAATAGATTTGTTCTCTTATGAATATTGTTGTATGTCTATTGTACACTGAATACCCAATGACTTCTCGCTCTATCACAATTCATTCCTAACTGCATTCCATCAACCATCCTCTACCGACATGCTATGACACTACAGAATCATGAATCAAATAGAGATAATGACTGTATGACTAGCATTTTTCCGGTGAAAGCTATACTCAAATGTACCGTGTCTTTGAATGTGTTAATTTGAGAATAAACAAATGTGCTCGGTACTCATTGAACTGAAATGTATAGCTGCTGCCTCATTCTGAGCCACATGGTGAACCTCTGACGGACCAACCCTTTACCTCCCAAGAGGTGCAACCTGTACATACTGTACTTGTTTACAAGAAGACATGACCCTTCTACTAAACTAACCTTCTTCCTACTAGCCACTAAGATAGAGTTTACCTAATAATTTCCTCAAAATAATGTGGAAATTGGTGGTATCATCTAAAAGGGATGATATGTTAGAGACATAATTCAATTGATCCAGAACAACATTTAACATTTACCCACCTGATATATCTATTTTTCTTCTCCAGGCGTCTGTGCAAGAGGGAGCGAGAAATGATTGAGAGTAATATCCTTAAAATTACTGAGTGTAACTTCAAGTCACTATATCAGGATATATGTACATTGATACAAATGAGCAGCAGATCAGTTAAGAAAACATGTGGTATGACTAATTGTGCGGCAAGTAGGAACTTCAGACTTGGTACATTGACCTCTCTTTGCTCTTCACAGAACCCTAGAAATGCAAAGTGCTTTTTGGGCAACTATTTACCAACAATGGAGAAGTATGCAAGAGACTGCAAAGACATACATTTTTTCACAATGAAGATATTGAGATATGAAATGGGACATATTTTGAAAATACTGCAGAAAACACCCCGGATATTCATGGTACACCTGCTTCGAGATCCAAGGGCAATCGTACACTCATTTATAAAAAGGCAATTTGTTCATCAAGAAACAATTACTAATGATTTTAAAAGACTCGACGGTCGTATCAAGACCCTTTCAAAAAAGATATGCGGCCTAATGCAGCATAACCTACAAATGATAGAAACACACCCCGATCTCCACAGCAGAATCAAGCTTTTGTATTATGAGGATTTTGCTGATATGCCTGTTGAATTCAACAAAAGTCTTTACAGGCTGTTTTCACTAGATGTGCCCCCTTCTGTAAGCAAATGGTTGGCAAAAACAACTGGTGCAAAGAAGAATGATGGCAAATATATCCGGCAGAATTCAACAAAGACGGCATATCTCTGGAGGACCCGATTTTCGCAGAGACAACTGAAAATATTAGATGCTCAGTGCTCATCGTTGTACAAACATTTCTTATGAATAATAAGCAGAAAAACAGGAGACATTTCTTTTAGATAATAAACAGAAGATAAGGACGACTGGTAATAGCTAATGTATATACCCCTTAAGGGTAATGTAGTCACTGCTCTGGATACAATAAAGATTCGTTTGATATACATGTATTGGCTGGCTGGCGCTACTGGTCGCTTCATATGTAACCCAAAGGGAGACGCCCAGTGACGCAGGTACATGCCAATCAACCCCAGCACAAGTATATTTGGGGGGCCAGCCAGACCAAATATTGATATTTAACTTTAGGTTGGTGTGGAGACCAATACTTTGTCTGAATGTTGCATTAGAGTAATTTGAGGGTGCTGATTACGAATCTGCCCTGTGTAAAGTGATATCTTTGTCGCAACAAGGTCAAATTCAAGGTTTTGGTGTAACCTGTTAAATGTGTGTGTATAGAGACAGCATATCATGTGGATTTAAAAAAAATAGTTGTACATGTATTACATGTTGATCCCAATCAATAACACATGGTCAAATCATCATGGTTACATTACAACATGAAATATATCAAATAATAAACAAATAACAGTTTAAGCAGGGTAATAGCAGTTAAATCCAATAGTTCATTTGGTTATATTTCCAATCACTTGAAGGTCAAGTATATCCTGCCAAATAATGTCCCATACATGTGAGAATGACTATGTAAGATAAATTAGCTTCACCTATAGTGTCTCTGTATTTGTCTCAAAATATGTCTAGCCAATTTAGTTTATTTTTTACATCAAATCGTGACCTTTGACCTTGAATTTGGAATAAGCACCCTCAAATTACCCTAATAAAAGTTTGAGACAAAGTATTGGTCACCACACCAACCCCCCTTCACATTTTTAGCCTGGCACCCAAATTAGTATGACCATGACCAGCACTCAACCTAGTCCGCCCCCATGCCCACCCATCACGGCCAAACTGCACACTGGCCCTCACCACCCTACAGTGCAGAGTGACTGATCGTGGCCCCACAGTTCTACTTTTAGGTGTAATCTACAACTCCAACCCGTGCTATAGCAAGCACCTGTGCATACGCATTATATATGGTCACTTAACTCCATTGACCCCTCTGTCTTCCCCACAGTGTCTCGGCTGCCTCAGTACTAACCTAGACCAGGCCTTAGTAAATTAGTCGTCAGCGAGTCGTACGAGAAGATGGATCTGTTGAGGATCAGGAAGCTATTACCCACTAGTCTATCTGTCATGATCTTATTCAAGAGCTGGACGAAGTGGGCATTGTTTCCGGTGAAAATAGGAGGTACAGGGAACATGTTCGGCAGAAAGGAGTGCACATTCATTTTCTGCTCCATGCGTTCAACCATACTTTTCGCCTGGGTGCTCGTTTCTTCTCGCTTGCGGGACGGGGACAGGAACTGTTTGTATACGATGTTCGTCTGTTTCAAGCCGACGTCTCTTTTGAACCTTTTTCTTCCCCAGTTCACTCGCTGCTCTTGCGCCGTGTCCGGCGTCTTTTCCAACATAACGTGCCTATGTCTCATTTAGTAGGTTAGTGCTCAAGATCAACTTCTTCAGACCAAACAGCTGGTTCACTTTGTTCCAGTCTACATGGGGAGCATCTTTCTTGCTATGTCCCTTCTCATCAAAAACTCTTTTCGCCTCAGCCAGTGAACCCTTCGTGCGCAGACGAACAACCATGATCATATCTTCGTCTTGCACATTGCTCCATTCTGTGGGGAGGATGATGTCACTCAGAGCCGCTTCGTACGGTTCGGTCAGAAGGAGAGGGGAGTCGAAGTGAGTTCGGAGAGACGTCAAGCAGTTGTCGGGGTAATACTCCATAGAGCTGTTGCTAGGTAGGGTAATGTTCATTTTTTTCTACGGGATTTTTTTAACAGGGATCCACTCGTTGAACTTGTTGTCCTAACCTTTCCAACACAGGAAAGCTAACTCTTTGCCGTCCACGGTCTTGCGACGCAACACCTCGTCTATCAGGTAAGTCTTGTCGTAACGAGTCTTGTAGACCTTCTGAACTTCCTCGGGGTAGAACACGCCTTTTATCGCCTCACCGCTGTCGTCTTCAAGCTCAAACCCTCTGCTTCCCAACGTTTTAGCAACGTTCATCACTTCCTCGCGCCAGTTTCCCTCGTACCCTTTGTCAAAGGCACCTTTAGTTCTCAACATCGGCACTCTGTCACCCGGAGCGATGACGTCAACAGTGGACGTCTTATTTTTTTTCCCATATTTCATCCATTTGTTTCTTAGTCGGGACATCGTGTCTGTAGAAAACCCTTTCGCTATTTTCCAAGCTAACGTCAGCGGGCGCCATTTTCAACGTTTTGTGGTGGGTGCGATTGTAAGAAGACACTACATCGTCCAGTACATCTAGGTAGTGATACGTGCGCTTGTGTGTGAAATAGCGCCACAGCTTCTCCTTCAGACTTCGGTTTAAGCGCTCCACTAGACTAGCTTTGATCTCGTCGTTCTCACCAGTGAAAAACTCTATGCCCTCGCTGCTCAGGTGATCTTGGAAGATCTTGTTGAGAAACTCTTTCCCTTTGTCTGTCTGAACAGAGCACAGTTGTCTCTCCGCAGACATGGTTTGGAACCCCTCAGTGACCGCCGCGCCACTTTTAGATTTAGTGGGAGCGGCCCACGCATACCTGGAGAAAACGTCGATCGCCGTCACCATGTATCAGAAGCCACCGTTGTGAGATGCCAAAGCTTGCATGTCCATCAGATCTAACTGCCACTGCTGATCCATTGCACCGGTTATCGTCTTGTTCCTTGCGTATTTTCTCCGAATGGGTTTATGTTTAGTGTAGGCGTCCAGCGACACCAAGGCATTTCGGATGACAGCTGGGTCTTGGTCGCGAAAATTATGTTTCTGGAGATTGGTGACGCTAGTGAAACTGGAGGGTGCTTTGACGTTGGTATATTTAGCTATAACACGCCTCTTTTCTTTTTCCTTCTTGGTCAGTTTCTTCACTGACTTACCCACGGGGGCAAGGAAGCGTTGAAGTTCGCTTGTCGATTGCGCGATTTCCTTTTCTTTCTTGGTTCACTCGGCCTGATGGTGGAGGGGGGACTATACTGCTCTGCGTAGTAGCGCAACAGCGGCGTATTTGACGGTGACGATCTGTTGGTAGTCGGAGTTTAGAAATCGTCATCGTCGTCGGAAGCGCCACCAAAGTGGAAGGGGGTGGCCGCCGCACCGTACTCTACTGCTGTTTCTTCTTCCGTGTCGGAGCTGACTCGTTTCTCTCCTCTGTCGACAGCTCTTATGTTCGAAGGTCTCTTGGGACTGCTCGCTTTATAGAACAAGTTACCAATCAAGGAGCCTGTGGGATCTTCCGCGCGTAGCACCTGTTTGAAAGGGGTGAAGCCTACCAGTCTCTCCACCCTCTTCCACTATGTTAATTCCAAGGGCAGGATCTGTTCTCTTACCCATCATCTCGCGCACCGTACCATCCTTGTTTCACTTGACCGAGTTGGCGTTTGGAATCTCCTATACAGCTTGGTGGTAGCGACACGTTTCTTCTGCGGAACTTGTCGGAGCATGTCCTATTACAATAATTCATGTCCTATTGTGACAAAATCCATGTCCATGTCCAACTCCATCCTGTAAATACTCATTATAAAGTTGTTATGCAAATCATAAGCATCTAATGAAACTGAGACCAACCCGTTGATTGTTATTATTATCACTTCTGCGTGTCGTGGAACGATCAATAAATCCTCCTTATACAAAAAAAAAGATAGATGCTGTTTTTTTTAACCTTTTTGAATTATGTATATCATTAATCTGTTTTTCCCTGTATATTAAAACAGCATTTGTTTGCAGCTTGTATCTCCTCATTATTATAATATCTTTGGGTAAACCAAAAGAGGCTACATCAAAGTATGTACTATTTCACTCTCAACTCGATTTTTCTCCCCAAATTACATTTAGAAATATTTATAACATCACATATGAAGTAATCCGTCTTCTAATGCCTACTCATGCACAGAGACTGCATGAGTGCCTGACAACAAGGAGAGACAACACGCACCACCATTTTTTTGAGCTTCAACACTAATAAAACATAATTAAAGAACAGCGGGAATATAATACAATGGAATTGTACAGAAGGTACCTATATGATACCCCCCTTATAATTATCAAAGCAAAAGTATTCACAATTACTCAGATATAACAGCTTAAACCCTGTAGGCCTATCCCATTGGACAATTAAACACAGTATTGAATGAACATTTATCACTGTTGATCCAATTTACTGTGCCCACTATCTCAGCCCCTGAAGGTGCTGGTATGCCTTAAAGAATCACATAGTGCTTTAAATGATGTGCTTTATTATATGTCATCATGATGGCAGAAAACATGACCTCATGACTATTGGCCAGGTCTGGATATATGCATCATGCTTATCCTTTAAGAATGTATAACACCTCATGGGGGAGGCACAATGCTTGAATGGAGAACTGAGAAGTTACTGTCCACGCATTGTACATTTTGTAACAGGAGGTGGTGCCAGGGAATAACCTTTGAACAGGAAGATAATAATTTATTCATGTTCCTGGTTCCTGCAGAAATGCTGACTATCTAAATGAGCCACCTGTCAATGTTGTAACCTGCAAGTCATTCCACATACTTATAAAATTTATCAAAATATATATTTAGAAAATTTGTCCTAGAATCATTAATTTGCAAGGAGTGTTGCCTTCTAAAGCATGCATTTATCTCTCTTGGCCTCATTGACATTCTGAGGAAACCCAAAGAAATAGTATTTCAGGCATTACATTTTTCACTCTTGAAAAGTGGAATTCTAATCCTCACAGAGCTACAAGTGAGCAGCAGTGGACAACCTATAATATCCGATGTTTGAATCACAAAGGACTCCTTGTGCATTTGGTTCATGCTTTGATTCATCACCATGCAAACACAGGGAACCTGGCTGATCCATTCATGCTTTGTGATGTGTGCGTATAACAGCCTTTTTACTTACTTACAACACAAGTAATAAATCATTTAATATGACAAAGTCATACCTATATAGAAAGGTCTACTACAATTTGTACTCACTTCACTATCATTCTTGCATAAGTTGTACAGCCAGACTGAGGCCATAACAAAAGATGCTTTGGCATAAGAAATTCTGGTTATTGCTGTGTTTTGTTATCAGTATGGTTGCTGGTGTACTCTATACTAACACATGCATTGTATGGCCAATTCATGAGCAGCAGCGTCCAACTGGCCTGATACATGTCGCATATCAAGGTCGACTGGGTAATCATATTTGGATATACGCCTCACTATATGCACTTGAAAGGAAAACAAATAGGACAGCATTTACCTGCATGGTCAGAAACTTGGACATGAAAAAAATATTTCCTGCGACATCCATACCATTGTATAATGGTAAACATTGTAAAAATATATTTGATGCCAAATCAGACAGCACTTTAAAACTTCAAGGAGTTCCATCAAGAGCATTTACAAAAGCAGACATTATTGCTGCAAAGATTTCTAACAAGTCCTTAGTCATCATGGGGGGACTTCTACAGAATATAAAATACTTTTTTGAGTATAGGACCAAACTAAAAACCAAAGAACTTGCTCTTGAGAGAGGGTTACAGGAATATGCTCAAGGATATCTGCATAAACTGGCTAAAAGAGTATCATTGAGTAAGAACAAGAGTTTATGAATAGACAACAGAGGCGTAGCCAACCTTAAGGGTAAACCACTTGTCTTTATCAATGTACATGTGCGTGGGACTGATCATCTTAAATATGGATTAATGCCAAGTGATGTATACTATAAAATAGCGATGGACTATGCAAGAAAGAAATATGGAAGTGAGGTTCTATTTAGTGTTGTCACAGATGATCAAAAGTGGGCGCGATTCTTAATCAAAGCTGATGATGCCTATTTCACCCCTAGACAAGGCAGAGACCTTGACTTTGCAATAGGTCATGCATGCAATCATACCATCATGGGCACCAGTACATTTGCATGGTGGATGGCATTCCTTGGTCGAAGTGAAGAAGTCATCTACTACAACAACCCATCTAATAAACGTGACAAGCAAGGCCATTATTGGCCACAAGAATGGACTCCAATATCAATAAAGACATATGTTACTAAAGACCTCATTAAACAATTCAGAAAAACTGTGTAATATACAAATATTTAAACAAACCATTGTTGTGGTCTATGAATTTCTGAACCTTGCCCAAAGCAATTTGGCCAACATGACCCCTCCAGGATGAATTTCAAAGCAAAGATGTTTCAGCAATCATAGAAAATAGGTGGGAACAACCCTCTTGTTCCAAGTATTGATAGGAGAGATCCATTTACACCTCCAATTCAGCAAGGACACCATGTTTCGGTTGGGAGAACTTTGACTGCAGCTCCATCCTACATGAACTCCTCCTGGGAGTTGTTAAAGTTTTTGGTAAAACCGGTATTAAATATTCTGTTATTGAACTATGAACCCTGTTTAATATCTATATGAATTATTTGTTACCTATAATTATAGTAATGAGTTCAGAGTATGATTGGATATTCAGTGTCATGTTATCAGAAAAGTTGCTTACCAGTACCATTCCTGTTAAGTGTTTGGAACACTCTGGTGTGGTATATGACTATGTTTATGGTCATAATTCTGCGAATGGTGTCTTGAAGCCTCCAGGAGGTACAGGGCTGTCTTGGTTACAGTGTTCTGACTATGACAGAATTATTGGAGGAATTCATTGAGGATTGGGGGCATTTTGTACTATGTAATGTAGAGTGTGTGCATTATATTAATGGTGTAAGGATAGTGTTGAAACCTTGTGCTAAGTTTATGGAAATGATTTCTCTCTGTCATTATGATGTCAATATGGAATTTACATTTCATAGTAGCCTGCGGGGCTGTCGAATTGCTAATCACCATGTTAATACTGGTTATGATATGCAGAATTACAATTCAATCATGAAAAATATAGTGTTTTATTTTTAAATGGTTTGACGAAATATCAAGTCGGGTAGAGTACAGCACTGAGCCTCGTATTTCGCAAAAGGTGAATAACCAGCCCCTGTATTTCCTCAAACCTCCGTATTTCGCGAAAACTTCACTTCCGGTTCAGCATAAGGATCACTCCACCAACTGAGTTCAGCCTCCCAAGCCAGTCCGAGATGGTCGAGTGGTTAGCATCTGCGCCTCTCGCGCGCCGGGCCCGGGTTTGATCCCCGCACGAGACGCAACGTTTTGATAGGTGACGAAATTCATCAGAGATTTTTTTATTCATTTGCTTCGTTTGGGGGTTAAAATACCATATTTTTGCTTGAAACCAAGCCTATGCTGTACAAAACATCCTATATTTACACGTACAGCAGCTGAATTAGGCCCTAGCCCCCCAGAAAATTTGGTTGAAGCTTTCAAACATGATGGATCGGCGAAAAAATGAGACGATAAAAATGTGGCCGCCCAGCTTGCGATCAGCTGATCGTTGACCCACATTAAGATACTGACGATGACACTTTTTTTTCAATGGCTTTGTTTGGGGGTTAAAACTCATTATTTCTAAATGGAAACAAAGCCTAAGCACTACAAAACATCCCATATTTACACGTACAAAAGCTGAATTAGGCCCTACCCCCCCCCGCAGAACATTTGGTTGAGCCTCTCTCAGTTGATAGATCAGCGAAAAATTGAGATGATAAAAATGTGGCCGCCAGGCTTGCACTTGACAGTGGGGTCTCGAACTCAAACTTGACCTAGATTTTTTGGGCGACGATATATTTTTCGCCGATAAAGGATGAATCATACTTTTATTGTGTTGTTTTTATAAGAAATTAATACAATAAAATGCAAAATAATGCCTAATTTGTACAAATAAAGACGATATAGGCGATCGAAGGGGGGGGGCTATTTTTGGGCGGAGGCGCACAGACAGGATGTGTGTATCGAGCAAGGTGTCATGGCGGCGTCGAGACGTGTTTGGAGAGGATTCAGGTTAATAAAATGTCTTTTTCTCCTTTAATACTTGACATCTGCATTTAAAAATGAAGGGTTTCAACGAAATACAGGGCCTTTCGGTTTCAATCTGTCAGGGATATACAAAACTTAAACAAATCCTGTATACTTTTTTTATGAATGAGATTGTTCATGAAGAGTTGTTGGAAGGCATAGTCAGTATTGTGCCAGATAAGCCTAAATTTATTGTATGTATAAGAGCCCTGGCGGTTATATGAGTTTATTTTAAATGGTTTGACTAAATATCAAGTCGCGTAGGCATAGAAACTGAGCCTCATATTTTGCTGAAGGTGAATAACCATGGCCCATTTTTAATCGAACCTCTGTATTTAGCGAAAACTTTATTCCCAGTTGTGCGTAAGGATACCTATGGAACTAGGAGGTAGGGCGGGGTAGGAAGCAGTGGGGAGGCTTGTGGCCGGCCCTGGGCCAAGTAGGGTCTGCTACAAGCCACCCCAGTGCTTCCTGCTCTGCTGAGAGGCAATTTAAATACATGATTTTTTATTTATATTTTTTAGATTTACTTTTTAGATTTAAGTGAGATATAACCCCAAGTTACCATGGGGTTTAATGAGATTTAATTAGAGTATAATATCCCAGCCTACCCATGTACACTCCATGGTAGTCAATGCAATACTAATCCCTCAACCAATCAGAAGAAAGTCTCGTTCTGGTCACATGACGAGTACTGCACCCCCTATATAATTGGGTTGCAGTGTGAGATCCTCAGTCCACTGCTGCCTGGCCATGGGAACACACCACCTGCCTGCCTCCTGCCTGCACATATCTTCTGCCTACTGAAGAACTGCCTGACTACAAGGCATCAATTTTGATAATGTATCTTCAAATGATTTCACTAATGACATATATGAGGGATTGAATAGGAGACATATGACCCTCTCGCACTTTGTGAACCTGAAGAAGTTTTACACAGTATGTTGACATACATATTTCAGTTTTAGCAGCCCAACTGAATTCTTCTAGTTCAGAAAAACCCAACATGTGACTGGACATTCGGTCCTACTACACTCATAAATCTAGTGGACCAGTGGCATTTTAGAGGGACATTGCCACTGTCCTGCATGTTTTCGCAAATACTGTGATTCCCTCAGACAAGTAGGTGCAATGTAAGTTCATAAATTTAGAAAAAGATCATAATAATGAGATGAGATGAAATGAGTGGGGGGAGGGGGGTGATTGTATACATGGTTGGGGCTCTTCTTCTGTCAGAGTGAAGTATGGCCTTAGTCTATTTATCCTCCAATATATTCTCAGTTGTATCTTAATGAGACAAGTTGAAAAATAGGAAACATGTAATTGGAATATATTATACACGTTACCTCAACTGTGGGAGCTTGGACTGCACTATTGAGATAAATGCAGACAAACAACGACAAACAATGTGATCCATCTCTATTCATATTCATACAATGAAACAATGACCCTAATGATACATTGATTATTGATTTGCCTTCAGTTTCTTCGAAAATGCTGTTTTGGAAACACCGGGACTCGAACCTGGGACCTTTTGCCTGCCAAGGCATTGCTTTATCTTTTTCTTTTTTTTGGCTTATCTATCCTACTTTCCATATCCTCAGCAGCTGTTGCCCTTTGGTGCAAGACATCTAATTCATGTCTAAAACCCACCTTAGGGGTACCAGGTTGTGCCCCAACATTCATAATGGTATCTAAATTGGCTAGCAGTTTTGTCGCAAATTTAATAGATTTTTCTTTTTCCCCTTGATATTCGATCTCTCTATCTTCACAGTGCTGTTTATATTTTTTATAGAGATGTTTGTAATTGTTCGATTTGCTCTTTAGCTTGTGCTAATCTTTTAATATCCTCCCTGTTTGTTATGGAATCTGACATGACGTATCTGTTGTCTGTATTGGTTGTCTGTTAGATGTTTGCTGACTCCAGTAAGCGATCATTCACAAATTGGCATTGACATCAGGAGATGATCGAGATGCTGCAGTCCCTCATATGGGTCTTTGGGGATTCTCCTCCCTACGCTGCGAAGCTTGTCCTTGTAGGCTAGATCTTGTCTCGACTTCCAGTCAATCCTCCTGGACATCAGGGCTGGTCATTCTTCTGCCAACGGCTTGTCTGGAGTAGCTTATAACCACAAACGACACCTTGCTAACTCGCTGCTTCATAAGAAGCACTCAAGACCATATGTTCTCCACCACATGTCATATCAGGCCAATATTAGCTAGCATTAGCATACATGTGACTTGCAACCATAATATGCATGACAATAAGTGACAATACAATCAGCGATTAGATGTGTAGTTTGGGTTTGTTGTTCATACATACAGTGTAGATGTTAACACAGCTGTAGTACTACCCAGTATAGCTATCTTACCAGCTCTGGGGGAGGCTGCAGTGTGCATTATTTTATACACAATCCATAGTAGAGCACCACTGGTGATGAAAGGAGGTATTAGTTAACAAGTCTGGACATGCATTTTGCTTGATGATAATGGGCGATAATAAAGTGTGGTATGTGTTATCCCTGACGTGTACATGTATATTAAGGTTAATGTGTACCCTCCTCATCTCAGACAAAAATCAGACATTTAATCAAGTATAATTTGATGATGTATTGACAGAGCATTGTGTATCATACACCATTATGACCATATGTTATGCCTCATTCCAATTTATGGGTTTCAAAGTGTGGTTGCTAGGGATGGAATGTCAATGGAACAAAAACATTCTTTTTTAGGTTATTTTTCTTTGGATGGAATTTTCTCAGAATTAACACATCTGATGGTTCAAATAACATGATTTTCTAGGGAACCATGTCTCATTTTGTAAAAATTCGTCTTATTAAGGTCTACACAGCTCTTATAAGGTTGAAAAATAGACATTTTTATTTTTTTCCCAATTTTCTTACTTTGAACAGCTGTATAGACCTTAAAAATTGGAATATCCCTAAAATGAGACAGGGTTCCCTGGGAAATCATATCTAGATTGCACCCATATCTTCAAAGTTATATATTCTATGGATAGTCCATCCCATAGGGCTGTTCAAAGAAAATAACCTAAAAAAGAACCCTTTTGTTCCATTCAAATTCCAACCCTAGCAACGGTCATTCTAATTCAAGAAATATGGAAGGCGTGTACAATAGTGGTCTCCCCCATGGCACTCTACTCGTTACATATATGTTACTAACACATAGTACTAGATAAGTCATGACTAATCACTGGAATATAAAAGTCTTCATACCACAGTCTCATAAAATTACACTAAATGGGAACGATGCACCTCTAACCTGACGACTACAAAATGTACTTCTGTAATATTGGGAAAAAGAAAAGACAGGCCAAGTAGGGCCTATTTTTCCCAGTCTAAATAAAGAACTTTGAATTGAATTGAATTGAATTGTGTATGATACAGTCATTTTGCTGTATTATAGATAACTCTCTGAATAATAGTTATACAATTATAGACAATTTAATTTCAGAATTTTGCCTGAAAAGGGGAGGGTACACAGTATCCTTAATGGTGGTTAAGTATTCATAATATTGTAACGGGTTGACTATAAAGTCTAACTGTTATTGTTGTATATCTATTGTATGTTGTATGATGTAAGACAACACGGTTCTATTGTGTTTAATAACTGTTTTATTCATCTAACTAGTGTCGTCGGTTCGTTACATACACCGACTCCTCTAGTTCGGTTATCTATACGGTAGTGTACCGGTACCACCTTCGGTTACCGTCGGTAGTTGTTACATAATCATTTTTACATAACTAAACCTAACAGGTGGCGCTGCTAGTACGGTCACGTGGCTACGCAGCGCTGTATATAAGACGGCTACTTCCCCATTGGAAGTCAGTCAGGTTTGGGACTGTCGTGACATGACCACCCTGTGCTCACGGGCTTAACTCTATGCTATAGGGTTGCCCCACTGTATTATATATCTGTTCTGATCTGGTATATCCGCTGGTTATACTTGTACTATAATACACCAGAGTTACCTTTACAATAAAGTCGCCGTATATTAAAGTCTAATTTACCTTGTCTGGTTTTTGTACTCAAGTGTCACATACGTAGTAAGAGACCAACTACATTGGTGCCGTGACCAGGATGGGCGAGAAGTGCCGCTGGCATTTTCGTCCAACAGTCTAAGCAAAACACAACGTAACTACTGCACAACCAAGCGTGAACTCTTGGCAGTGGTGGTTTACACAAAAAAGTACAGACATTTCCTATATGGTGGGAATTATCTCGTACGGACGGATCATTCATCTCTGCAGTGGCTCCTTAACTTCAAGGACGCTGAGGGGATGATGGGTAGATGGTTGAACCACCTCTCTGAGTTTGGCATGACGAATGAGCATATCATACACAGGAGTGGAGTAGATCATGTGAATTCGGACAGCTTGTCCCGCTATCCTATCCGGAACTGTCACCGTGTAGACTGCCGAGACTGTGGGTCTCACAATGCAGTGATTGCGTCTGTGGGTGCGAAAGTTCCTAACTGGACGTTAAATCACTTGAAGGATGAGCAGCTTGCTGATCCGGCTATTTCGAGGGTGTACTCCTTGAAGTTGTTGGGCCTGTCCAAGCCTGTTCGCCCCGCACTTTCGCTGGAATGTAAAGAAGTTAGACAACTGTTAGCTCAGTGGGATAATCTTTTTATACGGAACAGTGTATTGTGCCGCTGGAGAGTGCAACCTGGCAGGAAGAGAGCAGCTCAGTCTGTAGTGCCTTTGTCACTCAGACTACAGTTGCTCAATTACTGTCATGGCCACCGAACTTCAGCACACTTTGGCAGACAACGAACTGAGGCAAAGATTAAGAGTAGATATTACTGGCCTGGTATGACTTTGGACATACGGCGTTGGGTGAAACAATGTCCCCAATGCTGTTTATCAAAGCCTGGACCTGGTATGGGTAAGCTACCTCTAAGTCAAGAGCTATTCGGTGTTCGATTTGCCCGGATCGCTGTTGATATCATTAGTGGTTTCAACACGACCCCCCGTGGGAATACCTGTATGATGGTGGTACAGGACTACTATACCAAGTATGTCCAAGTATATCCGTTGGTAAATCATACAGCTGTTACCTGCGCAGAAGCACTTTTCGAGAATTGGATCCTCACGTGGGGAGGTCCTTTAATGCTTCACTCCGACCAGGGTCGTGAGTTTGAATCTCGACTGTGGGCAGAACTGTGTAGTAAAATACACATCTGCAAGACGCATACGAACCCCTACCGACCTCAATCGGATGGTATGGTGGAACGTTTCAATCGGACGTTGATCCAATGTCTCACGACAATGGTTAATGAGCACCGGGATGATTGGGATGAGCACGCTCGCTATATCTCCCATGCTTACAATGCTACCGAACATGCGTCGACGGGCTGTACGCCTAATATGCTCGTAATGGGTGAAGACATAGTCATGCCTAGTGACATGGTCTATGGAGTGCAGGGACACCAGCTCGAGCAACCCTGCACAGTGATGTTTGTTGAGTCACTTCGACAATCATTACGCGAGTCCTATGGAGTAGTAAGGGACAACTTGGAAAAATCTGCTAGTTTGCAGAAGGTGGGCTATGACACGGGCCTTAAACTCCGCCAATTCAAGGTGGGGGATAAGGTCGCGAGATTTAGCACACCAAATTCCAAAGTCAAGACCCTGTACTCCTGGGATGGTCCGCATACGGTTACTATGGTGGTTAGTGAAACTACTGTCGTAATACGGTTGCAAAAAGGGACTCTCACTAAATCACATGTGGCTAGACTCCGACCTTGGTATGGAGTTCCATATATAGATGACGGTGAAGATTCCCTCGGTGCTGGTCGAGTACCAGCACCAACCGACCCTGCGCTACCAAAGATACCGAAGGCAGGACCAACGGTCATACCGTCGGTACCGACGGTAGCGCGCCGAAGGGGTCGTCCTAGGAAATTACCGATCGAACCACAGTCGTGTGTTACCAAGCCCAAGCGCGGTAGGCCTCGTAAAAAAGGGTCAGCTGTGCGTAAAGGACTAACCGTAGGCACCGGTAAACAAAGCAAGGTGATACCTCCGGTGTCATCATTGCTGGACATACCGGTACAAGGTCTACGGAGGAGCACACGTGTCAGAGAGCGAGATAAAATTGTGTAAACATTTTTTTCTTACCTTGTTGACGACATTTAGCTGCTGGCTTGATTAAATTTCCATGGACAGTTCCGTACTGGGCCGGTGGTCATTGGCCCGGTACTCGATCACCAAAACACAACGAGAAGAGACGGGTTATCCGGTGTGGTTATCCGTTGGAGGTAGAAAAGCACGTGTTCAGGGCGGGTGGCTGGCTTTGCCGATTAGTTCTAAGTATGGGATTAGTTTTGACCACATATTGCTTAGCAACACGCTGCTGTGTATATCCTCTAATGCCGGTATATCATTCCCGGGTTATCCGGTGGCTCCGCCACGAAAATTGTAAACAACAGTGAGAGTTCCCACCGTCGGATATGCCAGACGTGGGAAGGGCGCTGCCCGCGTCACCTGATCGATTTCTCCCGCCAAATGAGCCGTGAGAAATTGGGTCACCTCGGCGCGTCTTCGGGGCGCGACCCCTGATTGGCTGAGAAGCCGGTCAAGGGGCGGGGTCACGGGGGACGGGTGGGGTATATAAGCCCCACAGGCGGCCAGGCTTCTTCAGATCAACACGTTTGCCCGTAGGGTAGCGTGTTGATCAGTGGTGCCTAGGTCTGCCCGGCAGTACCTACACTATTGTTTACTAGCTGTGCTACTAAATGCTCGGGTGAGTGAACCGTGAGGTTCACCTACGCCTGAGCTAACAGTATGGCAGCCCGTGTAGATGGCAAATGCACGGCCCCGGAGAAGGCTGAGGCCTCCGATGGGGAAGACCGAGTTCTCGAGTCTGACACGGAAATGGACACTACCGGTGCTCCAACCGTCGGTCAAGGCTCGGCTTCGGTACCAACTGAACCTAACCCTGAGGGGTCGGGTGATGTTGTTCCGAAGACAGAACCTGGTCTGGGTGGTAGTAATACCAACCAGGAGGAGAACCCTGCAGGGGGATCTTCTCCGAAACCCGCCGGTGTATTGGCACAAGAACCGACGGTCCCGGATGGTGATTCATCAGACGGGTCCACGGTTCGTGCTAAGACCAAACGGAAGCGGAAGCGTAAGAGGAGGATTGCATCTTCCCCTGAGACTCCTGCTACCGAAGAGATCGCACCGACTGAGGCAGATAGACTCAAAGCTGTTGCTGATAGACTGTCCAAGGCGGAAGCCGAGGGATGGTCTGTCGCAGAGAGCAGAGCCAATCGACGCCTCCGCGCCAAGGCAGCGCATGTCCGTCTAAACCTGTGTCTCCGTGATGATGACCGGAAGAACCTGAGCCTTTCTGACTTACTTCAGGAAAATGGCAAAATGGCTCTTCCTGCACCTCACACGACCGAGGGTTCAGACGACGAAGACTGGTTGACAGGTGATTCCCATCCCATTGACTGGTACCTCGTGTACCTCAGGGCAGTGTTGGACGGGAATAAACCTAACATCCATAGGTCATGCCGCCCCAAGCTGAAATATGCTTGGAAGAACTACGTGCCAGGGGATCCCTGCCCGTACGTTCGCTGTCAGCGCCTGAAAGGGACTGCGACAGCAGCAAAACGGTGGCCAAACCTGTTCAAGTTTGCCCGTCATTTGGTAGAGAAGCACATGAATGTGCGTCCCTACTTGTACTGTGTGAGTGGGAGTACTAGTACTTCCTGCCCTGAGTACAGTGACGGGGAACTATTCCGTAGCCAACGGAGGGCTGGTTTGGTAAGGCATCTTTGCGACAATAAGGGCGTGCACAAGCGCACTATTAGTCGTGGAGTTGAGGCTGCACTGAAGGTTTGGGGGTGCCACAAACGTGTAGGGAATCTACAGTTTAAGTGGCGAACCAACAAACTTAAACAGTGGAACTACCTCACGGAGGCTGACTGGGAGAGGTTGTGTAAGGGCGCCAAGTGCGAACAAACCGACCTCGGACCAGATACAGAAGCTCCGATGCCCACTGTCAAGAAGGATACCCCTCCTAAGAAGAAAGATCTAAAAAGGGGCCGCCAGTCATCCAAAGATGATACCAAAGGTGGACGTGACCGTTCCCGCAGTGAACCTGCGAAGAAACGTGTCGCCACCGCCACGGTAACATCTGAGGTCGACCGTAGCCAAACCGTCGGTACCGTCACGGTATCTTCGGTTGCATTGCCCCCGGTTGCTGATCAACTGCCCAGGCAGGAGAGACAGAGACTGGGTAATGCACTGGCTATTGTTCAGAACTCTTTGGGTGACGAGCAGGCGGGTCAAGTCGCTGCTGACTATGTCAAGCAGTACAAGTGGAGTCAGAAGCAAAAGAAAGCTTCAGCCCCACAGGAGAGTGTCTCACCTGTCAGTGACGCTGAACAGGTAGAGGTACAACAGCCGGATGGGGCGTCAGCCCAGCCGACTGCTCCAACCCAGCACGGAGCAACCTCTAACCCCGTAAGGGATGACGAGGTGACTCCAGTACCTGAGCACAGGGCTGTTGACGAAGGGCTAGCAGGGTTACCTGTGTTGCCTGGAGATGGTCCTGCTTATGACTCTGGATTCTCTGACACTCTGGTCCCCGGATTTGAGTGCTACAGAGCTAAGATGGCTGAAAACGCAAGTAAGCTACTCCAGTTTCAGGTTTCTTTCTTGGAGAAGTCCTACTTTGAGCAGTACAAGTTGCTCAGAGAACAGGCTATCCGGGAAGGGAAAGCTTGGGTTGCTGAACGCACCAGAGTCCTTGCCGAGCGTGAGGCGAGTCTGGAGCAAGATCATGCCCTCTGGAGGGCTACGATCGAACAGCTCGAATCAAGGTTGACAACTTGTGACGCCAAGTTCTTCCGGCAGTTCGGGCTAAAGCTGACAGAGTGGGAGAGAACTGGTTTTCCAGATCTCCAGTCCAGGTTGGGGCTTGCCGCAAGGCCTGCTCCTCCTGTGACCCCGGTACTGTCAGTACACCCACCTAGGTATGAGATGCCATTTTCTTTCATGGCACAATCTACCCGGGTGGTCAGTGGCGGGGAGCCTACTGCGGCGCCGAGTACCCTCTCGGTAGCCCCAGGTGGAGCCCTTCCTCTCCAGGTGGAGGCTGCTGTGGTTTACACCACGGAGGCCCCTCCTGGAGGAAGTCCTGATGGGGAAGGAAAGCCATCCGGCGGTGTCCCTATGGACACCTAAGGTTGGTCCCCCGTCAGGCCCTCTGGGGTGCACTGTTCCGCCCCTCGGAGGTAAAACTAAACCATCGACGCAGCTACACGCCCCTGGACAACCAAAAGCAGACCGACGGTGCTGTCGTGACTTAACTGAGTCTCTACTGCCACCACACTGGAAGCAGCCTGATGTCTTCAACCGTGGTTTACTACTAAGCCACAACCGTCGGTGCTCTACTACTGTCCAGGGCTCCTGATCCTGTGGTCACATTCTACTATTGTGACCTATGAACTATTATATGGATCATCCTCCTGTGATAATTATTTATAGGGAGGCACGGACCTACCTTTTTATATTTATATTTCACAAGAGATGGAAGTACTATACCGGTACTGGACTCTATCCATCTCTACCACCATAAACTGCTAGGTACTGGAGTACCGCCCCTAATAAGGATGACGATCTATCCCACCTTATTTAGGATACGCTAATATGGATTTTTATATATAAACTTTTCTACGCCAAAGGAAGTGGGAGCTGCTATAGTTCCAATTATAAAACTTTTCTTCGCCAAAGGAAGTGAGAGCTATTATAGTTCTATTATTTATATATAAGGACACTAACTCCACACGGATTCGCACCATTGCTGAACGTAGTAGGTGATGTGTTGAGTTTCCAAAGTGGTTATTGGTGCCTTGTTTTAGTAACTGATACTAGTCAAGGACTATCAGTTGGACAGTTTCTATATCATGTGCCTACGGGACTATGGTTTTACAAAGACTATATTGTTGATATAAACTGTTATGTGCATGTTAACTTGTATGTTCATGTATGTATGCCTGTTGTTACTATGAGTAGAAATGTTACTTGTTGATAAATAGATATACGTGGTATATAATGTATCCAAGAGGTATTATTATTATAAAACCAACCCTTCCTACATTCTAAAGGGGGGTAGTGTAACGGGTTGACTATAAAGTCTAACTGTTATTGTTGTATATCTATTGTATGTTGTATGATGTAAGACAACACGGTTCTATTGTGTTTAATAACTGTTTTATTCATCTAACTAGTGTCGTCGGTTCGTTACATACACCGACTCCTCTAGTTCGGTTATCTATACGGTAGTGTACCGGTACCACCTTCGGTTACCGTCGGTAGTTGTTACATAATCATTTTTACATAACTAAACCTAACAGGTGGCGCTGCTAGTACGGTCACGTGGCTACGCAGCGCTGTATATAAGACGGCTACTTCCCCATTGGAAGTCAGTCAGGTTTGGGACTGTCGTGACATGACCACCCTGTGCTCACGGGCTTAACTCTATGCTATAGGGTTGCCCCACTGTATTATATATCTGTTCTGATCTGGTATATCCGCTGGTTATACTTGTACTATAATACACCAGAGTTACCTTTACAATAAAGTCGCCGTATATTAAAGTCTAATTTACCTTGTCTGGTTTTTGTACTCAAGTGTCACATACGTAGTAAGAGACCAACTACAATATCATATGAAGACAGTTTACCTGTAATAAAGCACTAAACGACACTTTCTTCAATACAAACATACACATAGAACAGGAATGCCTCTTTGTATCTCTGTTCAGTCAGTATTTTACCATGTTTCCCTACTGAATGCTGAGTATTTGAATTTGTGAAGAAAAAAATTGTACAGACATTGCTAGTGTTATTGCATGGAGCCTTTATTGAAATCATCCCATGAATACCCAAACATGTTAAAATCATCTCGGTAAATGGAAACCAGTGCTTGCTTGGTGTTCTGAGGTACTTCTTTGAATAAGGCTTTGGTAGCTTCATACGTTGATCCCGTAGTGTGACTCGACAGATCTCCAGTCAGGTTGGCAAACTGTGGTTTCTTGAACCAGTTATGAATCAGGTAATTTGCATCAAAGTTAAACACCTCCTGTTTTCCAATAAAGCTGTAATTAATTTTACATGGGGAGCATGCTGAATTGTATGTTCTATAATGAACATTCCTTTCCGGGTATTTTATTACATATTCCAGGAATTCTGTTAAGGTTGGTGTGTAGGTTGTCCCATCAAGCGATGACATATTTGCATCTTCCCTCATATTGTACTTAAAAATGGCAGATCGGACTTGCTTGAAATGCCGTTTTACCACAACGTCATTATAGGTCGACAGAAGACGGGAAAAAGGGTGACGAACAAAGATGAACTTAAAATAATTGTCAAGGATAAACTTTTGTTCATCTTCGGAGTATCCCCGCAGTTTTTCTATGCCACATCTTAGCAAAAACAAAAATATAAACGTTTCTTATGTCATTGGCTAGGGAGTACATTTTGATACTATCAACTGTATAATAGCAAATAATACTTTATATATAAAGTCAGCTGGTGAATCTTTCCCTCAAAATGGTGTTCAAATATGGTACGGGGATGGGGGGGGTATGTCTTGCAGAGCATCGCGCTATCAAGCTATGTTATCATATTTTGTAAAGAACTGTGTCTGCCCTAAGATAGCCATCAACCATACCTCATAGTGTATAGCAGATCTACCACACTAATCTCACGAGAAACTATTCATATAATTTTAAAAACTATAACAAAAGATAAAAATTAAGGACTCTCAGCACCCAAATTGCACTAAAACGGTTTGGAGGGTTTGATTCGAAGTACATGTGTTAAACCTGTATATATTATACATCATTTGTACCATATATAATATTTTTATCAAATTCCTTCCAATATTTGGAATTTTTGTAGAACGTGAATGGACCGAAAAAAAGGTAAAAATTGTTAATATTCCCCTATTATCACCCACTCTTTAGCTAACCATGCAACTTTGAGGAGCTCTGTAGGCCTTGATAATAGGAACATCAAGAAAATGAAAAAAAATGACCCCAGGTGTAGACATAAATTTTAATTTCCAATTAAGGAATTCAATAAATTAGTCCAATTTCCATTCCATAATGCTGTTGAAAAAAAGAGGCTGAAGATGGAACGGTTTTGTTCCACATTCCATGGCAACTAAAAAGAAAAATAATGGAAGGAATTTCATAAGGTATTATAGGTGATTCAATTGATGTATAATTGGGTAAAGGTTTGATACATTTCCTTGGCATTATACCCTTCAAACAGTTTTTGTGCAATTTGGTTGCTGTGAGTCCTTAATATATTCCACATACTAAGCAGTCTATCCACGATAAGCCCCTCCCGCTTTTGATCCCGTTCTCTTAAGTAGAAATAACTTTCAATGTTATCATTTGCCATTTAAATGACAAACTTGATTTAGATTATTCATCGAGTGCCCTGATTATCCATGGATAGTGCTAATTAATCAAACATCATGTAATGTGGTGCATTTTGTAATGATCACCAATGACTCTTTGTTTTCATGGCTTATCACTCAGACAGGACCGGAAATTTAAATCAATAATTCTTACATAGTTACAACAGGATTGATTGAGAGAAAGGTTGGGCTGAGCATATTACTTCATGAAAACAGGTGATGGAGAAATGCCTCTATAGTATTACAAAAAAAGAATTTCTATGTTAGGAAACCAAACACACCTGCCTAATACCTTTGGTGTCCACACTCTGTCAATCTTCTTTGGTAATTTGCAGCCAGCCATGTTCATGAGTTGTGCTTTCCAGGTTGTACTTCCTACCTTAGCAACACCACAGTATACTGTTTTAAATTGAGGGATTACATAAACATCTGCAGAAAGGCTGTTCTTATGTTTTGTTTCCAGCATGGATGGGTTGTTCCCAGATGATTTGGTTCTGTGCCTGCACACATGATTTAAAGCCACAATCCTTTCGTGGTAGAAAATTGGAGCAAATAATGAATCGTCAGTGTGTAAGCTGTTTATCTGGATTGGTTTTCTCCTCGACATTTGTTGATAATGCACTACTGTGGATTAGGATTAACAAGATGTGTCACATAGTGTTTCTCATAGATTCACAATTACGAATCCACCCTCGAATATATCATCGAGCAATATCATGGGATGTGCCAGCTATGTTTTGTTTTGGTAAAAGTGAATAAAAGTGCTTTCTTTTAGACGTAACCTTAATGTTTAATGGTCTTACATAAACATTAAGTACATTGTATTTTAAGTACATTGTATTTTAACAACAGAAGCATTGTCAAACTAACTATACAGGAGATCACTTAGTTTATAGTACATGCTAATAAATGTAGTTGTTTCTAAATCCAAATTTATTAACAGATTTAAGGACCATTTTGTCTCGTGAGTAATTAGCGGTTCACACCAGTAAATATGTCTTGAGTATCGAACTGACTTACCAAGGCCAAAAAAACAGTATGTTGAAGACACAGACTATAATGATGAACCTTATTGTCACCACAGTTCTTTTCATGATCCTCTCTTTCTTTCAACAGACTTGACCAGGAAATAGGTTGGTGTTAAACAGTGTAAATTTACATGACATAAGTACATGAACTGATTAAATACCTTTTTTCATCCACTGGTGGATGAATAATTGTTCAAAACAGTCACATTTGATGCAAGTACCATGGCGAATTGAACCTGTGTAAAACTGGGTACCATTGAGAAGTGAACGCCAATGCAAAGTGCCCCCTCCCCTTTATATGATATTATACTCCGCCTGGTTGTTTGGTCTATTGTTCTTACTGTAGGTTATATGGCATATTCTCCTCTCTCAGACCACCAGATGACCTGGAACAGCCTGGGTGGAGTGACCTATTTCACATATATATCTCCTCAGGAGGTTATGTGTATAACCTCCTCAGGAGGTTATATAAACTAGGTCTTGTCTGACAGGAGGTTATGAGAACCGTTTCTCATTTAAAACCATGCTTGTATTGGGATATGAATCAAGGAGCACAAACCCTCCAGCTTGCAGTCCTCTGTTCAACTAGGTAAGCCATCGGGGCAGACCTATGTAAAGGACATCACATGAACTGCTGGTTTGTTAACTAATGTTTTATCTACGAAGAAATCAGATGTAAAAATGGTCATAGCCATTTGGTGATTTGAACTCACCACCTTCTGACCCACAGGCGGAGCTGGGAACCACTACACTACCAAGGCCTGCCTGTCAGGTACATGAAAAGACATCCTATTTATGTTCCAAAAAGCAGGCCAGCACAGAGATGCATGAAGGGAGCATTTTAAGTGAACTATTCCATCTTTTTTGGGGAGGATTGTAATGTAACATTTTCTTGTACCACAATGGATAGAGGATGGAGTTAGTAAAAGCGTTTTGTTAAAAAGGGTAGCTCAGTAAAAGTGTGCCTCTGTCGGGACCGGAACCCACAATGTTCAGACTACAAGTCGGCGGTGTTACCAACTGAGCTAGCGAGCCAGTCAATAACCTACATGACTTATCATGCCTATGAATGAGATCAGTGTTGAATGTGGACGGGTGTGGGTTCGAACCCAACAATATCTCATGGAATGGAATTTCAAAAATCATGTAAATATCTCATTTAGAGATAGACATATAGCATTTTCTTGCTCTACTATGGATGGTAGGTGGAGTATAAGTGAGAAAACCTCCTTGGACCTGTAGAATATGCTACATTACCTCTTCGGCTGCGCCTCAGAGGCTATGTACCATATTCTACAGGTCCGCAGAGGTTTTCCATCACATACTCTCTCTGTGGATCTGTACAAATGACAGGGGTGAATAACCCTTTTAGCCTTCAGATTTACTGAAATATCCCAACCTCTCCCCTTTATTTTCCTTGTATAGCTGATATCTAACTCCTGTTTGAGTTAGTTTAGATATAACACAGGCCTAACATAGTTGCCTGGCAATGTTGGTCCACAGAACATTACAGGAATATATTTTTAGGATTATGCAGGAAAACTTTGGCAAGGTGTTTTTTCAAACAATGTCTAGGAAGCATAGACATATTATAAGCACTATTGGCCTGACTGCCTAGTCACTGCTGCCTATGCCACCACTGTATGGTCTAATGTTGATTGTCTTTGTTATATGATATGCCGATGTATGCACTTATGTTTTCAGTGGTAATTACTTATGGTTCCAAATGATACTTGAATAACAATTGATGAAGTTCGATGAATATGCTTGAAAACACCTTAATTGGGTCCAACAACCACAAGAACCTCCAGCAGCCACCTAAGTTGTCGACGCAGTGGTCGTCCCTACAGATTAACTTTGTACTAAATTAATTAATTTCAGATAATCTCTATATAAATTATAAATTATCACCAAGTCAAATTATAGAACTTTACAAATGCAGTATTTAAAAGTACCGGTAAATATAGCTTTAACTCCTCTACAATTGTATAAATTTTCTTATATATTATATACCGGTAAATCTAGTCCCAAGCCTCAAAGCGTAATCTTCAGTCAAAGAATATACATGGAATATTACTGTGGAGGTGGCATAAAGGCCTATGCCTCTCACATGATATGTTGTACATTAGTATTTACATGGATAAACAAAGAAAGTTGTTTACTGTTATTAGATAAAATGTATGTAAATTCTCTTGAAGGGATAAGGGGAGTAAATGATACACTACCGTACATGTATAGCTTTAGGTAGTATTGGGGAACTGGGGATTGCCAAGGGACTAAGATTTCTTCACCTTAATGCAAGAAGTATTAAGGCTAATAATGCCTCTATATGTACAGAAATAGTTCATTCTAATCTCGAAGTCTTAAGTTTCTCAGAGTCTTGGTTTAAATGTGAAGATGACGAATGTGATTTTCAGTTTATGGGATATACTCGCTATAGACTGGACAGACAAGTTATTAAACCCAATGGCAAAATTAAAACCGGAGGTGGCGTATGCATTTATATTAAACATTATGTAACTCATGATTATGATTATTTACCAGGTCTTTGTGTGTCTGACGAACAAATGGAAGTTCAAAACATGTTGATATGTAAACCCATGATGAAACAAATTCTACTCGTGAATGTGTATAGACCCCCTGATGGCGACAAGCAGACGTTCATAAATAATTTTGTACAACTTCTCTCTAATGTAGAGGATAGAGAGGACTATGAGGTAATTGTAATGGGTGACTTTAATTTTAATATAAAGGAGGATGATGACCTTGTATCTCAATTACTAAATAAACTTAAACTTTTAGGCCTATCCCAAGAAATAGAAGAATCAACTAGGAAAAATGCCACTCTAGATTTAATCTTTACAAATTTAAGGAGAAATTACCTGAGAACAGGCGTATTAAATATTTATATTTCAGACCACTTCCCTATCTATATTATAAGAAAAAAAATTTAAAAAGAGCTTACTGAAATACAAGGTCGCTCATACATAAGGATGCCTGATGTTTTGTTCAGAAATGAACTTGATATGTACAACTGGGAGGCTTTTAATGAGTCCAACGATGTGGAAATGTGCTGGTCAATCTTTAAAAGTGCAATAACCTGTATTCTTGATAAACATTGTCCTTTGCGTAAATTTAAGGTTCCTGTACATAGAGACCCATGGATGACGCAAGACACGTATGAGTTTATTAGGGATAAAAACTTAAAAGCCTCTATAGCTAGAGCCTCAGGTCTTGACGCTGATTGGGAAATTGCTGATCAAGCAAAAAACGCTTCTAATAAAAAAGTAGAACGTATGAGAAAAATTATTTCAAAGAATTATTAGTTCAATATGAAAAGGATCATAAAAAGTTTTGGAGAATCCTAAACAGCCTCATTCCTGGTCAGCAAAATAAAATAAAAATATTACGCTATTAGACCAAACTACTGGTAATCCTGTTCCAGAAGAGGAAACAGCTGATTTCATTAACCAATATCTTACGCAGATTGGTCCTGACCTTGCCAAGGACTTACACGTGCCATGGCAACAGTATGGTGATGCTTCTGTGAATCACATTGAACCTTTTACTACTAATATACAGGAAATTTCCAAATTAGCACATGAAATAAATGTAAATAAGTCATCAGCCATCGAAAACATTTCTTCAAAAATTTTGAAAATGGCTTTCACTCACATGCCTGATAAATTAGTCAAGATATTTAATCTATCGTTTACCCAGAATATTGTCCCTTCTTCCTTGAAAATTTCCAAGGTTACACCGATACCTAAGTCTGGAAATCTAAAGTCAGTCAATAACCACCGACCTATATCCTTATTACCCCTGCCTTGTAAATTATTAGAAAAAGTTGTTCATAATAGAATATATGGGTTTTTAACCCGAGAAAAAATTCTCACAGAGGTTCAGGGTGGTTTGCGAGCAGGTCATAGCACCATTGATACTCTCGCCAAGTTTACAGATGATATTAAAAGGGAATTAAACATTGCTAATAATACTATTGCTGCTTTTATAGATTTAAGGAAATCCTTTGACACCATAGACCACTCCGTTTTACTTTTGAAAATTAAACATTATGGAATTAGATCAGATAACTACCACTGGTTCGAAAATTATTTAACAGGTAGATACCAAATGGTTTTTGCTAATAACAAGCTTTCTAGTAGGGAAAGAGTGGTCGACAGTGTCCCCCAGGGATCAATTTTGGGTCCTTTATTATTTTTATTATATGTAAATGATGTTGTAAAATGTGTTAAAAACTGTAAACTCAAATTGTATGCAGACGATACTGTAATTTATGTAGCTCATCATAATTTTGAACTAGCCCAGCAGCAATTACAACAGGATTTAGATTGCTACTTAACCTGGTGCCAGCAAAATAAACTGTCTGTTAATATCACTAAGACCAAATTAATGATATTTGCTGAATGTAAACATAAATTAAATTCCCTTGATATTAACCTCTCCTTGGATAATGAGAAATTACAGGTTGTTCCTAGTTATAAATATCTTGGTGTGATATTGGATCCTATGTTAACCTATGGACTACATCTGAAATATATTGCTGAGACTGTTGCTTATAAAACATATAAATTGTGCCTTCTGAGACCCTACTTTGATAAGAAAATAGCGATTCAGCTCTTTAAAACCATTATTGTTCCCTACTTTGATTATGCAGACATACTTTTTCTTACAACTGCTGAAACTCATCTTAAGCCTTTACAGTATGCACAAAACCGCTGTCTAAAAATATGTATGAAATATCCTCATTTAACTAACACAGAAGTGGTCCATAGAGACGCAAAAGTCAATATGTTAAGTGATAGAAGATATGCTCATTTATTGAACTATATGTATACAAGAGCCCACTGTGAGACATATATTGACAACAGAATTAGGCCTACGAGAGCCTTTACAGCGCCTATGTGTAAGTTTATTCATGCAAACGGACAGGCATATAGTAACAGTGTTGAGTTCTTTGGGGCGACGAGCTGGAATGGCCTGACCGCCTCACGCAGAAGTGCTGAGTCATTAGATATTTTTAAGAAAAACACTTATTTGGCTTCACTACTGCCGTGAGAGGTTCCTAGTGCTATCCTGGCTGGTCTAGCCAGAAATTTATTTTCTCTCCCCCCCCCCCCCCTGCACCCACTTTTTCGAAGTTTACTAGAAAATATCACTCCCCCCCTTTCTCTGAAATTTACAAACTTTCCCAGTGACCTTAAAACATACAACAATAATCCTGGACAAATATCTTATTCTCAAAGTAAAACTCTTTCTCCTTTATTTATTTTTTTTCTTTGCAACTTTGAAATGTGTGTCTGTACCCGATCAATTAATTAATTTACTTGGTTTATCCCAAAGCATCAACCCATAACCCTGTACTAACAGTGGGGATGAAGGATACAATCATTCTTTATGCTGTATAAACCATCTATTCTTTAATTATCATTGTTGCCCATACCTTTAATACTGTGATACTCTGGACTGAGCAAACACGTGTTAGATAACCACCTGGATTATGGCAAATAAAGATATTTCAAACCCCCCCAAAAAAAATTGTGATCAAACCACATGAATATGCTTGGTCCAATGTTGGAGATGTCCGTCTGCCCGTCTGTCATAATGAATAAATACCTTATACCTGTAATATGACCCTCCTGTTCATGTTTGAATAGGCTATATTAAGCGAGTACCACCATCTGACCATAAAAGACTACCGGTTTTATAAGCAAATTCGGATATGGCAATAGTGATTCGTTACCTCATTAGAAAGGTATAGTGATGTATTGTTTTAGCCCACTTAATTGTTTATAGGTTCTTAAATTGTCCAATTTTTTGTGCCCGTTTTTGGCATTATAATTTATATCCATGTCACCAATAATAACTATATCATGTGTCCTATAAGTTTCATGCAAGAAATTCAGTGACCTCTTCAAGTACTTAGTAAATATATCTGGGTCCCCTCTGTGGTCTGAAGGCTGAGGCAGGGATGAGATTCCTGTGGTGTGGGTTACTGATATAGGCCCAGATAATTTCTACACCCCTATTGCTTCTGTTGAGGTCAGCTAAGGTGGTTGGAGAGAAATATTTAGAGTTATGGATATATATTCCTACTCCTCTTCCCATCTTTTCTTATTCTTTAGGATTATCCGTCCATTGTCTGTCTAGCCTCATCAAAGAATACCCAAAATATCTCAACTTCACTGTTTGGTATTTGCTCTGTGAACCAGGTTACTGATAGTTGAAAGTCAGTATTGGCTCTCTTGATATACTTCCAAGCTAGATCGTCCTCTATCTTACCACTAATACCAGCAAAACTTTGCATATTCAAGTGTGCAAAATGGACCCATCTACTCTTAACGGTTTCTAACTTTTCTAGGTTATCATGGTATTTTCTGTTTTGCATCATCATTAACCTGCCTCCCCCCTTTTGAACACATTTGGTTTTTCTCACTTTGCCAGTAGTACATAATACAATGAGAAATTTGGACACTAACACAGTTACTGCAGTGACTAATCTGCTACTATACAAGTTTGTGCTACTGCACTACATCTAATAAAGCACTCTCTAATCATGATTTTTTATTCAGTTTGAGTTTGTTGCTGTTTCCTAAAAGGTAAGGAGTAATCAAATTGATCTATGCCTATCGCTGGACCTGGGTAACCACTGGATAAAGGGTAGATACCCCTAGATGAAAAATTGATTTTGTGGTTATTTAGTCATTTTAAGACCTTTATTTGTGAATAATAGTAAAGCGTAAGTGTTGTTCTTTCCAAAAAGAAACACTCTAGGACTCAAATTTCACTCTCCGTTTCAGGGTTCGGGTCCAACCTGTCTGTTTGTGTGAATCTACCCTAGCTACCTCTACCTTGTGTGAATCTACCCTAGCTACCTCTACCTCTACCTCTACCTCTACCTCTAGCCTATTATGTATAGCTTCGCACGTCACTGACACATTGTTTATCTCAGCCGAAAGACACCACTGTTTCCATAGTTTTATGATATGCATTACTTGTCATAAAGTGGATATGAATCATCTCATTTTTTTTCTACCCCAAAGATACTACACCATCTTCTATCAGTCTACACATCAGTCACGTACAGGTGAAGATTAACCCCTCGACAATCTTTATCCTACTTTTACTTCCTACTTTTTTTATGCAGAAGTGGTGGCGTAGCCACCTGGTGGTGCCGCCAGGCACCACCAGAATGAGGTATATGATGTTTGCACTTTGCCAGAAGTCAGAACTGGCGCCGCCATCTTGGATTGTGCCGCCATCTTGGATTAAGGTGTCACAACACAAATTTATGCTATGTGATAACAATGATATAAATCAACCTTTGATAGTTCCTGAGGTTGATTATAATCATACCTACCCCCCAATATGGACCCAAGGAATTCAATGGTTCTGTTGGTTTGTTGCTAATACAGCTGGTAGCCTAGCAACGGCTATTCTAATTGTTTATCTGCCTAGCAAACACATTTCCATGGTCCTCAGGTTGATTATAATCATACCTACCCCCCCTAATATGCACCCAAGGAATTCAATGGTTTTGTTGGTTTGTTGCTAATACAGCTGGTTGCCTAGCAACGGCTATTCTAATTGTTTATCTGCCTAGCAATACACATTTCCATGGTCCTAAGGTTGATTATAATCATACCTACCCCCCCCTAATATGCACCCAAGGAATTCAATGGTTCTATCGGTTTGTTGCTCATGCAGCCGGTTGCCTAGCAACAGCTATTCTAATTGTTTATCTGCCTAGCAACACACATTTCTATGGTCCTAAGGTTGATTATAATCATACCTACCCCCCTAATATGGATGCAAGGAATCCAATGGTTCTGTTGGTTTGTTGGTAATACAGCTGGTTGCCTAGCAACGGCTATTCTTATTGTTTATCTGCCTAGCAAGGCACATTTCCATGGTCCTAAGTTTGATACAGTGGAGTCTCGATTTATCGGTTTTTGATAAATCGGTTGTCTCACTTATCGGCCTCTAATCAGTTATGATGGCTTCAATTACATACTAATTGTCATTGATAAGTCGGTTATTCATGCTTCCGGTATCGGTTGGTAGTATTGGGTACACAATCTGTATTTATCATTATAATCTGCCTTGATAAGTCGGCCAGTGGGATACCCTCCCTCCCAAAGAAAAAAAGAAATCAACAAAACAACATCACAAATGCTATGACAATATCCCGTCAGTTGGTCAGTTTGTCTCCATTTATCCCTACTCCCTCTACCCACCCCGACCTAAAGGCCTATATCAACACAACATATACAATTTGCACATTGTTTCCCTGGAGGGGTCTTTGGTATTAATTAAACTCTTTGATATGTGTGGCACTAGATAGGGATGGAGACAAAATATATCAACCTAGATTACCCCCCTCCTCCATCTCCCATCCCCTTCATTGCAGGCTCGTCAGTGGGTTAGTCCGGGGGAGGGGCAGCACCCGGTACCTGCACTGTACATGCTCATTGACCCTCTCCCGTAGCTACACCCCCACCCCCTACTTCTACAGTCACACATTTTGCGACGTCAGCATTGTGCTTAAAATTATAATTGTTGAAATAATTCAATAGATCTACATGAAGCTGTTAGTGAATGTTTGAGTGCTTGTCTATAACTACATTCATCAAAGACCCTGTTATTAGTTGTGGTAGTGCCCTGACCCCCCCCCCCCCCCCCCACACACACGCACACACAACACACACACAAGGAGCTACCCGGTACATCCTCCCCTGAGCACCCCCTCCCCCTCCCCCTCCCCCCCCCCCACACACACTCTCCACGTGTCTGCTTCAACAAATCGGCCGATCCATAGAATCGGTCGATTTTGGTAGAAACGGACCCGACTGATTTACCGAGACACCACTGTAATAATCAAACCTACCCCCCTAATATGGACCCAAGGAATTCAATGGTCCTATAAGTTTGTTGCTAATCCAGCTGGTTGCCTAGTAACATCTATTGTATAATGCTGCAGCACAGAGGTGTTCATCACCTCACTAGTGGTCACGGAAAAAGATACTGTACACTGGGTACCACTGGAAAGCTGTAAATGTGCAGATTACAACCCTGGTGAGTGTAAAAAGCTACGTGGGGGACAAACTTGGCAGTTGCACATTTAAAATATAAAGTTGAAAATAAGCTTTTAATTAGAAAAAAATTCAAATAAAAGCAAATAAAAACGTTGAATGCATATTTTGCCACATGGGGATAAAGTAGCATTGCCATGAATGAAATCTGAGATTTGAGGTCCAAGGTCAATGTCAAAGGTTGATCATTTGGTATATGATCAGATGTGTTGTGACAACTCTTTATATGTGGAGTATGACATTTCTTACCAAATACAATGTTATGTTGGAGTGTATGAAATAAGTTCCTGTTGTGGTCATGTTAAGGTCATGATGTCATGTCAAGGTCATGACCTCATGATACATATATGTTTCCATCCAGCAGCAGACAAGTCATTGCAAGGGGCCTGCTTACATCAAAAGTACATGTAAAATACCTGCAAAACATATCATCTTATGATAGCCTGATGGTTAAGGTGACTTATCCTTCCTTTACACTATGAACAACAAGAATCACCCACTTTTTCTCAATGCTGTGTTTGTATGCATCCTTGACCTTTTTTTACCTTTTTTACATTAATCATCCTCAGAGTCAATGGTTTCTGGTAGCATGGAGTACATATTTAAACATGTGTCAATGTTGTTTGCACTATTACAGCCACAGGCAGGAACGCAGGGTTGTTTGTGACCAAAACATGCCCAATTATCTGAGCATGTATCTTAACATTCAAAGATGAGATTATTCAAAAGTTTTGGGCACTGCAGCCTTGTGACATGGCTTTTGGGATGAGCCTACCAGAATTCCGTTGCCAACCATTTTCAATCAGATTTTCTAACTCCTGAAAGCCAATGTGAGCTAACTTCCAGATCCTTAGCTGAAATGCTGCTCGCTGGATATGAAGTAGAAAGCTGTCCTCCATTGGTGGTAGTTTCTTTCAAGGTACTTTTGACTTTTGACATGAGGCCATGGAACAGCATAGGTTGTTGAGGTTGCTTGCAACATCTTTGCTCCCATACAGCAGGGGTAGACACTAACTTTATCAGCCATGGGCAACCCAGGCCCGCAGCTTCAAAAACCTACGTGTCTGGACCTACATCTGCCGGTCCAACAAAAGCATTTACTTTTTTCGAAGAGAAAATGAGAGTTATTATTGATTAGGAAACATCAAAATGTAATCAAAACATACATATTCCTGTTGATTCATTCTTTCCAATGGTATTACATGCTTGTAATGATAACAGGGTATTTTCAACGGGTTTCCTTCCCCCCTTCTTGTGGGCCACCCGGGCCCATAGGAAGCTAATTCTGTGGAAAACTACGGGCCGTAGCAAGAATTATGGGCCATTGGCTCCCAGGCCAGCGTTAGTGTGTGCCCCTGCATACATACATCCGGATTACCACTTCCACCCGATATTGATCTAGTATTGGGCAGACTGTTATTTCCATCCCCCACTACCATACCAACATTTGTAGTACTGGACTGTCTTCCACCTGACGCCAATCTAGTATTGGGTGAACTATCATTTCCATCCCCCACTACCATACCAACACATAATCAATGTTATAATGACTGACATAGGAGGACTTACAACTCATGTGGTACTTTACTATGAGATTCCCAGTGGATATTTCCTCCTTTTGGCAGATGATGTCACGTCCAACTTTATCATCTCTGGATGTACATGCATTGAAAAGTGAAGTGGGGCCAAAAGATTTCGACCCCTGGACCGGGGAGTGTAAAAAACTTCGACCCCTGTTTGGGGGTTCAATAAAATGTCACTCTATTTTGAGCTAAAAAGTCTGACTGTTACTATGCTTCAATGGGTCTGTGCGCACTGATTTATGACCCATAGGGGAGGGGTAAATAAAAAATTCTATGTGCTCCATGGGAAAACACACCCACCTAATCCCCCTTGTTAAAAAATTGATCACGCCCTGAAGGGGCAATATCACCACTCACACTTAACCACATAGGAAACCAGAAACTAGAACAGTACTAGAAATGTGAATGGGACATGCTCAGTGATTATGCCCCTTTAAACAAGGCATTGATATAGTTTTGACCTTTACCTTGTATCTCAGTTGATTTCACCTCATTGCTTTTCCAAAGTAGGCAGCGCTTCTCCTTCTATGATGCAGAGCTGCCTACCTGGTGTGCCATTGCAGACCCAGACAATAATTCTCATGTGAAATTGATATAATGACCTTGACCTTTATGTTCGAGGTCACATAAAAAAATTGTGTCATAATAGATATTGCCTTTGTGTATGGAAGGTTATGATTTCAGATCATATCAAAACACCGGATACTTGACCTTTGACCCTTGACCTTTGACCTTAGACCTTTGAACTTTGACCTACTATTTGTCAGATTCATGTATTAGCATTATATGATATCATGCTAAGACACAATGAACAATTAATCAGTTTAATTGCAGCAAAATGTATATTTTTCTATTAAAACCTCATTTCTAACTTCTTTTTTTTCAATGCAGAAGTGCCAAGTTTGTCCCCCATAGAGAGTTCTACACTCACCAGGTCTATAATCTACATATTCACAGCTTTCCAGTGATACCTTGTGTCTGGTATCTTTTTCTATGACCACTCTTCTCAGAAATAATGCCCGTAGCAGCCCAGTGCTGCAGCATTAGTAATTGTTTATCTGCCTAGCAACACACATTTCCTTACCCCTAACAAGGAATTCATAGGAAATGCCATATTTGAAGTAATATCATCCTTCCCCCTGATAACTCCTTCCCGGCCCTGCTCTTTTGGTGTCTTGAATGGGTTCCCTTCAAACATACCATTATGTTTCTTCGAATGCAAGAATTGCGGTTGTTGCCGCGTATAAAAATGCCTGAGGCATTTTTTTACGCGGCAACAACCTCAATTCTTGTTACTTCAATACTATCATCCATATAATGTGTGTTCGTTAGGCATGACTGGAACATCCACGCTTATGTACTAGAGAATCTACCTGTTGTTCTCACAGTTTTTGTTTATTTCTGCTAAGAGGAGTATACACGTCTAGGTAAAAATATCAAGGCATTTTTTGAGATTCTACCTTAAATCTATCCAAAATCATTAGAAATATAGTTTCCACATTTCCATGACACAGGGACCTTTAACATGCAGAATTGACATCTGCCTATCCTGTTATCCATGCAGTAATACTGCCGTCACTAACCGCCTGTCCTATGTCCCATCCTCATTACATCTTCTTACAGCCATGGTGTCAGCAGGCACTGCACGTGGAGCTTTACTTCTGTTTAGCATGATGACGTTGGTGTATATAGCATTTGTCATGCCAATGCTAAGACCAACTAGACACCACCTTTTTGTATGGAAGAAGAACGCAGGCAAAGGCAGGTTACTTGAATCACTTAAATAGGCTATAGCCAGAAAAAGAAAACCCTATGCTTAGTGCTAATTTTAAATCTCCATTCACGCTTCATAGTGATCCGAGTCTGCCATGGAAAAGGGATATGATGGGGATTTTACTGAATTTAATAGATTTTGGATCGCATTATGAATGAAGAATGATCGCCTTGGAAATATAAGAATGCCCATGGATATGGCACAGTGCTGTTCAGTGGTAAAGCCATATTTGAATGTTCCTGTATTTCATAAATATTTCATGTTGTAGGACATATTGGTCTAACAAAGGAGAGACAAGGTAAGTATCATGGTCTTTCTAAGCCTAAGGGTGGGTAGCTTCTCAACAACAAGCGCAGAGGTCAGTTGATTTTTGCATGAGCATTTTGGTGCACCCAGCTGGATTCACATTTTTGTGTGTTCTGCATTCCAGGGACACACCTTGACGTTCCTAACTTTGAGTTTCTAAACTCGCAATGCATCCACATACATTGGGAATTTTGACTTACTTACCTTATATTACCCTATATGAGAAACACCTGACCTCCTCTCTGGGGATTAGCTCAGTCATTGCCCATGTTGAAAAGTGACGACTCCCTAATGTCTGTTGAGTCAGGACTGGGATGAATTCAACAATATTTGCTTCACCTAGATATTGCCAGGATCTTTATTATACCCCTAATACGGTATACCAGTGTTGTAGGTGTATGAAGGCCTGTATGCTCACGGTATGTCAAAATTTAACCTGTTGTGTATAATCCAGCCCCAAGGCATGTAATCCGGTGTTTTGGTCTGACAACATTGCTGCTGGTGTGGTGGAGCGGCAGTTTATCATACTTAACTGCCCACAGCGCCCCAAGTGGACTGGGCCGACAATTAAAGGATTCACTCCCCCCCCCCTGTGTTGACGGTCTAGAAATCTGCTTGCGAGAGCTGTCTGACGGCAAGTATTCAGTTGTTCTAGCAGAGAAATTAGTGGGAAACATAGCAGAAATCATGTGGGACATGCGATTGGGCGACAACATTGCAAATTTACCTGTTGGATCTGAAAGAAAAATCAATATTATTGAAGGAGGAGTGGCAGCCCTAAAGACCGATGACAATGACTGTTGTGGTGGGACTGTCATTGAGGAGGCTGACAGTTTTATAATTTTTTCGATGTCAACTATTTAGGACAGGGATTATGAGAAAAAGGCACACCATGTGAACAAAGCAAAAGAAATTGATTTGGACTTGCCTTTGACAGCTGAAACTAGAAAAGGAGGAAAAATGGGGAAGAGGGCGTCACCCACCCCTCCCCCCAGGTAGCTCCCTCCTCGGCCAGTTCTACCACAACATATGCTAAATGATGACTATGTTGATGGCCAAAGATAAACAATAACTGTTAAGTGCACACAACAGGTAAGTATCTATATTTTTACGTGGAAATGTATCTAAACAATTCTAGAAATTATAAAGAATTTATGTTTTTAATTTAAGAATGCACGAAACCACTGAATAATGATATTATGTATTAAAATTGATCCAATTTCTCCCTTCTTTCCGCAGGTCCTCAGCAAATTGGTTCAATTTGTGGCTGATAACTTGCAGGACCACCATAAGATGTGGAAGCTGGATGGGGGCATCCTAAATAATTACATATGCAACTTCCTGATTGGTGCCAAAAGGAACAATGGGACATCATATGAACCTGGCACTGTCAACTCCATGCTCGGGGCTATAGACCGGTAAGAAATATATGGTTCTAGGACATCTACCCCCAGACATCTACCCCCTGCCATTTACCCCCTTGGACATCTACCCCCTAGGACATCTACCCACTTGACTTTTACCCCCTTAGGACTTTTACCCCATAGGACATCCCTCCCCTTGGACATCTACCCCCTTGGACTTCTACCCTCTATCACTTCTACCCCTCCAGATGCCCATACAGTTGAGTCACAACATGTGTAGGGGTAGATGTACCCAGGGGTAGAAGTCCGAGAGGGTAAAAGGCCAAGGGGGTAGATGTCCAGGGGGGGGGGGTAAAAGTCCTAGGGGGTAGATCTCCTAGGGGTTAGATGTCCAGTGGGGTAAATGGCAGGGGATAGATGTCAGGGGGGGGGGGTAGATGTCCGGGGGGTACTTGTCCTAATACCGAAAAGTATTGTGAAATAAATATGTATTGGCTCCTAAGAAAAACTAAAGTTTTCCTAGATTCAGAGGTGTTTTCAAACCTAATTTTCTACCATAAAAGAATAAATTTAACAGTAAAAAATGCCCAAACATTATACCCAGTATTAATTGTCTCCAATCTATTTTTCAGCAACCTCCAGGAGAAGAGGTACGAATATGACGAGTTTTAAGCAGTTTGTTCCATACTCGCCATCTGGCACAGGAAACCTAAAGGGATGGGCAAGGGTGGTGGGCCTAATCATAGTGAAGCTCAGACTGCTGGAATGTGTGTGGGAAATGAATTTTTTCGGATGGGTTCTGCAAAAGCACTACAAAACGCTGTGTTCTTTTATCTAACATGTGGCTTTGGATTCAGGGGGTGCCATATGTCGTGATAACTAAAGTGGGGTGATGCTAGTCCAGGAAGGGATGAGGAGGGTGACCGCTACCTACAGTTAGACTGCACTGTAAAAAAGATTCCGTTAAAATAACAGAGATTCACTGGCAACACTGGGTGCCGGACTTTCACTGTTATTTTTATGGTCACCGTTTTTTCCTAAGTCACCGTTATTTTTACGGAACTGTCACCGCTAGTTTTAAATAAGAAATCTCCGTTATAAATTTTTTTAACAGTGATTTTCAGTACCGTTAAAAAAACGGTGATTCACTGGCAACACTGGGTGCCGGACTTTCACCGTTATTGTCACGGTCACCATTTTTCCCAAAGTCACCGTCATTTCTACGGAACTGTGAATCACCGTTATTTTAACAGAATACAAAACATCACTGTATTCTGATACAATAATTGTAATGGTATTCTGTGTAATTTAACTGATTTGTCCCATTTCATTTATCCCCCTATACCTAACACCATGCTCAATATGGTTCAATATGGTTCCAAACCCAATTTGGTTCCAATCAGCAATTTTTTTTTTTTTTTAATATTTTTTTTTTTAACAAATAGCTTTATTACAGTCAGTTTAAACAGTTACATATTTTCAAATGTTTATATCATAGTCTATGAACCCTGTAAAAAGCGGGCCACTTTTCAGTTTAACAACTGGTTTTCGGCGGTAACCTTGCCTTTATCATCTTAGTGTCAAGACCTAATCATTAGGAATTAGTCTATGAAAGCCTTATAGAATGCTTCATGACACTTTGTAATACCAGTCCATGAGCAGAAGTCACTCTAGGATGGCTACAGAGCAAACATTACAGCTGTATCTGTATATATTTTTCTAATCACCACAAAAATGATGTTCCTAGCATCCAGGAAAATCTCTTCATGAACCAAACCGCCACCTGGTGTGATAAAACTGAAATCAATTAAATGTAGCTTCATCGTAAAATAAACTGTGTTTCACTGTAAAAATAAACGGTGTTTCACTGTATTGGATTACGGATATTCAAAGTAAAATTGATTGATTTTACATTGCCTCACCGTAATCATATGTTATGATGAATCACCGTTAAATTTTACACTGATTCTCCGTATATTCAACGGAATATTTTTACAGTGTGGCAACTGATCACTAAGACAAGGCAGGGGCTGGAGGGTGGCCACACCAGAGCCTATAACCCCAGAGTGTATAAAGACTCAAATTTTGATAGGGACCCCATTACCCTCTATGAACTCTTCACTACAAAAAGGCCTCAGAACATGAGGGCTGCAGATGAGCCATTTTAAGTCCCCAGGGAGTTGTCTGTGATACAGATGACATTTGGGAAAAAGCTGAGGTTTCAGGACGTATTACCAACCACTCTCTGAGAAGGACTACCTGCCAAACCCTCCTGGCATCAGATATTCCCTCTACAGCAACAATACAGCTCACCGGTCATAAGTCGGTGGACTCCACTGTAAAGAAATGTCCAGAATCGCAACAGGACAAGCAGCCAAAAGGGCACGGCAAGAAAGAGAAGATGAGATAGAGGAAGAACCAACCATCCCAGTGATTAATGCTGAGGCTGTAGTCCCCCTCCCCCTCCCTGCTACCTGCAGACGTGGCCGGGCTCCAAGCAGCAATCTGATAACTAAGTTCTCTTGCCATTTTGGGTATTATAAGTAACTGTTGTTACCTTGAATTAAGTCTGTTTAGTTGATTCATAAAATTATAATCTTATTCCAACATGTGCATGTGTCCTCATTTAGATGAATAAAAGTAGCCTTTGTGAGTTCAAATGGTGTTTAATTCTATTATATCTATTTAAATATTATTCATATAAATAGCAATATTCATAATGAAAGAAATATTTCAAGGAACACATTAAAAATATGAATGCTTTCCCACGTAAAAAAGTCTTGCACCCACAAGAGTTCACGAGAGGTGACCAGAGGCATTCCAAAATGGCAATTTCGGAGGAGAAACACTAAGGGATACTATCAAATAGGTAAGTGCGGCCTAAGAACAGTAATATACTGTATGAGGGTCATAATAGATGATAAACAGAACTCCTGGGCATTGTTGGGGAAGCTTACACTCATGTCATCTGCGGGATTCCACTTTTGCCACTTATAAAGCCGGCAGATGCCACTCGTGTAAGCTTCCCGACCGACAACCACATTGTTAGGTTTATTGGTAATAACCAACAGGATCCTAGTGAACAATGCTACACCTAACATAGTCGTTTATAACATTAGAGATAATGATTAAATATTCCATTGCAGGTCTATTGAATCTAGATGTGGCGATAATAGTGTGTTACAGAGACAGAAAGATCCACTTAAATATCTTCATAAACTTCATGAACTCATTCCTGCTGTCTCAGAATTCTAGTGCACGAATATACGTCATAGAACAGGTGAGTACTCTCAAGTAAATGCAGTTCAAGGCAGAACATTAAAGCCTTTCCTTGGATTACTTTATTGCACCCTTGATGGGAATTAGGACAAGTTCCCCACATAGTTTTATGACAGGTATACGATGTCACAAGGGTATGAAGATGATTCATTCATAAGTGCTAGGACGATTGACTTACTATGTCAGGGGTTGATAGCCCATCCCTTGATAGTCTGATATGCAAGGGGTCCATTCGAGGGGTATCATATACTTTTTTCCCACGTACAGATTTTCACAGGATTACAGCAGTTGGTTTCTACATGTATTTACTCTATAAAAGTAACTCCCTGTCTGCCTGTGGTAGGCACAAGTACCCAGCGTATGTGCTCCTCTCTATGTCCCTATACCTAGAGGCTGCACAGACTCTGGTGTGCGTGATCAACAGTATGCAACCCCTTTAAGCTCCATAAGATTCGAGATCCGACCATCAGCTGGATGCGACAGGGCTACTTAGGGGCTCATTTCTGAAAGGAAAAAGATCAGACTATGGATAAACAATCGCTATCTGTGAGAATTGTCCAGTGTGAATTCTCTACCTCTCAAATAGTATTTGGCATAATGTTTATCTTGTATTGTGATATAGTCTAAGGTGAATAGGGTCCTTTCCCAATATGTAAGGATGGCAAACTATGGCTTTCAGAGCTATGGCCAAGTATAGGTGTATTTTCCAGAGCTGCTATGATATAAATTCACGGCTCAGCATCCAGATAAAATATATATATATGCAGCACTATGTGTACCCGGTCTATAGACTGAATTGTCAAAGATAGTCCTAGCCTTACACTAATTGTTTAGTACCGTAAATTTCCGCGTATAACCCGCATCTCGCGTATAACCCGCATCCCCCAACTTAGGAGAATTCTATCACCCGTTTCTGGGTTTGACAACGTCTATTTTAGTACTGTTCTCTAGTAATAAAAACCCTCGTATAACCCGCACCCTATATAGGCATGTTTGGAATCAAATGGAAGCTGAGGTTGATTCGCGAACAACCCGCGAGTAGTACGCGGGAATTTACGGTAGGTAACGGTAAGCAATATTAAGTGAGCCATCCGGTCTTCAGAATCAATATATTATATCTAGAACAGGAAGTACCTTTTTGTCATGTGTTATTTTCAGGATGGAAATGATTCCTTTAATCGTGGAAAATTGTTCAACATTGGCTATGTGGAAGCAAAGAAGGACTATAATTATTCATGTTTCATATTTCACGACATAGACCTGATACCTCAGAACCACAAGTTGATATATCATTGTGCAATTCAACCTGTCCATCTCTCGGCTTGTATTGATAAGTATAATTACAAGTATGTATCATATTTCACCCACCATTGACTCATTTTTCAATTTAGTAATTTACTCTCGTTATGCTTATCAATAAGACCAGATATGGTGGTCAGTCACTTCATCATGCCTGCTTCATCCTTTGACATGTCGTTCGGTTGTCTTGCAGACTTCCCTATAGGACCTATTTTGGAGGTGTTTCAGCTTTATCTGAACAACAACTGAAAAAAGTGAATTGGTTTCCCAATGGCTACTGGGGATGGGGTGCTGAGGATGATGATGTCGCAAAAAGGTAAAGTTACTAAACGTATCTTGTAGTGATGTCCTTACATGTAGGAAAGGCCCACTATTCACCTATTTGCTCACTGTCCCCTGTCGACCACCTGCTCAACATTCCTACCTGTCCCCCACTGGTCCAGGTATTAACTTCTCTGGTTCTCACCACCCTGTCAACACCTCCAAGATGTACACCTCTATACACCTCGGCATTGCTTCTATCAGTATCATTATAGTTTATACACAGTTAATTACATAATTCTGATACAGGCAGCAGTAGTGGGTGTTTCACTAGAACTGACATCATGGTAAAACATCTGCTAGACGTTACAACCAACGACATCAGCACCAACCCGCCAACCCTGGTGGTCATGTCAGCATGCTACCGACATGTGTATTCTACTTGGTGCTGGCGGCAAGACGCACCCTGCTGTAGCAACTCTATTTGCTATTTGCACTGCTTTTTCTGAATTAATGGGACAAACTGCTGAGTTAAATGTGAGAAAACATCCTTATCTTTCAGAATTTAATTTATTTTTGTTTGTTTTGGCTTAGAGCTTTTCATTTTGTGGCAAACAAATGCCACAAAAAAACTCAAAACGTCAAAAAAGCTAAAAATGACATGGTAAACATGTTAAACTGTGGCAGTTCAGGCCTATCCAAAATAACCTTTTCCCATAGTGCCGTGGTATAGTCAATCGATTCATGAGGTTTCCACTTTTCATGGACCATATTTTTTTCTCGACAGCCATTTAAGCATGTATTGTCAGCAAAATGTTCAAAGGTCATTTCAGTTTGATGCACCTATATGTTAATAAAAGAAGATACATACTGTATCCATTTTACCCCAGATGGTGAGGTAACTATTGTATCTAAAGCTGAAAAAAAAAAATTTGTTCAAAATCCAATAATCTAGCCTCCAGGATAGGTATGTATATAATTCCCATCACGGAACCACCAGGTGATTCCGAGATGGCAATTCCTGAAATGTGATACATATCAGAAGGGATAGCATGCATATGTGGACTATAAGATTGCATTTATAACCGTTTAAACTGATAGAAAACATGTTAACTTAATGCCGTACAGGTATTAGAATGCTTCTATGGTGATATTATTTTTGTATCTGGTCGTATAATCTCAGGAACGTTGGGAAAAAAAGGAAATTTATTTTATAAGACATGGTGCGTATAGTAGAATGGTGCCAAATCATATTAGATATACCCATGACTCAGCCTACACATGCCACACTTTAGGCCAGTACTATGCATAGTAGGTGCAGCCGATGGTCTAGATGTCCCATATATATATATATATATCAAAGTACACATGATGAGTATATTATAGAGCGGTTTTGAGGACTAATTGAGCCATTTTGAGGAAAATAGCATGAAGTTGAGCATATAATTATAACGAAAACTTTTCTGAGGATATTCATTTTTCGTCTGCCTTAAGATACATGTTGTACCAGGTTGTAGACAAAAATGGGAGTTGCTATGATGTATTTAAGACCAAAACTATTATATAGATCTATGTATTTTCCATCTCAGAATCACCCGGAATAATGACAATCTACTCTGTGAAGCTGTTAAAACTTAAGTGCTATCATCAACATGGCTGTGTCTCATGAGATCGGGCCAATTGAAACGTCTTTGACCAGGTGCCAGCTTTGACCGGGTGAGGTTTTTGACCGCGTGCTAGCTTTGACCGGCTGACATCAAACGGTTTAATTAGGTCAGGCAAAGCCATATTTATATATATGAAGATACAGCCACCGCCCTTTTCTTTATTTTATCCCGTACATATCAAAGAAGAATTTTTCTTTTTCTTGAATTTTTTTTTATGGTGGCCGGTCAAATCTGGCACCCAGTCAATGCTGGCACCCAGTCAAAAAGGTTTGGCCCCATCTCATGAGACACGGCCATAAGGCTTTCAAGGAGCCAAGATATGTACCTTTCAATAAGATAAACTTGTTTAAGCATAATATTAAGAACTTTCTAATTTGACCTCCCTCAGCCTCTGCATAACTCAAGAGTTTGTGCCCATTAAAACTTGTTTTTGTTTTATTAGGCATGGACACTTATGTGGAATATGTTATGGATTGTGTTTAGAATACAATGCTGAAGTAATCTCATTGACATCTTTACCCACAAAATACATATAAGGCCAAATATCAGTGCATATGCGGCAGCTACTGCTGAGATATAGTATTTATAAAGAGTTGATTGTACTGGGTGGACTGTGGAATTGAATAAATGTGTCTTCAACCAAGCTGTACAAAATAACTCACATTGCTTCTAATTTCTCCTTTTATAATAACAGAGTTAGAGAGAAGGATTACGTCATATACCGTCCCCCAGCAGATCTGGCTAGATACACAATGCTAAGGTTCACAGGGAAGCATACTCGAGGTAAAGGGAACCCAGCCAGGTAATTTGAAATAAAATATTAATATTCCAATTGAGCTCTATCAAAAATACTTCATTTCCGAAAGATTGGATGATAGCCCACTGTGCCATCAGTTTCATCTGTAATTATGTGCAAGGGCGTACAAACAGTGCCACGTGCAATGAAAAGGGGCTGGGCTCATCAAAAGCAGTTATTAATGATGGTCCTGGTCTTCTCAGGGCTAGAAATGAGCCAGCCTTCCGAACTTTGGACTGTCACTTTCGGCTATCGTCCTAATAAGTGAGGATGATATCTGAGATGGTCAGTCAGAAGATTTCCCTATTTTGGTCCATCTAAATGGAGTCAGCCAAATGTAAGTTGCGTCACATGAATAAGCAAAACATGTTGGTTTCATAAATAGTGGAATAGTGTTTTCAGCAGTTAGTAGCAAGGGTTAGTAGCAATTAACAAGATGTAACTTTAAGTAAACAAATTTGTGATCTTTCATACCAATTAGTGGAATAAACTAATGCTGTAAGCTAATAGATTCAAAAGGCTTGTGGATGTACCCGGTTGATACTGTGTTGCATTCATGAGAAAATAGGGGTTACAATTTTACATGTATCTCTGCCAAGTACCCCCCTCCTCTTCTGCCTTAATGCGCAACACCTCCATTCTTAAATTTATGTATATATGAGCCGCCAGGTCTGATTCCAACTAATGTCTTGCTTATTGCGCAGGGGTTGAAGTTTCATACATTTCGGACAGGCAGACAGGCATAGAATGTATGCGGTTATTTGGTACGTTTTCTAGTGTAACTGTAGGGCACATTCCGTAAGTTTTATTAATAAAACAATGTAAGAATTGTTCGTGGCATTGTGTTCAGATGGCCATAACATGAATGTTGTGCAGTGACATGACATTAAATAGAACAAGTAACATTTCCCCATAATTGGTATGAGGCATATTTCTTTCAGATTTGGACTACTAAAGAAGGCAGGAGATAACATGGCCAAGGACGGATTAAGTAATCTAAATTATGAGGTGATACAGAAGGTTGACTGCAAGACCTACATCTGGATATTGACAGATGTTAAATATATTGGTGATTGATTGAGGGCTTCATCATAGCTAGTGATAGTTTGATATACCGGTAACAATGTTGGCGTATATGCCATAGTATCATTGGTCCACTTTCAGACGAGACAAATTCTTTTTCTTTTTTTTTCTGATCGGTTTACCTCACAATGATTCGTTTTTAAAACACCCCCCGCATAACAGGGGACAGGCCTGTGTCCTAGATCCATTGCACCTTCGTCAATGCATGTAGGTCTAGTATATGTGAACATATTCACACTGTAATGTGAGAGGCTTTGTATACTGCACACCTGATTTAACATCAGACTGTGGGCCTTGCAGTGGTACTTCCTAGGATACACATACACCTGGCATTCAATTTTCCTTTGAATGCCTTGTGGATTGTACACTTCATTACATCCTTCATCTAGCAGCGGCCTTAATTGCTGGCTACCTCATCACCAGGTTAATATACCAAAGACAAGGAGAGTTTAGATTAAAGTTCCAATGTCTTAAGTGTGTCAAGGCTCAAAGTCTAGATTAACATCATTTTGATGAATTCAGAGATAAAAAATAGAAATGTCTTTTCAACCCAGAATATTAATGAAAGGCCTTTTTCTTTTGTGATCTACGGAACCTAGTATCTGGGTGATCAAAATAATGTATAAGCTACAGTGGCCGACAAGGGTCACCAAAATGAAAAAAGAGAATTTATTTTTCCAATTTCCGAACCCACATGTTTTGATGATTATGGCTGCCATAGTGACGAAAACTACCACTTTTCCTATGACAGTATAGACCAAATTATCATAATAATATTTATTTGCTGAAATTCATTCCACGTTTCTGTATTGCTCAGAATAGTGCAGGATGTTACCAATTTTGACAGCAGGACGCCACATGTAAGACATCATAATTTGGTCTATACTGTCTCTATGCAAATAGAGAGCACTTTATGCAGCTAAGTCTAAAGTTGAACATGTTGTTGAATTGTTGCACTTTGACCGTTAGTGCTATCAAACATGCTGTAAGTGAAACAAACTTTAAATGAAAATTGCACAGGCTTAAACTATGGTCTTTATTGCCTCTAAGAGACAACTTGATATTTACCATGAAAAGTGAGCTATTTCAGGTAGTTCCTACCTATGAGTGTCTTGGTGTGATCCTTATTGATAATACGATGGCTGCTAAGACCTAATTGTAAATTTTCTATATTTGCATAACTATACGCTATCCAGAATGTGTGTCCTGTCTACATATCACTCAATATATTATTCCAACAAGTACAACTCAGATATAAGGGTGCCATTAACCTAAATGCTACACCTGGTATGAAATAAAGTCTGATAATAGGGTGATCCAAATGGGAAACTTGCAACTATCTATGGTGAAATAAATAAAATTGGAGATGATTCTGGAAAGAAGTGAGCCCCCGATACAATGCATGACAGCCGGTACCAACCTCAAACACTGGCAAACAGGTCTGGAGGACTAGGGCCTGCCCCAGAAAGCGTTCACACTTCATGGACTGAGGAAAGCAGCCATGGAGGCAGTAAAGGCTGGTGCAACCCAGCTGGAGATCCAGAGATACGCAGGATGGAAAACTGATGCACACTGGACTTATATAGTTGCAAATGCCAACCAAAAAGGCCAACCTTGAGCTGGTAAAGGCACTTCAAAACAACTAGAACTTCTCTGTGATTCACCGCTGTATCTTACCTCTGTCGTTTACAAAATATTTTTACTGGTACTTCATCATGTGTCATTAAACAACCATAAATGTTTTTATCCCCAGCGTCCCAACCCTTATACAAAAACACCCTGCAGGCTTGGTAATCATATAATCTTATCATCAAATATCAAATCAATCATAAGAGGGCGGAGTGTGCTGGAGCGCCAGTCTTACTCCTGTGCTGCTAGGGTGTGGACTTGCTCAGACCTCGCTGTTGCTCCGCCTGAGTGCAAGCTCTGCACCAATCTAAGAGGGATTGATGCCTCATGCACCCATTGCTGTACTTGTTTTATTGTGCTTCAATAGAAAACTACCCTTAATTATACCTGTGCGCGTTGTGTCTTTCCTTCCTACCATAGCCTAGCCATTTCCGTTACGATACCCATATAGTCAGTAGTGACTATACCACCATATTTTGGCCCCTGTGGTCAGGGGACTATACAACTTAGTCACATATTAGTCATAAAGATAGTCAGAAGTGATGTGGATCACAATAATTGATTATATCACAGTAATGTGTGCACAGAAAACAGTTAGTATTCAAGTTTGAATGGTCCATAGACTTCAGGTAGGCACATCCGCTCGTAAACGACTGTTCTATGGATACCCCTGCTTGTTATATGTTATGTTACAGTTAACTATGACAACTTAAGATGTTATAGGGTGCATGAGTTCTCATGTTTGATAGAGTAATCACAGTATTTTGTTCCAATTTTGATAAAATAGAAATACATGAACAGTGTATGTCTAGACTGACAGAGCATAATAGGCCTACACAGAAGCCTGTCACCTGCCCTGCTCTATCCTAACCTGTCCCCTGCCATGCCTTATCCTAGCGTGTCTCCTGCCATGCCTTATCCTAGCTTGTACCCTGACCTGCCTTATCCTAGTCTGTCACCTGCCCTGTCTTCTCTTAGCATATTAATTGTCCTGCCTTATCCTAGCCTGTCCCCTGCCTTGCCTTATCCTAGCCCGTCACCTGCCCTACCTTTCCTAGCCTGTCCCCTGCCCTGCCTTATCCTAGCCTGCCCCTTACCCTACCTATCCTAGCTCTCCCCTGCCATGCCAGATCCTAGCTTGTCCCTTGCCCTGTCTTATCCTAGCCTGTCCCCTGCCATGCCTTATCCTAGCCTGCCCTTTGCCCTACCTATCCTAGCCTGTCCCTTGCCATGTCCTATTCTAGCCTGTCCCCTACGCTGCCTTATCCTAGCCTGTCCGCTACCCTGCCTTATTCTAGCCTGTCCCCTGCCCTGCCTCATCATAGCCTGTCCCCTGCCTACCTTATCCTAGCCTGTCCCTTGCCCTGCTGTATCTTAGCCTGTTCCCTGCCCTGCCTTATCCTATCCTAGAGCAGGACACAGCAAGTCAGAATAAGACAGAGCAAGTAATGTACAGTAGACCAAGACGCAGCAAGACAGAGCAGAGCACATAGAGCATAGCTGGGTAGATCAAGGCAGAGTAAGGGAGATCAAAGTAATGTTAAGTAAACTAGAAGAGGGCAGGTCAAGGGAGAGCAGAGTAATGTAGAGTAAAGCAGGGGAAAGTTGATAAAGCAGAGTAAGGCAGAACAGTGTAATGTAGAGTAAAGTAGAGTAAGGCAGGGCAGAGCATTGTAGACTACAGCAGGGCAAAGTACATCATTGTAGAGTAAGGCAGAGCAGTACTAGTGTACTAGCAGCCAAAGCCCTCGTCGACCCCCCAATTCATGCTCCATCAACCTTTGAGAGGTTGATGGGGCATATTTTAAGGGAGGAGAGAGGTGACGGGGTACTCCTCTACCTAAATGATATAATCGTCTATGGGGCCTCCTTTGAAGGACTCTTGGAGAGACTTAAAATAGTCTTTGGCTGACTCCGCGAGGCGGGTCTCAAACTGAAACCAAAGAAATGCCACATATTCAAGCGGGAGGTCTCAGGCGATGGTATTAAGACTGACCAAGAAAAAATCAAGAAGGTCAGTGAGTGGCCGACCCCAAAAAGCAAGAAGGATATATGGGCCTTCGTGGGGCTGACGGGCTACTACCGCAAATTCGTGAAGGATTATGGTACAGTAGCTGCCCCACTGCACAGCCTGACAGTGCCTGAGGTCACGTTCGAATGGGGAACAGAACAGGAGGAATCCTTTGCTCTTCTGAAGACACTCCTTGTCTCAGCTCCCATACTAGGCTACCCCCAAACCGAGGGACTGTACATACTCGACACGGATGCCAGTAACTTCGGTATCGGAGGCATCTTATCCCAACATCAAAAGGGAAAAGAACCTGTCATTTCCTATAGCAGTCGCGTGTTGTCCCCAACAGAGCGTAATTACTGTGTAACCTACAGGGAGTTGCTGGTGGTTGTGGAATTTGTGGAGATGTATCGCCACTACCTTTACTGGAAGAAATTCCTTGTGAGAACTGACCATGAAGCATTGAGCTGGCTCCTGCAGAAAAAAGGACCAGAAGGTCAAATCGCACGATGGAAAGAGCGTATGGCACCCTTCCACTTCGCTATCGAACACAGGAAGGGAACCCTACATGGAAATGCTGATACATTGTCGCAAATACTGTGCCCATTCCCCTGTGCACAGTGTGGCAGGGAGCACGAAGACCCGGAGCCCATGAAAAGGAGGCCCCGTAGCATTTCCACCCCGCCAACATACCGTAAGCTGTACAAGGGTGCACCTTCTAAGCAGACAAAAAGCCAACAAGAGCAAGTGCCTACTAAAAAAGCACCTGAAGTGCAGATCGAAGTTCTGTCTCCAGTGCAACTGCGGGCAGTCTCTACCCCTCGAAGTGTTGGCCGTAGAGGCAGAAGTCGGAAAGCTCCGGTCATACAGACAGTCATTGTGGGTATGGCAGAAGTCTGGGCAGCCGAAGAGCTAAGAGATGGACAAGAGAATGACCCAGTCCTTAGTGTTGTCCGAGCTTGGGATAAAACAAAGCCAACCCCTGACCAGCTGGCAGCACAAGATCCAGAGGTAAAGTACCTGGGTGCCCAGTTCGACAGACTATGTGTAGATGAGGAGGGACTGCTTACCTACCTATTTGCACAAGATGGGTCTGGCACTCAGAAAATCTTGTTGCCAAGGTCAAGTGAGCCGGCCCTTCTCACCTTGCTTCATGACTGCGCCACTGCTGGACACATGGGCCGTGAAAAGACGCTGCAACGTGTGCGTCAGTCTAGGTACTACTGGAGATCTATGAGTCATGACATGTCAGAATGGTGCAGAAGCTGTGACTCCTGCTTCAGGGCAAAGGCCCCAAACCGCACCCAGAAGTCGCCACTCAAGAGTATGCAGACAGGTGCCCCCATGGAGAGGATAGCTATGGACATACTGGGTCCTCTCCCAGTTACCTCATACAAAAACAAGGTCATTTTGGTTGTGGTAGACTATTTCACAGAGTGGAGTTCATACTACCACCTGACCAGCGAGCTGTGACAGTAGCAGAAGCATTCTTAGAGACCATAGTATGTCGGCTAGGAGTGCCTGGCAAACTGCTAACAGACCAGGGCCCAGACTGCACCTCAGACGTGGTACATGAGTTGTTCAAGCACCTAAATCTATGGTGTTGTTATCAGTCTATGGTTAGAGTTAAAGTCTATGGTTAGAGTCAGAAAATCTTGTTGCCAAGGTCAAGTGAGCCGGCCCTTCTCACCTTGCTTCATGACTGCGCCACTGCTGGACACATGGGCCGTGAAAAGACGCTGCAACGTGTGCGTCAGTCTAGGTACTACTGGAGATCTATGAGTCATGACATGTCAGAATGGTGCAGAAGCTGTGACTCCTGCTTCAGGGCAAAGGCCCCAAACCGCACCCAGAAGTCGCCACTCAAGAGTATGCAGACAGGTGCCCCCATGGAGAGGATAGCTATGGACATACTGGGTCCTCTCCCAGTTACCTCATACAAAAACAAGGTCATTTTGGTTGTGGTAGACTATTTCACAGAGTGGAGTTCATACTACCACCTGACCAGCGAGCTGTGACAGTAGCAGAAGCATTCTTAGAGACCATAGTATGTCGGCTAGGAGTGCCTGGCAAACTGCTAACAGACCAGGGCCCAGACTGCACCTCAGACGTGGTACATGAGTTGTTCAAGCACCTAAATCTATGGTGTTGTTATCAGTCTATGGTTAGAGTTAAAGTCAGCACTTCGATTTTTGCTTTTCAAGAACCAAGGTAACACTGTAGCTATTTGTGTGAAATTAACCAGACCCGTATGGCCTCTTGTTTTGGCATTGTGTGTAATACCAGCTACTGACAATAAGCAATTAATTACAAGTCACGTTGCGTGAGGACCTAGTTTGTTAAGATCAAAACAACTTCACATTCAGTATAACAACAAAAACCCACCTACTGGTGCATTGCACAAGAGAGACCATATTATTGTTCCTAATACCAGATACAATTGTAGTGGTTGGTTACTCATGACTATTCTACCATTTAAACATTACATCTGACTCTGCGTAGTCATTTCAGCAAGATAGATAGATCATATCTAGATTTAAAAACTATCCAAGACCAATATATTACTGTTTGATCATGTGTCATCGAAGTGTGTTGTATGCATATGTATATGTTGTATATCGGGTGTATCAATGTCATACATCATTTCCCTTGTTAGTATTGAATCAATCAAGTGATAGGCTTTAAAGGGAAATGCTACTTGTCGAGATAATACTGAAATTCTATTGCTATTTGCATGTAACTCAAGATTATATTTGCTTGATTTATTATCAAATAGAAAATGAAAAGAAATTGACTTGTCACTGAGCTAATTTTCATGATACAGCCTTTTGAGCAAATGAGTACCTCAATCATAGAAATGAATGGGAAAACAGTATTTTCTCACATTATCGATCATGGATTATCACCCTCTATTGCTATATCAACCAAAACTTGGGAATGATTCATGAGCATCTATAGGAACATTTTAGATGTAAAATACTTAGGGGTCACCGATTGAATAAGAAAGTTATGAATTTTTCAAAAATACTTATTTTGCCTTAACTATAGGATGCTATGGGTGTCTCAGTGACTAACAAATGCCATACACACAGGTATAATCTCTGGATGGCAAATAAAATGGTTGATTGAGGGAAAGTACCTTACATTGGAATACAAATTTAGCCAAAAGCAGAATTTTCATGAGTATTGACTTTTTGCCACTAGGTGGCCTATGTGTAGGAACCCGCATTTCCCTTTAAAGTGAACAGTGTAACCATATTTTCTTGGCATAAGTCAGCCACATTCAATAGTATGATTATTGTCAAAGGCATTTGGCCTCTAGGCGAACACCACATTGTGCTATTCAACCGATCCATTGACATTATAGTCACTTTACCTGTGCAAAGATAGAGCTGGTATCATACAGCCATAACAGAGATGATTCAGCGAGACCTAGTCACTGCAGTTTAGATATATTGTCTAGACTCATTGTTTCTCAAGATAAATTGAGCTTAGTGGCCAAGGTAGCCCTATAGCTGAGTTTATTGTTTGGTCTTCCAAGCCCTCTGTGTAACTGTCTGCACACCCTACTGCTTTTGTTGGAACTCAACTAAACCCCTGATCACCGAAATGCTTCTCGGAAAAGAGTCAGATAATCTATATAGAGTTAAACGGTCTTGTTGGTATGGTTGGTTGTGTCTTGTCAACCTCATGATATATATGGTGTCGAGCAAGGTTTCCATTCCCAGTGTTAGGGACATGCTTACAATCACAAGTATTACTAATACTTTATTTTTTGATAGGCTGCCTGTTACATTTCTCAATCAGAGTTACCATGTAATGACCTGAAGAGGGTATTTTCGGTTCTGTTTGAGATCACAATGGAAATTTTGAATATCAGAATATGATTTGTATTGCATTCTGCTTGACAGTGTTTTGCCTTCCGAACTTGTTTTAAAAAAAAGTGGTAGTGTTGTTCATTGTGCAGATCAATTACATCTAAGGGTATGAAATCTTCAGTCTTCCATGGGAATGAAAAGTGCCTTGTACCAGCTAGGGTGTATGATCCTGGCCATTGATTAATTTTATTCATAAGGTTCTAACTGTTCATTTTTATCATGCGTCTAGATCTGTAAAAATTAGCTGCATTAAGCCAATCTGATTGTAGCGCCAGTATTCCGTAGGCTAGTCATGTTGTAACTGTCCTAGTTATAAGTTCAGTGTCAGTTATCCGTTTTCCACTATTGTTGTTATTTCAATGTAGTTAATTGTAATGTTCAGAGCATATTGCCGATGTTAGTTTAGTGACATTGTAGTCACTTGTAATCTTTAAAGTTTCATATCATTTTAGTTTATTTCCTTTGTTGCATGTTTGTTTTGTATAATGATAGAGTTGGTTACAGCTGAGAAAACGCGAGATGAAGGGATCAGTGGGATCTTTTCACAGACCGCAGCGTGTACCATATGGAGGACAAAGCAGGCAACACTGATGCAGCGATGATCGGGGATTCCTGATGTGTGAACAGCTATCATTGTACCTAAAAGTATCTTGATGTATTTTAGACATGGTTACTCATCAGCAGAACAGATTAGGGATTTTGGGTGTAGTTGCTCGAGGGCGAGCAGAGATTACGGGGGGGAGGGTGTTACGGGAAGGGGTATTTCCGAATGCAGCCAGCTCTGACCGTGGGTCACGTGGGTGGTGGTCAGTGCTGGAGACTGGAGGCAACTCCTCCAGTCCCCCTTCCTGAACGACCATCCACCAAGACAACAAGTGTAAGCTTCCAGCTCCAGTTTTGATGGGTGATATCAGGGATCTTTAGATATATACTGCTGACTTGTGACCATAATTACTGTATTCAAGGTTGTGTACTGTTTCTGAACAATAGATATTAATCATGAATTACTGTGTCTGATTTTGTCTACACCTGTCTTTACTCTAGCATTTGAGATCTCATCCTTTCCAGCCTCCTGGCTGTGCTAAGTCCCTCTAAGGGCAAACTTCTGGCCATCTGACACCTGAATTATCATAATATAGTACATTAATAACCCCCTAGCCAAAAACTATTTCATTACACTGCTTTAACTTGGTATGTCCTGCTCTACTATACATTACTCTGCTCTGACTTGCCCTGCCTTACTCTGCCTGGCTCTAATCTACATTACTCTGCACTGCCTTACTCTGCCTTGCTCTACATTACACTGCTCTGCCCATCTCTCCTGATCTGTCTTACTATGTTTTGCTCTACCTTCTTCTAATGTACATTATTTTGCTATTTATTATTCTGCCTTGATCTACTCTACTATTCACTACACTACTCTGCTCTGCCCTGCCCTATTCTACACTATTTTTCCCTGCCTTGATCTACCCTACTATATTCTACATTTCTCTGCTCTGCCATGCTCTGCTCTACATTACTCATCTCTGCCTCATCCTGCCTTGCTCTACTCTCCATTGCTTTGCTCATCCTTACCCTGCCTCGCTCTGTCGTGCTCTCCTCTACATAGCTTTGCTCTGCCTTGCTCTACCCTGCTGAACCTTGACCTGCCTTCAGTACTTAAGTTTCCCTTATTTCTCATGATTAACTATATCTATTAGTCATAGTGACTACTTCAGACCATGAAACCATTAAATTTATAGTCACTTGACTAACTTATGTTAGACACAGGTGACTAACTAGGTATATCCATTTGTTTATATTCACGTGACTAAAGAAACGTAGACCTTAGTGACTAACATTTCCAGGTCCATTATTATCAGTGCTGTGTCTCCGCTCCTATTCCCAAGGCTCCCAGCCCTCCTCCCTGGGCTCCTGACCCTTTAGTCTAGTGAATTAAGGGAACGAATTGGCATTATACTTTATTACTGGATAAAAGTGCCAAATCTTTTTTACACATTGTTTGAACCAATAACTTTCACTTTTTTCCTTGCTCCAAAAAAAATTTCCATGCTATCACTGTTTTTCAGCCATTTTAAAATGTGATCACCAAAATCATTAAAATAGAGAGGAAATCTTAATTTGAAGAACTATTATAGAAAAACTTAGGACTAAAACTGTAAAAGATGCTCAACTAGTAACTATATATGCAGGTTAATGTCCAAATCTAAATCTATGCATTAAAAATTCAAGATGGCTGCCATTCATGAAGATGAACGTCAGATCACATGAAGCCATATTTTTCAGGTTCCTTTAGTTGTTTCTTTGATTTGAATAAAGCCCTATAGCAGAATGAGATACAATATACCAGGAACAATATCATGGAACCCATAGATGTTTATGGAATGACTAGAAATGTCAGATAAATGTGAATATTGGACTGATAAGGAAACAGCAGCAGTATAATTATCAGTCACTGCCCGAGGCACCTGCACCTGACAGGTGGGGATTCATATTGCAAGATGGTCAGTGCTGCACTGACTAAGTGCAGGTGCAAATCAGCTTATTGGGGGATCCAGGGGGGGGGGGGGAGGACAGGCCTCCCCCGCCCCCCCCCCCCCCCCACAGAAAAAAGAGAGAGGAGAAGAGGATTGAAAAGAAAGATGGGGCAAAACTGGCCGTTGATTAACAAACAGTATTTCAGGGGAGTAGGTGGGAAGCAGGGAGGCATATATATATATATATGTGAGAAGGTGGGGGAAAATGTGTAGGGTTTAGTTTTAGTTCCGACCACCAGAGTGCACAGGGATGGCAAAAAAGTGACAAATAGGCCACAAAATGAACTAGGGTACTTTCAATGTAAAATCTTCTCCTCTAAATAACCTTTGGTGCAAGTGTTTTATATTTATTGTGGGATATAATGCATCTAAAATGTATTCACCATTTTCAGTTATACATTTCAACTCATGTTTGAGAAGTGATTCCGACAAAACATGCTGAAAAATTTGCTATATTTTATATAGATCCTGACACCAGCTTTAATTCCAAATTCCCCCTTGGGCAGGTCCCTCTTGCCCCTCCTTCTGGCCCTCCTCCAAAGCACAGCCCTGAGACACAAGGTCCTTCTGGACCCCCACTCCTTTCCCTCAGGCTCCCACCCCTCGTAGTGGGCCTTATGCTACTGGCTTCCGTCCCTCTGCCTTGGCCCCCATGAGTCACAGGGCTCTACTCCTCCTGATGGGGCTGCTACCATTCATGCTACCTGCTGTATATATATATATAAGTTACTATGTTTGGATCTATGACTGCTGGTAATAAGATTTGTGTAAACGATTATTTTGATTACAAAAAGGACACTTTGAGCTCCCACTCCTCCTCCTGCCCCCCTCCCCGATTCCTCTTCTCAGGTGTGGGGGGGGGGTATGCTGCAGGCTGAGGGATGTGTTGAGGTTTGAGGGGGGACATGGTCCCTCCCGTACCATACACCTCCCTCGCCCTAACCTTCCATCCCATGTCCACTCTCCTCTCCTTCAGGTCCCCTTCCATGTCCTGGCCTCCCCCTGTGGCCTCTCCTCCCTCCAAGACACCTGTGAACTCAAGCACATGAAGACAGGAGCAGTTGGAAAGTAAGGGATGGAAGACAAGAGAGTGGGGAATAAAACTCCTCCTTTTGAAAGAAAAATACCAACTAGAACAACCCCTGACTGGTGGCTGTAAATAAATCTGTAAAGCTCTCAGAACCCACCAGAATGAACCATTTGGACTCAGAGTTTTGATTGGGGGTACCAAGCTGGCTGTACCCTTCTTGCAACTTTATATGTGATCTTATAGTTTCTATAAAGGTTCCACATGTTCAGTTAAGCTCTTCAACCCCACCCTTTCTTTCCTCTAAACGTCAATCCCTCACTCTCATTGTGTTCAAATATTTTGTAGATTGGGGAGACATATCTTCAGTTGACAAAAGTTATTTGGCCAAAGAATCTCTCCCTCCATAAAACATGTCAAACCAAATGATAGAGGCTAGATGTAGATCAGACTTTTTAATGAATTGTGTGCCGAATTTATGAGAATATACCATTTCAAGGCTATGAATTCGAACTTTTCTAGGGGTGGGGGCAATGCCCCCCAAACCCGGCAAGTGTGACCCCTGCACTGTAGCCGTAGTGTTTCACTTGTGGTGTTCTGCTGCAATACACAATCCCTCTAGATTGATCACTTATCCGCCTAGAGAGTCCTACTACCAATTTTATACCATTACAGGGTATAACATACATAGAAATACTTTGAGTTACTCTTTAAACATAGTAGAAGTTAAAAAAGTTCGATTGACTGCTGTTGAAAGCAGTTAAAATAAAAGCATCAAGTCACAATTAGTTTAGCCTTTCAGCTTTAATTTTGCACCAGTATTGCATTTTTTAAGGGATAATTGTTTCATATTTATAACAATTATTGTCTATTATGGCAATATTATTAGGTCTTAACACTAGAAACCCGCAAAAGACTAACTTATAAAATTGTTTATGTCATATTTCACATTTTTTCAGGAAAATGACCCAAAAATGGTGTTGCAGGACTCTTTTTTTTGGAGCAAGGAAAAATATTCAATAACACATATTTATCTACCTATAAACCAACTTTGGTACTTTTATCCAGAAATAAAGTAAAATTCCCTTAATTCACTAGACTACTTCTTCAGGTTTCCAATCTCTTCTAGCTCGGCTCTAAACACTCCTCCCAGGGCTGGAGGCCCTCTTCCTCGACCCAACTCCCTCATTTTCTGGGGCTTCTACCCAACCTTCCTGGGCTTCTAGCCCTCCCTCTGGCATCTTTACCCACTACATTTCCTCTTCCCTTCCCAAAGCCCACACGAGAGATCTAGGGGAGGAGAAGACATCACAGGAAAAGCATGTGATAGAGGGACGGATATGGGAGGCTACGGAAGGTTCGGTAGGAAAGGGATATGGGAGATGTGTGGTAGGGCAGGGACCACATGTCACTTCGATCCTCACCATATCGCCCATGCTAATTATCACTATCTCTATTTTCAAGACATAAAAATCCTGGCTTGATATTGTAAGGGAAAGATTGGAAGATCTGAGCCCCTGGAGTATAAGATTGTATGAAATGCTAGAGAAGGGTTGGAGGTGTAGGGGGGAAGGAAGGAAGACGAGAGGTGGTGTGGTGGTACAGGAGGAGCATTGGAGCAGGAGGGCTTCTGTCCACAGGAGGAGCAGTAGGAGCCCTAGGAGGAGGGTTGGAGTCCTGGTGTGGGGGCACAGGAAGAGGGTTGGGATATGGAAAGTTATGGTGACACAGGGGAGGGATAGATGCTCTAGATGGGAGATAAGGAATGCTCAAGGAGAGGCTAGGGTTGCTGGAGGAGGTCTCTTGTGAGATGAATATGAAATGCTTAGGACTTGGTATCACTTCCCAAGGACTCTCTACAGGAAGTAGGGGGCTATTTCATAAATAAGAATATGTGGTATATATATGTAATGACAACCAAAGATGAGCCCTTAAGTTCTTTGACAACATTGGAAACACATTGTATAATTGTAATGACATGACAATTGGTATTTACATATGTTATAAAGATGGTCAGACAGAGAAACACAGATATCTATAACAGTCATCATGTACAAAGTGTCTGATGAATAGTGCTAAAGATTTAGGAGTTGATTTTAAGTGGGTAGACGCAAATGGTGTTGTTAAGATGTCACAATATGTTTAGCAACTTCAATTTATCTTTGTATAACTTTATTACATTAAAGAACTAGTATGTTAGGTATAGTTTATTATTTTATTTGGTTAAAAAATCATATTGGGGCGCTTTTCATCTAATGGCAATATGAGAGTAAATTGTGCGATTAGTTTCTCAAGAGTTTATGGTATAGGAAATCAATAACTTAAGCTATATATCTCTGATATATCCTTCATGAAGTTGGTGAGTGAGTCAATATATTGGGTTAAAGGATCAAGTTCATTCCATAGCATGGCCCCTCAGTAGAGAGGACCTTTGTTGAAGATGTCCTTTTTTTGTACGGGTAGCTTCACCTTGACACGAGCGTTACCTCTCAGTACACGTACAGGAGCAAAAATCTGATGTGGGTCCCAGAATCCACTAAATGGAAAGCTTAACTCCCATCTTTTTATAGCCCATCAAACAGGACCTGGAGTTTTCATTATAGCCATCATGGATTTTCAGACATCTCAGACATACCTATCTATCTTTCCTCGATATATGGGTCACGTCTGTATGTATGCATAATGCAAACTAAATACCATTTACCATCAGCTGGCAAGGCATGAACATCAACAGCAATATTGTATTTCTTAGGACATATAATCGGCTCACTAGCAAACATCATTCCAGTGTTCTCACTGGAATAAATGGAGATGTGTTTGAAGGTAATATACACTTATTACACATAGCCCGTACAGTATAAACTCATAATCTATAGTAATGTATCATATGTTCCTCTATTTGGATGCTTTCATTACTGCTTATCATTCTTTCTATTTCAGAAGCAGTTGCCTATGATAGCAGTGTTACTGCATTCATATGGATTAGTTATTCTAATATGTGTATACCAGCACCAGCTTACTAGCTGGCCACGATCAATGTTGCAAAGGAAATACCATACTATAAATATCTCATCCTTCCAACAGCCTAAGAAAATATCATCTTTACAAAATATTTACTTTTTGAAAATACACAAGACCGGCTCCACGACAATGTATAATATGTTAGCAAGGTATGCTATCAGGAGACACCTACGTTGGGCTACATACCAGGGACGACCTTTGGAGATAGGGAAAACACCTACAGGTGATGCCTTAATGAAGAAGATAATCCCAAAGTTTGATAACGATTCATCTGAGAAATACAATATCATTGCGGATCACTCAATCTACCAAGAGCAAATATTACCACAAGTACTTCACTCCCCAATTTCATGTATAGCTTTTCTCAGACACCCAGTCCTCCACAGCAGATCATATTATTTTGAGACCACTAGGAAAGAAACACAAAACCCCGGCAGGGATCGGAAAAATAATTTCAAAAATGTATTTGCAAAAGCATTAGGCTTCCCAAATTATCTGACAGCATCCTACAATGATGAGGATTTTAGACGTCACTTTGAACATATCAAAACCAATTTTTTCTTTGGGTTGACGGATGATTTTCTGACCTCTCTTATCTTGTTGCGCCGCAAATATAATTTGCATAGGGAGAATATAATATTCTTAAAATTGAGGAAGACTAAATATAAAAAGGGCACTATTGCCAGAGATGATCAGCGTTTGTTAAAATCAACCTGTGACTTCTCAAAGCTTGATTGTTTCATTTACTTTGAGATTGAAAGGTCTTTCAAGGAGTCAATTGAAGCCATGGGAAACGATTTGAAAGAGGAAGTGAAATCTTTTAACGAGACTCTAAATGCTGTTGAAAGATATTGTCATGAAGTGTTCAGAAAGATAAAACATTCAAGAAGAATACCCCTTGCAGTATGGAATATGACAGAACTTCTCATAAGCAAGACAACATGGAGCTTGCAGTTTAGTGTGTCCCCTAGGTTGTGTGCTTTAATGAGGGTAGAAGAAAGGGCATTTGGAAGTTACTTTTACCTCACACAGAGTAAGGTTAACTGTAATACAATTATCAAATGCCCAATAATTGACAGTAACGTTCGTGGCATGAATTGCCGTCAGTGGTGTGAGTTCTCTAACCTCCTAGATGGTATGATAAACGATCAGGCCGTCTATCTTTGGCATTAATCTGCCCTCGTCTGGTCCCACCAGTTTGCTGTGGTTAATTCTACCCACCCTTTCATGACCATAGCCTATCTGTTACATTATCATTGTGTAACTCTGCGTCTATACCAATGGTTAACTGTGGTAAACTGTGGACTTTAGAGGAGCGACATTCTAGGTTATGCCAGATTTGAACAAGTATTCAGTGTGATAAAGTGGCTCCTTTCATCAGTATGACTTGCAGATCTAAAAGCATTAAGAATTTGTTGATGATATGGATATCTTGAACTATCTATTTACAATTGAACAATCTCAGCATAGAAATTGAGAAATAGCAGTAGATCAAACGGTCAATCCAGACCTGAACAATATCAAAGTTCTTGTTGTGCATGTCGATAGGCCTGAGAGGTGTATACATGTTGAGTGTGTGGTGAAATCTCGGGCTTCCCCTGTAAAAAAGTAAACAGATTAGAGCATGAAAGGCCTTGAGCATGAAAGAAGCAATCTTGGATATCATGTTTTTAAAAATATCTTTTAGTGCCCATTTATTCATAAATGATGTTTCAAAATACAATAATCAAAAAGTTACATGTGATCTCCTTGGTACGGTATAAATGTCCAATGAGTACATGTGATAAGCAGGTAAACTGCATACAATCGATTGCCAGAAGGGAATTTTGACAGTACTCATACAGGTACACATCACAATAATCAACTAGCAATTGGTGGGCATGACCAATAAATGTCTCATGTCATGCATCGTATACATATATGAGTCAATCAGTGCAATTGTAATACTGTAACAGACAGCGGAAAACAGGTCAGCCTCACGGGGAATCGAACCCCGGCCCCTCCGCTCCGGAGTTGAGAATGCTACCGCTACACCACAGGGCTAGCTGCTTCTCACTGCTCTGCTACGGTACTTGAGCTACCACAGGCGGGCAATGCGCTCTCCACGCACGCTTGGGCTGCCCCGAGCGATACGTGCCCGCTACATTACTCCCCTTCAGACTTTTGCTAGGTCCGCGGACAGACATGCTACTCAGCAATCTGTGATCAAAGCTAATCCCTTACTTAGAATTAGCCGGCGAAGCCAGTCACCTGCCCTGAACATGTGTCTTTGGACGCACACATAGCACAAGCTGAAACAGCTCAGACTTCTGCCAGGTCAATGGAGGTCCCACGGACCTCCTAGCAGAAGCCGAACACGCTCAAGTACCCAACCCAGGGAGTCCCATCCTGGTCACGGCACCAGTGTAACAGACAGGTCAGCCCCACGGGGAATCAAACCCCGGCCCCTCCGCTCCGGAGTTGAGAATGCTACCGCTACACCACAGGGCTAGCTGCTTCTCACTGCTCTGCTACGGTACTTGAGCTACCACAGGCGGGCAATGCGCTCTCCACGCACGCTCGGGCTGCCCCGAGCGATACGTGCCCGCTACATTACTAATAGTACAGATTAGTTTCATTTCCATGACACAATCATACCGGATCAGAATTCTCTGCTCATTAGAGAGTTGCTTAGGGTTATCAGGAATTATCACTATAGTTGGGGATCCAAGCACCCAGAATGTCATTATTTAACTTTGACCTGACATGGGGACCAATACTTGATATGAAGGTCGGATTAGGGTAATTTGAGGGTGCTGAATCCGAATATGCCCTTAGTAAAGCTGTGTATAGGTCGGAACAAGGTGAAAAACAAGGTCAAAGGTCACAATCTGCTTTCACATAGAATCTACAAAGAATACATGTAAAATCACATTTTACAATCAAAATTTTATGTCAAAGTGATATGTACCTTACACAGTCATTCTTTTAAGTATGCTTCATTTGTTGACTGGCTAGTGTTGACCTTTATTGGTTCTAGGTCATTTTAAACAGGATTGAACAATGAAAATGCATGCAACTATCAAGTTGCTCCTTTAGGTTTGTACAGGCAAAAGATTATACATGGCTACATTGATAAGTTTATCCGTCCAATCAAATGCTCACATATTGGCCACTCCTAGAAATATATGGTCAAATTATCGTCTTACCAGCTAATAACTGCACAATTAGAATATATATATATATATATATATATATTTATATATATATATCTACGGTCCACGTGCTGTAATTTTACTAATAACAAGCTTGCGGGTAGTTTCTTTTTTACACATTCATATGATATAATGTATACTAATGTTCTTACCAAAACAAGTTTTAAGAAAATCACAAGTAATTAGTGCTTTCCAGCCGGGACCTCATTAGATCTAGTGGGCTAACTAGTTATTTGCTTTAGACCAAGAATATTCAAACAAATCTTTATTAACCTGAACGTGTCGATACTTTAGTCACATTCAAGTAATCAAAATTAAAATCTCCCATGATCATCAAATCTTTCCTTCTCAGATGAGCTTTACCAACCTGAGTGTTAAATTCTTCTATAAAGCTGGCTTCATCACCATCAGGAGGACAATATACATTGGCTACAATAATATTCTTTTTCCCATTTCTAATACTTTCCAGCCTTTGAATTTCAATATTATTGCTGCTAATATTCAAATGTTTATAATTGGTGGTGGAATAAGACAAGTCATTTCTTAAAATTATATATTGAAACACCACCACATTTTTTATCGTCCCCCAACTTCTATCCGGCCGTTCAAGCCTATAACCATCAATATCAACCATACTATTTACAATGCCTTCGTGAAGCCAACTTTCTGATAAACCTAATACAGCACCTTTTTTATCAATCATGTGTACACATAAAGTTTCAATTTTAGCTTTTAAGCTTCTTATATTGATATGAGCCAATGAAAAATCATTTCTAGTACCCCTAATCATGTGCCTACCCACCATGATATACAGGGTCACCCATTGACATCACACCAACCATATTTATACACATATTATACAAGGTTTGATCTATTTACCTACCCTACATTCATGCATTATTTAGATGCTTGATAACTTATAGAGCAAGATGGCAATTTTGCATTCCTGAATTTGTTATTATTAAGGATCATGACTACTGCATGACTACTGCTTTAGCAGTACTTCCCTTTTACCACATTCGACCATGACCTCTCTCAAGGTCATATAACATAACAAAAGTTAAGAATATGCCAGAGTTGCATCCTAAATGCATCATTTAGCAGTGGCTGATATCTGGGCATTGATTTAGGCATGTTTCTATTACCCGTACATAGCAAGTATTGTCCATGTAGACCCTGTCTAAATGACCTTGAACCTTATCAAGGTCAACCATGGTCAGTCAAGTACTGACACACATACACTTAGATGAATAAACTTAATATTTGTCACAAATTGTATGAACACTTTACAGATAAACTGTTCAATCCAATATGTGACCTTTGACCTTATTTTTGACCTTGTTTCGACCTAGATGTCATTTTACACTTGGCAGTAATGGAATCAGTACCCTCAAATTACCTAAGTCCATTGCTCATACCAAGTATTGGTTGCTATGTCAGCTCTACCTCAGGCTCCCAGACTGGCTCCCCAACTACTTATGAATACAGTTTTAAGCCTGGGTTCTAACACACACCGCCGTGACTCTCCCATTGAACTCTTTTGACCAAGTGACATGCTTTGGTCAGGGGACCAAGTCACTGCAGTCGAATTTGTGAGGCGTCTCTAGGCGACCAGACTCGCGCCATGGCTACACGTCATAGCCTGTTATGGGCACTGCAGTTTGCAGCCTGCATTTGTGATGAGCTCACACACATTTACAGCATTTTTTAATGCCGAATGGGCACGAAGTGCCCCTGGTGGTGCCGACAGGCACCACCAGGATGAGGCAGTATGATGTTTCCACTTCCCAAGTAGCCGCCATCTTGGATTAGGGCTAAGGTGTCACAACACAAATTTATGCGTTTGAGATAACAATAATATTAATCAATGTTTGATAGTTCCTGAGGTTGATTATGATCTTACCTATCCCCCCTAACATGGACCCAACAAATACAATGGTTCTATTGGTCTGTTGCTAAAAAAGCTGGTTGCCTAGCAACAGCTATTCAAATTGTTTATCTGCCTAGCAACACCCATTTCCATGGTCCTGAGGTTGATTATGATCATACCTACTCCCCCTAATATGGATGGTGGGAATTCAATGGTTCTATTGGTTTGTAGCTAATACTGCTGGTTGCCTAGCAACAGCTATTCTAATTGTTTATCTGCCTAGCAACACCCATTTCCATGTTCCTGAGGTGGATTATAATTATACCTATCCCCCCTATCATGGACCCAACAAATTGAATTGGTCCAATAGGTTTGTAACTAAAACAGCTGGTTGCCTAGCAACAGCTGCTCTTATTGTTTATCTGCCTAGCAACACTCATTTCCATGGCCCTGAGGTTGATTGTAATCATACCTATCCCCCCTAATATGGACCCTAGGAATTCAATGGTTCTATTGGTTTGTAGCTAATACTGCTGGTTGCCTAGCAACAGCTATTCTAATTGTTTATCTGCCTAGCAACACCCATTTCTGTGGTCCTGAGGTGGATTATAATCGTACCTATCCCCCCTAACATGGACCCAACAAATACAATGGTTCATTAGGTTTGTTGTTAAAACAGCTGGTTGCCTAGCAACAGCTGCTCTTATTGTTTATCTGCCTAGCAACACTCATTTCCATGGCCCTGAGGTTGATTATAATCATACCTATCCCCCCTAGAATGGACCCTAGGAATTCAATGGTTCTATTGGTTTGTTCTAATACTGCTGGTTGCCTAGCAACAGCTATTCTAATTGTTTATCTGCCTAACAACACCCATTTCCATGGTCTTGAGGTTGATTATAGTCATACCTATCCCCCCTAATATGGGCCCTAGGAATTCAATGGTTCTATTGGTTTGTAGCTAATACTGCTGGTTGCCTAGCAACAGCTATTCTTATTGTTTATCTGCTTAGCAACACACATTTCTATGGTCCTGATGTTGATTATTACTATACTTATGCCCCCTAATATGGAACCAAGCAATTCAATGGTTCTATTGGTTCTATCGATTCTAATTGTTTATCTGCCTAGCAACACACATTTTCATACCCCACCTTACATGGACCCAAGGGATTTATAGGAACTGCCATATTTAAAGTAATATCATCCTTCCCCCTGATAACCCGTCCCCTGCTCTGCTTATTTGGTGTCTTGAATGGGTCGCCTTCAAATATACCAACCATGTGGACATAATGTTCCGTTGAATGCAAGAATTGCGGTTGTTGCCGCGTATAAAAATGCCTGAGGCATTTTTTACGCGACAACAACCGCAATTCTTGTTACAGCTTTACTTACATGATTGAAGGTGGATTTCCAGATTTTAAGTTGTTTTTTTGTTGTCAGAGCCGCATTTAACCATGTCTCACTGGCAAGGAGCCTGTGCCCAACGCACTCCGTCTCAGGAGTCTGTCCCATGGCACCTGCAGTGCCCCTTAACAGGCTCCATTGACGTTGTGCTTTGGTCACAGGCCCCTCTAGGCAAACTACTTCATACACTGAGAGATATGCTTTTTGACTGCTTGATTGAACAAAGAGGCACACATAGGACAATAGTACAATCGAGTGGTCAGAGAGATCGGATTATTGGAAGCCCATAGCCAGTTAGGTTTGGGTACGCAGCCTTTTCACTGTGCTCCAGGCACACAACCTGTACAAGAGCTCCCCGCTTAAACGCAATTTTATTAGTGTTTAATCTGGAGGTTGCTGGTAGAGCATTCCACAGATCAACTGCCCTATATAAGGGACTTTGTGCAATAGCTTAGTTTGTTATTATGAGATAATAACATTTCAGCCGAATTTGCCGATCTGGTGGTTCTACCTGCTGCATTTGTTTAGGGAACGGATAATTGAGGGCTGATATGCCTAGGTCTAGTTAGTCTAGTAGATTTAACCCATTCGGTGTGATGCTGCACAATCGGTGCATCCACCGTCTTTCCTCCACATTAAGTTCCAAAATCCCTTCAGGGGATCTTGGAGGGCTCTTGATGAAGCTGAGGATGGTGATCTCAAGGCCTTTCCATTTTAATGGTTTTTGTGGGGGAGGCGGGCATAGATTGAAGTGTCTACCTACCGGTTTATCCCGGTTGTTTTCTATGTCTCCGCTATGACCCTGGAATCTGTCCATGATGCGTTCCAGGGTCTGGCCAACGTATTGTATGCCACATGATTTGCACGTAATCACGTATATGACGTTGGCACTTTGACAGTTGACAGAGGTCAGTGTCCTGAACTTTCTGCCAGTAGTGGTAGACTTTATAAAGCCTCTTTTGTTTAGGGTCGGGCAGTATTTGCAGTTCAGGGGAGTATTGCACGGGTATTTTCTCATGTGTGGGACCTTGGGTGTTGTAGTTTTTTGGCTCGTGGATGCTCTCACTAGTTCATCGCCGAGGCTTTTATTGCGCCTGTTGCCAAAAACTAGTTTGTGCGCGTGGAATACTCGAGTGGTTTTGGTCTTTTTCATTTGGTCCCAATTCTCTGTAAGGATTTGTTTTATTGGTGGGTTGTTAGGGTTGTGGGTAGTAATGCAATAAAATGCTTTTGGTCTACCTGTGTTTGGAAGTTTTGTTTTTGGTTTGATTAGTTCAGAACGAGGTTGGAGTTTCGCCCTTGCTAGGGAGTCAATCAGCAGCTGGCGCGGGTATTTCCTGCGCAGGAAGTGTGTGCAGAGCATTAATGAGTTTCGGAGGAATTCTGAATCTCGTGTACAGATGCGTTTGACTCGGACGAATTGTGAATATGGGATGGCCCTGACTACATGTCTTGGGTGCTCTGAGGAGTACAAGAGGTAGTTGTGACTGTCTGTTGGTTTACAGTAGAGTGTAGTTTCAAGTGTATTTTCTGGGGTTTTGATGACCGTTATGTCTAGGAAGTTTACCGTAGTGGCGGATTCTTCCATTGTGAACTTTATTGTTTTGTGACAGGTATTTAGGTGGTGTAGGAAGACATCTAGGGCAGGTTTGCCGTGTGTCCAGATAATGAACACGTCATCTATGTATCTTTTCCATACCAACGGTTGAGTGTGGTAAGGGTATACAAACCTGTTTTCGAAGTCTCCCATGAAGATATTGGCATAGGCTGGTGCCAATTTTGTGCCCATTGCGGTACCACTTATTTGCAAGAAGTCTTTGTCATCAAACTGGAAGTTGTTGCATGTAAGGACTAATTCTAATAGTTTGCAAATGGAGTTGTTTGTGGGGTTTAGGTTTGGGTGTCTCTCGGAGGCTAGAGCTTTGCCGACAGCCTGGATGCCCTCAGGAGTCGGGATATTTGTGTAAAGACTTGTGACATCCATTGTGGCCAAAATGGCGTCTGGGGGGATGTCAAGGTCTTTGATGGTATTTATAGAGTCACCTGAATCTTTAAGGAAGGAGGGGAGCTTGGGTATGATTGGTTGTAGAAAAGAATCTACAAATTGAGATATTTTCTCTGTGGGGCATTCGTTAGCTGAGACTATGGGTCTGCCCGGGGGTGGAAGTACGTTTTTGTGAATTTTAGGTAGAAGGTACAGGTTAGGTGTCCTAGGTTTTTCTGGGACTAGATATTCAGCTGTTTTTAAATGTATCTCACCTTGGTAGTACATCCTAGTTATTTCTTTAGTGATTGTGTTGTTGTGGATCTCGGTGAGGTTGTCTTCTTGCAGTCTGTAGAAATACCTGCTGCATTTGTTTGTTTCACATTTAAACCAATATTTTTGGCGTCAAGTGCCTCAGAGTATAGGTACTTGTGCACCCTTAGAAGTAGCTAGATATTGAACCTTACATCCACATAATCTACATAACACTTCTTATGAAGACCTGCCACCAGATACTTCATATTGGTTTGTTGACAGACTCTCAGGCCTCTGTTTTGGACACCCTGAAGTTTCTTGCATGTTCCGCTTGTCAATCCATTACAAAGGAATCCACAGTATTCTATGACTGGAAGTACAGTTTGTTTATAAATGATGCATGCTGTTTTTTTAGGTAAAATTTTCCGTATATTCTAAGGCTGGCAGTGCTGACAGTTTTACTGACACTCTTAATGAAATTCAGCTTATTGTTGATAATTACACCTAGGTATTCATATTCATTTTTGACATTTAGGATATTACCCCCCTTTTTAATAATGGGTGGGTGGGGGTTATCACTATTGAACATAACGATTCCAGTTTTGTTTGTGTTTATACATAGGCCACTAGAACTGAACCATTCATAAATTCTATTAGCATCTAGCTGTAGAAGGTTTTCACAGATTTCACAGATGACTCATAATTTATATAAAACACAACATGGATATTGAACAGCTTTGTAATACAGTTAAGTTATACTGGTAAAAATGAATGTCCTTATTGAGCCAGGGTTTGTTACAATCTTTAAAGACCATGTCCTTGATAAGACATTTTTTTATCTAGGTAGTGGGTTATGTGCCCAAGAATAATATCCCATTTCTTATTAATATATTGTTCGCCATGTAGAGAGTCCCAGTAAATGTTAAGTAGGTAGTCCTCAAAGTCACCAAGACAATAGTGTCCGTACGATCTGCCTGTAATTGAGCGGGTGATAGGTTTTGCATGATACAACTTACGGTCATGAAGGTTGGGAGGTGGTCATTAACCCTTTAAGGCCGACCAAAAATTGTTTTTACTGGTGGTGGGGGCGAGATGTTTTCCAAAATAATCCCCAGAGGCCGAGCCTATGCTAAATCCCATTGAGTTATGATGACTATAGTTGCTGATCGGCCCCCATGGCATCAACTATAATTGATACTTGGCCCCCCGTGGCATCAACTATAGTTGATGCTCGGCCCTGAAGGGTTAAGGTAGACCGGAAGTACTCCTGCGGTGGAGACTATGTTGCAGGAATTAGTCACAATGTCAATACATGTTCCCCCCAACATATGAGGATTTGGTTTGGGGCGTGTGATTTCTAGGATTTGATTGTTAAAAGGAGGACTGGCCATTCATTTTTCATATAATCAGGTCTGAGACGCGGCCAAGAAATTACCCTGTTCCCATTTCTATTCTCAGCCTTACTTCCAGGCCCGTCGTCATTTCTGTGGGGGGGGGGGGGGCGGGAGGGCGGTGGAGGAAGCTGTGAAGGCACACAGGCCTACCTGCCCTGGTTGAGGGAGCTGGCGCGACAGGTGATAGTTTGAGTGTTTGTGGTTTCTTTGGCCATTGAATACACATACAGGCTGGGGGGGGGGGGTTAAGGGTGGGGGGTTGGTGTGCTGACTCAGGTTCACCTTACTCAATATTTCTCAGTTACCTAGTGCACCATCTTTAAGATTTTTATAGTTTAGCAAAAAAAAAACGGCATAGGCTGGGCCCTGCTGGTCATGAAAAAAAAAAGTGTAATTTCTCAATAACCAGAAATCCCCTTGCAATACAAATGATTGCGTCTTGTAGAGAATTTGATAAACTATAAACTAGGTAGGGTTTTGAACTTAGGACCTTAAGAAGAAAAATCGGAAACCGGTTTAAAAATATTACTAGAAATATTACTACCACACCACCATGTGACCATGCACAGATCTAGGGTCGGGGCCAAGAGGGTCGCCGTCCTCCCTTTTGGTGCAGTCCCGGACCTGATAATCTAGTGTTCCAGTGGTTTTGGTCTAACAAATCAATGTTTATGTCACAAACGACTCAGAGTTCATGGCCTTCTAATAGGGGGCTGCTACATGTTTCAATAAGTTATTTATGCATTGTGCACATGTGCCATCAGGGGGACGATATACATGTATAATTGACAGAAGTGGGGGCTTGAGTTGGGTAACATTTACCACTTGTATCTCTGTCTTTATTAGACTGGCATAGCGAGGGAGCAGTGGTACAATATTCAGACAATGTATCCTTAATGTAGCATATAATACCACCTCTAGTCTTATCCACTTGTCTATCCAATCTAATTATTTGGTAGTTTGGGATGTAGACCACACTATTAGGGAGGCTTTTATTCAGCCACGATTCACGATTCAACCATTTTTAGCAACATACTGTGAATATTGACATGACCCAGCTTAAAACCTTTCATAATCATAAAGTCTTTAAGTTGTACCCGTATTTTGGTGTTTTTCTCTTGCCTTATGGAAGATTGTATATGACAGTGGATATAATATTTGTTATGTCAAGGAACAAATATGCATACAGTTTCTTAAACCTAGTAACACAGAGGGGTGCACATGTAGGGATGACACAGAAAATGTCATAGAAGTGAGTAGACATACAAACCGAGTAAGTCCCATGATCATCTTTTATAATGGGATACTTTTCAATAATCACCCATTGTATGAGCCCTGGCCCAATCTCAGGTGTTATCTTTTATTACCAAAGACCACAGTTTGTGGGTTAAGGTTAACACGACTAGGAGATGGCGTTAACCATAAATTTTGTCACACACGTCACCTGGCCTATCTATCAGAATAGAAAAAAAGACGAGAAAAAAACGAAGTTTGTTTGCTGTTTGCTTTGCCTTGCTCACTGCTTCCTTGAGGAGTGCTACTCCCCTCACATGGTGGAGTGTACCACTGCTTCCAGGGAGAGGCACCAGGGGGCACTGGTAACTCCACTAATATAAGGATGATTTCCCCAAGGGAAGTTATGCCTGAACATATCACATAAAATATTTAAAATGTTTACGCTGTTAGTTGCTCAGCACAGGGTGAATTATGGCATCCATCCATTACCCAGTGGGCACAGCAACACTTAATAAGTGACTAATAAGCTCTCCAATGAAGTGCTTATTATCCATCTATATTGTGGCTAGAATGTGACAACTATTAGTCAGATAATCTGCAGCACTTATTAAGCCCTTCAAAGCAGTGGTTATCAAGAGGTTCAATTAGCTAATAAGGGCAACAAAAGTCAAATTTATTCAAAGATTATAATTGTGCCACTACCGCACTGCTATAAAGCAGCGCTTATAAGTGCTCTGCAGTTCTTATTAAGCACTTCAAAGCAGTGATTAGTAATAAGCTGAAGTGTGACACCATTTAAAAGGGAATTCCAGTGAAACTTTCTGCTGTTTATTCAAGCATATAACATTCATAAGCAGCTCAGTATACATTCATTGGAAATTCATGATTGTTGTACAAATCAATGTTTTCAATGGATATCAAACTCCTTACCTCCAGATGTAAAGTCCAGTGTGCTATTGCATGAGCTAGTTGGGCTGATGATAAGTGGTGGTCCTAAACCTTACTCTACCCCTAGCATACCCTAGGTACACTGCAAAAGCAGCCCTTCATATATCATGCTCACACGCTGGCTAAAAAGGGCTTTATTTGCAGTGAGATACAAACAAAAACTGTCTTATTTGAATCTGATTGAATGAAAAACCCATTCAATTCATTCTGGAAATAGATGAGAAGTATTATTCTCTTCAGCTATGCACCCATTTTCTTTGCGTAAAGCAAAAGCAAAAGGTCGGTATAAGTTTTTCTCCAATTCTTTTTGGTTTTATCGAACCTCTCACAATATACAGAAAAGTGGGAATAGAAGTATTATATCAAAATTGAGTTTGTATTGACAGTGTACAAGTCATAGTCAACCACTGTGAACACATCCTAGCTCCTGACCCTGGCAAACCTGACACACCTGATAACCAACTGGTGACTGTGGTGCAATGTGCCTTGACCGTACTCACTGTCAGATAGCGTGGGATGGCTGCTGTCACAACCTTTTCTCAGAGTCTCCAGTGGTCCATTGTAGCCTTTTCCCCTCCCGGCTAGGACCACCTTTGTCAACACTGATATCTGCTATCTTTTTACCAGTCGCAAGTGTATTATGCTTCTACGGGCAGAAGCGGATCTTTGCAAGTCTCAGGGGAGACCAGGACACTGAAGGTTCACTGCAGTCTGTCAACTGACACTTACAGACGCGACTCCTGTCAGGACAGCTCTTGGGAAAATTTGGTGCTGTGGCTCCTTCTGGGATCGCACCCAGGACCTCTCACACACAAGTCCAGCGACTTACTCATTAGGCCACCAAATCTCCTTGTAGAATCATGGTGTATTCCCCCCTCAAATAGGTACCAGAACAGAAGACAACAAGGAGACACAAAGTATTCTCAAAGATCACACAACTTCTTAGCATTACCAGTAAGCTATGTTACTTACCCTTTGGTATTAATATGTTGTGACATAAAGTGGTTCTTAAACAATACAAACACAGTCCTTATCAAGGGATGTCAATGCACTGACTAATAAGAACGTCATTTGCGGGGCTTAATATCCATTATAAAGAAGATGGTTAATGTGTTACTAACAAGCCCTGCTTTTGCAGCCCTGCAGAACCTCTAATAAGGTATTACATGTGATGGTTATTAGACAGTGGAAAAGCAGCCCTTATCAGGGCATGTCGATACACTGCTTAATAAAGACTTATCTTGCACTGACTGATAAGAGCTTAATTTGCAGGGCTTGATATTCATAACAAAGACAAACGTTAATCAGCTATGAATAAGCCCTACTTTTGCAGCCCTGCATAACCCCAAATAAGGTCTTACATGTGATGGTTATTAGACAGTGCAAAAGCAGCCTTTATCAGGGGATGTTGAAACACTGCTTAATAAGGACTAAAAATGAAGGCCTTCTTAGTTATTATGAAAACCACCATTAATAAGTCCTGTTTCTGTAGCCCTTCAGCTGTTGTAGCTAACCAGAGCTGCATGGCCCCGCCTAATAAGGGAGGCATATGTAGCCCTGCATGTGCATCACTTATCAAAAGCTTAATATTACGTTAATTATTGAGTACAAATACCATGCTAAATGTTACCAACTATTGTGTGCTGCCTGAATGGATAATACGCCCTGCAAGGTCATTAGCCACCAGAGCAGCTATTAATCAGTGGTGGCGTGCCAACTGGGTAATTTACAAACAATTTTCTATAAACTCAAAATATTTGTTCCTAGATATTATTGAATCAAATTACAGCAGGGAGTGGGGGATGGGCTAAGAAGGGGGGAGGCTAACTTGTGTTTTATACTCGTGAAATGGAAAATTTACATGTCTAGTATAAATGATACTGATGGATATTCTTTTTGAAAAATTAAAGATTCCTCTCAATATGAAATACGCTGTAGTTTTGTATACTTAAATAACAACTGAAAGATTGTAAGAGTGATCACAAATATATATCTATTCACTTTCAGTTAATATTTGACAGCGACAATTACATTTGATACCAGCTAGCTTAACAACACGTACATACTCATATCAATCTGCTTATATTAAACAACATTGGTTGATTGGTGTGATTTAATCTGTCCAGCATCAAACTCCACTATATAAGTATCTGTTTTAGTGGCCAATTTGTAATAGATTGATACCAATACTATATATATATAATATTACGACTCAAAAAGATTTAATTATCCATGCTTTGGGCGTTGGTCATCTTTTCCCAGGACTTTCTCCAAGAGATGAGCATCACACTCTGTTACAGAATTCCAAAATTTACCCCAGTCTACATTTCTAGGAGGAACATTCCCAACACTGTGCAGTGCATAGCACAAATCACACCAGGCGTTACCCCTTCCTCCCAACTCCCAATCTTCTCTCCACCCATGGTATGCCAAATAGGCCTTGTCATTCTTATCCAGGTATAACAAGTATTCAGCCAGATGTTTAGGAGATGTGAAGTTGCGTACATCTATGAATGATCCAGGCGGCAACATGGCTGTATACTCCTCTGTGGACAAACCTCCGTAGACAACTGGCACAAGACCGAGTTTAAGAGGATGGTAGACCTTCTCTGTGATATAGTCCCTGCAGGCAGAGTTCTCAAATGAGAGATAGAATTTGTACTGTCCAGTTCTTGCTAGGAATTCATGACAGCCGAGGCCAGAGCGTTTTTCAAATATTTTGCAGTCCTGTGCACATTTACCATATATATCTACAGCAAGGTGTTGCTTGAATGCTTTCACATATACCTCCCTTCGACTAATTGTACCACAGTGACTAACAACCCAAAACACAATTGCTTCTCCTACAAGTCTAACATGCTGCATAGCAGCCTTTAATCCTATTGGGTTAAATGGACTGTCATGACCACTGAGCGTCACATGGACAGTCTGGTTGCCAGATATATCTGTCCCATTATGCTTTTCGTGATATGTGTTAATGCCATTTTCACTTGTTTTTAGGGTGCGCTGTCTGATGATGAAATAGCGTGCCAAGAAATCTGAGGTGTGACTGTAGGTCATGGTCCAGTTATAGAAGGTCCCCCCCTTGACATATTTATGTTTCCGAGCTGGAGACTCCTGAAGAAACATGACGTAGGCTTGGTGGGGTGAACGTTCTGAAGGGGGTCGCTGGGGATCAGCTCCATGGAAGACAAGAGCGTCATAATGGAGTGGATTCCTCTTTGCATCATACAACTTGCAGGTTACATTATTTACTGCACAGTGCAGAGTCGACCTTTTCTCCCCTTGGGGTGATTTTTTCCATGTTTTCTTCCCCCACAATGTTGTCCAAAATGCGATTTTCTTCACCCCAGTATGAGCATAGACTGTTTTTCTTGCAATAGTGCCTGAAAATGCTTTCGTGAGAGGTAATCCTTCTGACCAGTAGGTCAAGCAGGAGTAAGTAACAAGGACGATAGAAAAAAATAAAGAAAGACCAAACTGCTTTGAGCAGTATTGACACTTTGCATTCATCTTTTCGCAACAATAACATATTACTGCAAAATAGAAAATCATTCTGTTAAAATGCTGTCAGCTGTGTACTAAATCATTTTATCATTATTGTAATATCTTATGAAAATTGATGATTTAGAAGAATGCATCTCTACCCCCTATCAATACATAATTCGTTCTGCAGATTATTGATGGAAAAAGCAGTTGATTTAACATTTGTATTTAAATGCTAAAACGTTGCTGAATATCAAGTTTCCCTAGGTAACGGCTTGGATCCCTAGGTAAGATTTGGGTGAGTTATCTATATAATTACCTGTTTTAAGCAAGGAGTTTCAAACGAGTGTAGGTCTCCTTTAAAATGTGTTTGTCCAAAGGAGTGTAGGTCTCTTTTGAAGTGCGTTTGTCCGCTGGAATAATTCATATGGATATTTAAGGCAGAGATAGCTTAGTGTATGTATATGGGCTTCTCTATTTCAATAGTGAACAACCCTAAATATTGGAAGGAGTCTGTGAATGCGCATTTCTTGTTTATGCTTTGTCAGACAAGGTATGAACCCATAATGATTAATCATATGTGGTAAACTAAAACTGGGGCTTAATTCACTAGCCGAGTTTGTCCTCAAATCGGTGAAATACTCACAAACCTGGCGAGAGAAAAAGTCATATTGTATGTAGGTACTCTAGACCCTGCCATTAGTTTATGTTTATCAACATGTTTGTGTTTATGAATACCCCATGCGCCAGTGGAAAATAGACTTGCCAAGTGGTAGATCTGTGCCTCAAATTGTCTCCAGAGGCCTTGCTTGATAAAAAAAGAAAAAGTTGGTTGTTTCCATGGAAAATCTGGGCTTGGAGGGTCAAATGTCAAAGTCGAGGGTCGCTGGTATTCTTGAGCAATCTGCTTTGCCTCTTCTTCTACGTTGATTATTCTCATCAAAACCATGATTTTGAGATAAAACACAACCAACAGAAGGATACTTGACATCTTATATATTTTCAGGAATTAAGCATGGCAATGTTTGCAAATATTTACCTAGATACTTGGTTCCTTTGGTAATCATGAAAAGTCAGAACACCTTACTTTACCTTCTATATTGATTAATATCATCAATACATCATTCTGAGCTACTACAAGGCCAATTCCACCCATAAATAAGGATTCCAGAGTTTAACTTATATCTAAAGCACTGCCCTGTTGTCGGCCATCTTAGAGTCAGGGGGTTCTTGTGAAAACATACCATTTCTTCCCTTCTGTGTTGATTGATCTCACCCATACCATGATTTTGGGCTATGTAACATAACAACAATGAGAATAAATGTAATAACCAGGTTCTTTATTCTGTCCAAGCCAATACAAATTCCACTCCTGCCCTCTGCTCAGGGTCTCTCACACTCTGGGCCTCATATCTCCCTGGCCTCCAGCCACCAGGCCTCCTCCTGCCCATCCCAGCCCTCTGGTCCCGTCACTGACTCCGTCCCTCTGAGTCTCTGGCGGTGTCTCTGAGTACTCTCTGACTACTCTTCCCGTGGTGCCTTGTGCACCACCTATTAGTACCTCATTCTCTTGGGCTGGGGGGAGCGCTCAGAGCTGGTGGCCGTTACCTCATGCACCAAAATAGCCATACTCTCTTCCGAGTGGTCCAAACCAACATTACGTCACATGCATTCTCCAATCACACACAATCACCCCACATCAGACCAAATCCACCCTCCCTACCCCCGTCTGGAACCAATTCCAAGAAGTTGGAAGGGGAGGGTGGTGGAAGAAGCAATCAACACAAACGATAGATTAAATACAATTACATAGTGAATACTAATATAATTAATAATGGCTATACGTGGTTATATTACAGCTATTGCACATCTTATTCCATCGATAAACAAAGATTTTGGAATTGAATCTTAAAAATCAAGGCCCAGCTGGCGGCCATCTTGGATTTAAGGGGATTTTAGTGAAAATTGGTCTTGGCACTGCGTCCAGGTTGATAGAGGGGGCTCAAAATGAACCAGTTCGGCAACTTTTAGAGTTCTTTTTCCAGTCAGTCCCCTTGGACTGCGAAAAACTGTCAAAAGCTGATTCCGGACCCTTGATAACATGGGTATAGATAGCTCTATTCTGTGAATATAGGCATAACTCCATTTCCAAAAGAGAAAAAAATCCAACCCTGGGAAATACTAATTTTCACGACTTTGACCTAAGTTTTTCCATAAAAAGCCCCAGCGGATTTTGGCAAGACTTGCATTTTATGAATTCAGCATACCATGCTACATGAGAATGCATGGTCAAGCCTTTCGGTCACCAAAACAAAAAGTAAAAGTGCCTGAGCTCTTGGACTAAAAGGCAATGTACTAGTTGTCAAAGAAGGTTGCTTCACAAAAATGCAAATCAGCTGGCTATTTCTTTACCAACCAATTTTGTATGCAGGCACTAGATAGAAAACACATGTGGGGGTTCGTGGTTATTCTAGCCTGAGGAACAACGAGAACGGCAGTTTCCAGGTGCAAGAATATCAGACTTTTATTACAAAAGTGGATCACGTTCCTGAACAGGGGAACAATCAGTGTGGAATCAACACACAAATATAATCAGGTTTCTATACGAATATAGGAAACGGTCAGTATAACATCAGTAAAAAATGTTGTCTGCACGGTTGGACATAGTGAAGTCTATCGTCAGTCGGGCCTGCACTGACTGCCTTCCAGGTAAACACATGGGTCTTACATAACCACCGGTCCTTTGATCACATAGCCAGGTGGGAGGGTCGGCAGCCCACCTGAGAGCTGCACAGGGTAACCTGGAGAGGACCCGAGTCTTCTCCCGGAAACTGTGTGTGCTAGCTCCAGGTAGAGAAGCCTAGTAAACAGTAGACGTTACCCGGAAACACCGTGTATGCGATTAATGTGTAATATTATGCCCCTACACTACCCCCCCTAGACAAAAACTAGGTGATAAAATATGCATTGTTTTCATAGTATACAGAAAATTATTATCATATTATTATCATATTATCAGGACATACTACATAAGGTAGATCTTTGAACTCAAAATAACATATGGCATTACACTGTAATAGCAACCATAATACATGTTTTGTGACATGTGAGTATACTAGTACATACAATCGAAAGGCTTAACACATTTCGATATGACATCCTTATGAAGTTTACTAGGTTATTAAAAAAAATGTGCATGGGGTGTGTTATATTTGAAATGTAACAAAAGGATAATATAACCCAGTCCTGATAAGGACTCACAACTGCCCGCATCTTGCATTAGTATGTGTTTAATTACTACATCCATACATCAGATAAAAGTAACCACTGCCCTTTTAAGCCAGGTAATCCGATTATATAACCGGTAACACTAATACCTCTCGCAACATACAACAGGGTCAACAGACACGACAGTAGACAATCGTACACATAATGTGCCAGGAACGAACCTGCGTTCATGGGTATAATTAGTATCGATTAAGAGTGGCGGGAACCACCGGGTAACATGTCCAGCGCGCATGCGCATTATTCAACTTCCGTCCTGCTCGGGGTGGATCCGCCATATTGCTTTGGGAACTCGAGGAGTGCAGTCGCCAGCGTGTAATTTTTGATATTTAGCCTGAAATAAGGTGTATTATCAGTTGATAGGAGGCGGAGAGCTGCATGAAGGTATTGTCTACGGTTCCTGAGAAGCTGGAGGATATTTGGAGGAGAAGAGGGATTTTAGACCGGATTTTGCTGTGTCGGTGAGCGAAGCCGGTGGTTTCTCGGAGGCGCCATCTTGCGTAAACGTTGGAACTAAGGGTGAAAACAACAACAAACGCACGTGTTATGCCATTGTGCGAGATCTGTCAAGGACATTACGATGGCAGGACTAACCCTAAGAGTAAGTTATGTAGGACTTGTTCAGGGCTGTCGCATGAGGACGACGATAAGGATTGTGGAAAGAAATTTGTTGATGAGAAAGATGTTGGTACGGGTGTCGTGCAGGGTTCAGACGGCGCCAGGAGACTGGATACGAAGGAAGACCATGGTGTGGGTAGATCTCATGCCCCTAAGGGAGGTGGACTTAGGTTACCAGATCACATTGATCCAAAGGGAAGTGTGCGCCATGTCCATAGCCCAGAGGACGGCTCGTCAGGAGGTGTGGTTCGAAGCTCATCAATGGTAGAACACTTTGGCGAAGGAGGTTATAGTGCTACAAAGGCGATGATGGTAAATGCTCTGAGGAAAGAGCTAGAGGAAGAACGGTCGGAATTACTGGAGTATGAGGAAGGCCAAGAGATTGCTAGACTCAGGGCGGAGCTGGCTGAGGTACGACGTAAGAAGGTAGTGGCTGAGATGAAAAAGGTGAAAATGCAGGACTTTGCTGATGAATGTGACGCAGAGGTGTTAGTCCAATCTCGAAGAAGAGACAATATGATCGATAAGGCCATAAAAAAATGATGCTCGTCGGCAGCAACGGATACAGAAAGCTCATGAAGGAGCTGTTGGTGATCAGACGTCTGAGGATAGTGCTGAGGAAGAAGAAGTCGTAGAGGAAGAGATACCTGTAGTTGAGGAAGAGGAGAAGAAGTCGAAAGGGAAGGGGAAGAAAAAGAAGCCCAAGCCAAAAAAGGCCAAGCCAAAACGTCCGAAGTCCAAGAAGTCCAAGGGTAAAGACAGTGGTAGTGATACGTCGGGCAGTTCTTCAGAGTCAGATGATAGTGAGCGTGAGTTTGACTTCAGTCTAAAGCGTTTGGTTCCTTCAGATCAGAAAAAGAAGGCCCTCAATTATAAGGAGGTTCTTTATTATTCCCTGAAAGATGTAGAGAAGCTGCTAGAGAAAGGAGAAAACGTGGGTCCTTACGTCAGTCATCTGCGCTTCATGGCAGGGAAAGACGTAAATGCTTATAAATACGAGAATATAATGAGATATGACTCGTGTGTACGTAGGAAAGCTGCAGATGATGGGTTGAGAGCCTTTGGAGAAAGGGATACAGACGATGTACACGAGAACTTGGGAAGTGACGCTGTGATGGTGAGGGGAGATAGGGGTAGGGGTAGGGGGGGATGGAGGGGAGGGAGGGGAAGGGGAAATGGTGTACCAGATCTTAGCAATCAGATCTGCTATAAGTGGAATGATGGGGTCTGTATGTGGGGTGAGAGATGTTTTTGTAGGCATGGTTGTATAGAGTGTGGGGCTAGAGAACATGTGGGGTCAAGATGCCCGTCAGGCAGGGGGAGGGGGCGGGGAGCGTGGGGGGGTGGGTCCTAGGTAGGGGGGGGCAGCTGGTGTGTTTGGAACTGTGTGTATGCTTGAGTGTATGTGTTATGTGGATTTTGGCATTCAAATTATGTTTGAATGTGTTGTCAAGTGTAGTGGTAGCAGAGGAATATTGTCAGTATTTGTTGTGTAAGACTGATAGTAACCTAAATATAGATGTGTTGAATGTAGAAGCATTATGTTGTGTGAAGGCTAGATGGCCTATAATGTGTGAGGAACTTAGTAGTTATGATGGGGTTTTGGATCTGTATGTACGTATGCTGTTAGATACGGTAGTAGATGTGTATAAGATTTATCCTACCGGGTCTGTTGGGAAATTGATTGTAAGTAATAATATCGATATGTCAGAACCTGTGATTGAATTCTTAGAGAGATGGGGTTCATTCGTTTTATGTCAACGCGGTTGTGTACATATGATTAATGATGTGAGAATTCTTCTTAAGCCTTGTGAGATGCTGAAGGAATGTGTACTGTCAGGGCGTTGGGATGAGAACATGTCATACATTTGGAAGAGCAGTCTGTTGGGTTGTGAAATCAAAATATTAACACTATTTATGACATGAGAAATTATTTGTCTATCAGTAAAGAGAAGGCTGTAGAATGTATGGATATTATTGTACGGGAGGAATTAGAGGAAGGTATAATTAGTGTTGTTACTGAAAAACCAAAATGTATTCATGCGTTGGGTGCTGTTTCTAAAGATGATGGTACCAATATTAGATGTATCACTGATGCAAGTCGTCCGAAAGGAATAAGTATTAATAATTTTATGGACGATGTGGTTGAGAAATTCAATTATGTGGCAGTGAAAAATGTGGCCAAAGATTTAACTGAGAATTGTTATATGTTTGTTTTGGATATTAAGGAGGCTTATTGTTCTATACCGGTATTAGGTGAACATCGTAATTTACAAGGTTTCAGGTGGATGATAAATGGAAATAATGAATTTCTTGTTAACAATAGTTTGGCTTTCGGGTTAAAGTCAGCTCCATATATATTTACACAGTATACTGAATTTATTGTGAGATGTATGCGTGCTAAAGGGTTTGTCCGTACATATGGGTATTTAGACGACTTCATAGTGATGGAGGATAATGTAGAGATGTGTTGGTATGCTTTAAACACACTTATGTTGATGTTGCGGAGATTTGGGTTTTATATTAATTTTAAGAAATTGATTACACCAAGACAGCGTATACGGTATTTAGGTATAGAATTGGATTCTACTGATTTGAAGTTGTACCTACCAGTTGATAAGTTGTTAAAGTTGAAGAATATGATTGGTGATTATCAGAAAATTATGAAATGTTCGAAAAAGGAATTACAATGTTTGGTAGGATTGTTATCTCATTGTAGTACTGTGATTAGAGGGGGTTTGATTATCCAGGGCATGTAGAAGTAGGTCCTGATGAACAGGTCCGGGAAATGGAGGAAAAACCTCCCCAGAGCTGTTATTTACACCAGTGTTAATTTTCACAACGCAGGTAGGTGTGAAAACACTGCAGGGCTCACTGCCTACTGGGTGAGGTGGAGGAGCACAGAGGGAAAGTCTATAGAAAAAGCTTATTTATATGTGATTTCATGGCAATCACCTGTATGATTCACTATTGGCCATGTATGATTCAAGAGCATACACTAATCTATCTTATGGGATATATACATTTAACAGCAAATTGATAGAAAATTCAGCAAATGGGTTATAAGAAAACCGTTGCTAATTTTAGCCCTGTAGTGTTTATGCTACAAGCAAAACCATTGCTAATTCTAGCCATGCAGTGTTTTCACACCTACCTGCGTTGTGAAAATTAACACTGGTGTAAATAACAGCTCTGGGGAGGGTTTTCCTCCATTTACCGGACCTGATGAAGTGTTAAATAGTTCAGCTGAGAGGGAGCTATGGCCAATCTTAATGGCAACAATAAGATGGGGAAAATTATGGAAGAATAAGGCGATACATGCCTTTACTGACAATGTAGCAGTGGAAGTGATGTTGAGAACAGGGAGGTCAAGGAATAAGCTGTGTATGCAGTGGCTAAGAGAAATATTTTGGTGTTCTTTTGTGTTTAATTTTGAGATATTTCCGCACCGTATCAGTAGTAAAGAGAATATATTTTGTGATGGTCTTTCACGTGTATTGGGTAGTAAGGCCAGAAGGATTGTGAGGGATTATGTAAAGAACCGTACCTTCTGCTGTTTGAGCCCTGGTGTGGGACATATTGGTTAATTCTTTATTTAATTCTTTTTATTTTTTTCTTTGCTGTAGGGGATGACTTGTGGACCGAAGTTGTGCGTCTGGAAGGTTTATATTATGCGGAAAGCACTAAGCGTACTAAAAGTGTTCAGTTGAGGAGTTATGATCGTTTTTGTATGGATAATAGGATGGTTAATTATCCTTTGGATTCTGTTAATATGAGGAAGTATGTGGCACATTTAAGCCAGAGATTGTGTTATTCTTCTGTTCAACAGTATGTGTCTGCGGTATTGGTAAATGCCAGGATATTAGGCATGCCGGATGAGACTAGAGAGTCGTTGGGTTTATTGTGGATTTTGGGGGGAGTGAAGAGATGGAAAGGTAATTTTGTGGAATCGTCGGGTTGTTTGTTTCCACAACATTTGTTATTATTTAAGACTTTGTTAAATTTGACGTTGATTGAAGATATTGTATTTTGGGTAGCATGTTTGATCATGTTTAGAACTCTATTGAGAGGTTCAAATGTACTGTGGTCTGAGATGTGTTTATATTATGAAAATGTCAAATTCTATTCATGGGGTGTGGTGTTTACCGTGTTTAAAACCAAGACTATTCAGTATAAGCAACGGAGTTTGGAAATACCGGTAGCAGAAGTTAAAGGTAATAAGTTGTGTTTGATAGCCTTTTTGAAATTGATGTTATTGTACAATGGCTCTAAGCCCGGTAGACCTTTGCTGGGTTGGTTAGTAAAAGGCAAATTTGTGCCTGCAACATATGATTGGTTTGTAAAAAAATTGAAAAAGTTGTGTGTAAGAGTTGGGTTGGAAGGGAAATTTGGAACACATAGTTTCAGGCATGGAGGAGCCACGGCATTGTCAATGGTGGGGGTTAGGCTCCCGGAGTTATCTAAAAGGGGAGATTGGAAGAGTTTGTGTGTATTGAGATATTTAAATCGGCCTTTGGATAATTTAATTACAGAGGAGAAGTATTGGTGTGAACGGTTACTGACGTTTGAGATCTGATGTGGATTGTTATAGGGTGTACTTATAAGTTTATCTTTGTTACTGTTATGGTTGTTTATTTACTGACTGTTTTTGTTGGTGGGTTGGCAGGTCAATTAGGCCTTGCTAAGCCCAAATTGTTGTATCATCTTGTTTTATTGTTAATCATGTATGGAGTCTCAGGAGGCATACTATTCAGAGTATAACAATTATGTGCCAGGAACGAACCTGCGTTCATGGGTATAATTAGTATCGATTAAGAGTGGCGGGAACCACCGGGTAACATGTCCAGCGCGCATGCGCATTATTCAACTTCCGTCCTGCTCGGGGTGGATCCGCCATATTGCTTTGGGAACTCGAGGAGTGCAGTCGCCAGCGTGTAATTTTCTTTTTTATATATATCTTATATTTTCATGTTATTTTGTAATAAATAGGCAGGTCAATTAGGCCTTGCTAAGCCCAAATTGTTGTATCATCTTGTTTTATTGTTAATCATGTATGGAGTCTCAGGAGGCATACTATTCAGAGTATAACAATTATATTACCACAAAGTATCAACAACTCATACATACAACATAGGTTACCTCGTTTCCTAGTTCCTCGGACCATACAATCTTCATAAATAGCACAGTTTTAAACCCCTCATATAAGATATATACTGGAATACCAATTTGAAACACGTTTGGTGATATGTATCACAATAGCTATGACCGTCATATATATCAATATGTTTTTTATGAGTAACCTGGCAGTGTACCCGGAAACCCTTACAAAAAATATAGCTTCCTGGTGATCTAGTTGTGGCCGAATCACGGACATTAGGCCCCTAGAAATCAGGCCCCTAGGGATTAGGCCCTTGACCGTTATGCCCTATGTAATTTGGCCCGGTAGTCCATTAGGCCCAGCGGGACATTAGGCCCTTTTACATCATGTGTACATCATATTTACATCAAAATACATCATAATACGTCATATTTTACATCATATTTTATCTATTTGTATGTACATCATTGTACATCCTGGTACATCATGTACATCATGGTACATCATAATACAACATGTGTACGTCATGTGTACATCATGTATACATCATGTGTACATCATTGTACATCACCTGTACGTCATAATACATCATATGTACGTCATGTGTACATCATATGTAGGTCATAATTATGTACATCATGTGTACATCATGTGTACGTCATCTGTACATGATATTGCCCATTAGACACTCCCTCCACAGTGTACACCATGTGTACATCATGTGTACGTCATCTGTACATCATATTGCCGTTTAGACACTCCCTCAACAGTGTACACCATGTGTACATCATGATGTACAAAATATGCACAGATTATATACAGATGATGTTCATGTTTGTAGAGTAAAAAATGTAGACAAATGATGTAAAGATGGTGTACATATGAGTTACATGTTTGAGGAGGTAAACATTTAGAAATATGACGTACAGATGATGTACGAATTATGCACAGATTATGTACAGTTCATGCAGATGTTGGAGGAGGCAAAAATGTAGACATATGACTTTCAGATGATGTACAGATAATGTACACGTTTGAGATGCCATACAGATGATGTACATATGATGTACTTGTTTTAGGAGGTAAAAATGTTAAAATATTACTTACAGATGACGTACAGATGATGTACAGATTATGTACATGTTTGTGGAGGCGAAAATGTGAAAATATGACTTACAGATGATGTACAGATGATGTACAGATGATGTACAGATGATGTACATGTTTGAGATGGGAAAAATGTAGACATATGACGTACAGATGATGTACATGTTTGTGGACGCGAAAATGTGAAAATATGCCATACAGATGACATACAGATGACATACAGATGATGTACAGATGATGTACAGATGATGTACATGTTTGTAGAGTAAAGAAATTTAGACATATGACGTACAGATAACATTAGAGAAGGGTGAAAACACTTAAATATGACGTACAGGTAATGTACAGCTGATGTACACATTGGGAAAGGGCAGTATAATGATAAAATGACATGCACATGATGTACACACAATGTACATGAGGTTAGGTGGAGTAAGATGTACAGATGACGTACAGCTGATGTCCAGATGATGTACAGTGTTAGAGAAGGGAAAACACAGTGATATGATGTACAAATCACGTACAGATAATGTATGAATGATGTACAATGACGTATTTATCACGTACAATGACAAACATATGATGTACAATGATGAACAAATGATGGAAATATGATGTACAATGACGTACAATGATGTACAATGATGTACAATGACGTACAATGGTGTACACATTTGGGGAGGGGATATGATGTAAATATGACGTAATATGACATAAATATGACGTATATATGACGTAAAAGGGCCTACCCAGTAGGCACAGAACATTGAATCAACATTGATTAATGGTTGTCAATGTTGATTTAATGTTGATACACCTTTTATTCAACATTGAACTGAATATTTTGCCCACTGGGTAGTGTCCGCCTGGGCCTAATGGTTTTCCGGGCCTAATGATTAAGGGCCTCCTGGACAGGGGCCTGATTACCAGGGGCCTGATAGACAGGGGCCTGATGGTTGTGTACCGTTGTGGCTATGGTGCTCTCCGCTTCTATTAGACGAATGAGTTAGGTGCTCTCTGCTTCTTAATACTGTTTCTTGGATAAATATCACCCGTAGGTAAGTTCACATATATATATATATACAGCTTGGCACGTATCCCGTCCTGGATCCAGGAATGTTCATTATAAAGGTAAGTATAATCCAATTGGAAACCAGGGGCACAGTTCGTTTAATAAGTCATCCATGGACGGGAACAGTTTTAACATAGCACAGTAATATCAGGAACAACTTTCTTGTAACGTATCCTAAAAGTCACTTTCAGGGTAGTTGGTTTAAAGCTTCCTGGTGGGGTCCTGATTCCCCGTCAAGACAGCTTAAGTTGAGAGTTGAGTAGTTAGGTAAGTCCAGAGTTTCACACGGAAGGTCCCCGCCTCTTATGCATCTGAAAACCGTCATAATGAAAATATTATGACATCTGATTAACGGATATGTCAATCATCCGGGAAACCTAAAGTTCCCCTTTCTTATTTCTGCAGAACAGAAATAATCCTGGAGCCTTCCCTTGGCTTTTACCCCAAGGGCTCCTCCTTTGCCTTCATTAAGGCAAGGGCATGTTCAGCTGTACCATCCCATCTATCGAATGTTACACCAAACACCCCGTAAAACTTAACGTTTACATCCTTCTGAGCTGAATGGGGGCTCATGGTGTTTTAAAGAATGTGATTGTTTGTGTTCTGCTTGGCTGTGCTAAAGTGTTAAATAATTCTGTCTTAGCATAGTGCTAGTTTCTTATATTGGTAGACCACTAATATGCTAAGGCTGGCCAGCTCTCCTCCAGCCTTAGCCTAAGACAAGTGAGAGGTGCATTGACTGTATATAAATGGTGTTTATTACTAATTGCCAACAAACCAGTCAACTCCATACATCCTCTGGAGGGTATCTTTGATGTGCTAAATACCTTCAGCATCTGATACAACAGTAAGTATCAATATGTGTGTGCAGGTCAGTGCAGTATGTGTTCCATGAGTAAAGTGATGTTAAAAATATAGAGATTCCTACGGTGAGCTGTTGAGTCCTGATACTGGGGATGCCGTGACCATCCCCGCATGCTTCCAACCTAACTCCAGAGGTGCGGGCCTACCCTCGCCCATGACCCAGGTTAGTAGCCGCAGCTCATCTCCAGATGAACTGTTACTCTCTACTCACTACTGACGGGCACCTGCAGGGGCTATATGGTAGCCACCTACAGCCCCCTGCAACACCTGTGCCAGGCCTCACCCTATCACAGGTGGCCACGGTTTTCTTCTGCATGTGAGTGACAAGTCTATGTTCCCGCCCACTTCAGCAGTCTCCAATCACATTATAGGTCTACTCTCCATCAGATGTTTTAGCCCCAGCCTCAACTAGGACTATATTCACACACCAACCACAAGCTCTGTAATATCATACAATGATACCAAGCAACATAGATACATTATTCTATATGTTGAAATCTGCCATTAGATATGAGCATCATGCAATAAAACTCCATAAATCAATATTGTAATTCGTTGTACTCGTTGTAACATATTGCATTGATATTATCCTGATCCACATACCACAATAGTAGACTTTAACCTTACGGCTAAAGTCTCATTCTCCTGGTGAATGAACTCGGCGGCCGCCTCAGCTTTCCTTTTCTGATCCTCCACCTCTCGGGTTTTCTTAGCCAAAACCTCGGCATTTCCTTTAGAGACCAATGCCTTTTCAACCTCATGGGCTACCTTGAGGCCATGTGTGAACAGGCCCAAGATCTTGGAGTTGAAATCCACCGCTAGCTGATGCTTGGCTTCCTGAAACTCGATTTTCTGCCCAATCTCACAGCTAGCTCTCTCTTCCCTGGAGAAGTAGTTCACTATGGGAGATTATTTAAGTTTTACACCCCCAGTAGTCTCTGCTCGGGAAGCTCCCACGACAGGCTGGATGTCAACCGGGTCCTTAGGAGTAGGGACAACCGGCTTGACATCCACAGCAGGTGCTACTGACGCTGCTGCCAGCTTCGGTACAGAGATACATCTCAGAGCCACAACTGAGATCAATGATTTGGTATTAGTTTTCACTGTAAGGTTCTCCATTCCCCGAGTGGGAGTGGCTGGGGACCTTACTTCCCGGGGTGTAGGCTTGGCTGCCAACCCCATATGGTACGTCAAAGGTAGTGAAGCGTTTGATCTAGTAACCGGGCTTACTTTAGGCCAGGCACCTCGGTAATCCTGTTGACTACCTGCGCTGTCTGAACTACTCAGACAGCTTGAGCGGTATGTTTACGCGCACGATGATTCCCCACGCCCACAGAGGTCCCGTTTCCAGTCTTTCGACGTAGAGCTGGTCGGGGTATTCACGAGAATACTCCCGACCTTCCGGGGCCTGATAACTCCCATAGTAGGAATCATCAATCTCCTCCAGAGTGGAGCCATGGTTCCCCCTCTTCCGGCCGGGAGAGGAGGACCGGGAGCGATCCCTACCAGACCTGCCCCTTCCCCAGGCACCTCTACGAGTTTGCGGCTGCCAGAAACTGCTGGCACCTTTTCTTGATGTTTGAGTAGAGCATGAGATGTCATACTCCTCAACGTTCATCTTGAACTTGTTGCGGCCATCCACTTTCGCGATCCTGGCTTTAAATTTGCTATCTGCAACCTCACAGTAGTATGGGGTTGCCGGCCGGATCTTAGGGATCTGTTCAGCTGTAAGTGATTTGTACTGATCACAAACAGCATCATGTAGGGCGTTCACGCAGTTGCGTGCTACATTGATTCCCATATTATGGCAATCTTTCATGTGACGCATGAGGTCACCTCGTTGGGGTTCGAGACACCCGTTACAGAGTTGGGACTCCCTACCTACGGTGATGTCACAATGATACCCCAGGCCATGGTGCATGTGATTCTCACATAGGTGTCTGATGAACCGTGGTTTTGTCACATAGATGGTCCTCTCGGTGCCAATCTGATTTACACGGACCACACCAGTTTCTCTCTCGTTGGTTATACCACCGAGTCATAGCAAAAATGAGTTTCTCTTTCTGCTCCCTAGTGTAATAACTATCGGGCCAGATTCGTAACTGGTCCAGCCACTGCTGATGAAAAGCAGACGGAGGATGGTCCTGCGGGGTGTTGCGGATCCAACCACATCGTCACTCTGACCACTGCAATTGGCAATGTGGCACCAGTTGTCACTGGAGGAGTAGTCCCTTTTGAGTTATCCATTGCCTCCTCCTTCCCCACAACTGGATTTGCTTCTGGTTGTGTTCCGGACTGAATGTCCAATAAATCTCCCACCAAGGTGGAATCTGGCAAGTTAGCTTATTTTGCCTTCTCGTTCCGGCGAGCTTGGCGTCCTTTCCCCTGGATGAACTCGTCTGACTGATAACTGTCAGAGGAGCTAGACCGGTTCGAGGCTGTCCTCTCACCTTTACTACCAAGTTTCCCTCAAGGCAGCAATACCTCGAATATGTCAAGGAACTGGATGCGGCAAATGGGGAACAGGAGAGAGTGGAGAAACTGGAGGAAAAAATCCCAAGCCACCTGACGTCATGAGTGAAGATCAGCTGGCGTCAAGAGACAAAGACCAAGACTCCCGGGGCTCCCCCAGACTCTCGAGGGTCAAACCCGGAAGATTGACTTAAGTAAAAAAGAAGTTTGATTCTAAGAGGTACACTAGGTGCCGTAAGCCCAGGTCTCTTTTGTTTGAGGAATTGATGTATGTCTCATTATAATCAACCTTAGGACCATTGAAATGTGTGCTGCTAGGCAGATAAACAATTAAAATAGCCATTGCTAGGCAACCAGCTGTATTAGCAACAAACCGATAGAACTATTGAATTACTTGGGTCCATATTAGGGGGGTAGGTATAATTATAATCAACCTCAGGAACTATCAAAGATTGATTTATATCATTGTTATCACACAGCATAAATTTGTGTTGTGACTCCTTAATCCAAATTGGCAGCACAATCCAAGATGGCGGCACCCGTTCTGACTTTTGGTAATGTACAGCCACCATATACCTCGTTCTGGTGGTGCCTGGCGGCGCCACCAGGTGGCTACACCATCACTACGTCATAAAAAAATACCCAGGATTCAGCCAACACATGTTTAGTACATGTAGAGATAGTTTAAAGAGGTTGTGTGGAGTTTGCTAGCAATGGGAAAAGTCCATGTATAATTTCATAGGTGAATCATATGGGTGATTCCGAGATGAAAAATCAGTGGTCAGGCGATACTTTAGGCATGTACTGTGCAAAGTAGGGACAACTATTTTTATAATTTTGATCAATATTCAAAATTGATCAGGCTACATCTTCTAAGGAAGTTCATTTCTGAGGAAAATAATTTTTTGTATACTTTAAGATACATCTTGTACCAGGATGTAGACAAAATTAGGAGTTGCTCTGGTGTATTTAACAACAATAAATCAATATCCATTTATTTTCCATCTTAGAATCACCCGAAATAATCATGATCAACTCATGAGGTAACAAAAACTGAATCACTAGGGTTGGAGATGCATCAAAAAGTGTTCCAATGAGCCAATATATAGCCATTTCAATGTAATCAATTTGTTTATACATATCAAGAATTTTCGGATTTGACCTTCCACAGCCCAAAAACTGCATAACTCAGGAGTTTGTGCCATATAGATGTCTGACAATAAACACTTTAATTTGATATACAGCTTGGCTCTTTTATTCTTGACTGTTATAGTGTTCAGTGTTCTTTACTGTTATTAGGGATAGCGTATCAATGACAGCAGAGACATTTTGGCACTTCCCTTTTGTAATAGTATTTGTGCTGCCAATTATAGAAATAAAATAAAGTAGAAGTAAAATCCCAGTGTGTATCCGAGAAGCATCACATTTGAAACAACACCACATTTGGGGAAATAGGCCAAATGCTTTCATTGATATCAGGTTAGCACATGGTGTATTTGGAAGCGTGTGTGCGTCATGGTTGGATGCACTATAGATGTATATATGTACATCTCCTTATCACTGATGGACACATGAACAGCGGCAAGCAAAGAGGGAACGCATTGATCTGATAATTGGGCCCTTCAAGGTATACATCCTTTTATTTGCACAATCTTTCCCTATGCCTTGTATACAACTTGAATTTGAATGTAACATTAACATGTGACATCTTACTAAGATTCATTCCATTATTTTGAATTTAAAAAGTTGTGGAATGAATATGAAACATAAACATTCTCATTTAGTTTCTTAGCACTTGAACAGCATTATGGGGTAGAAAAACATTTATAATTCGTAGTTGTAACAAATGAGTCTTCAGTGTCATTCTCTCAGGCCTTTTTTTCTTTCCATAAGGCAACGACAGAGCAGTTCAGAGTTGCAGAGTTACCAAAATAGAAATTTTAAAAGGTGCTCTCCTGAACAACACCCAAAATATATTTTAATAACTATGCCTAAAAAATGTAGCTTGTTTTTATCCTACAATGCTGTTCAAAATGAAATAAGCTAAAATAGATAAAAACACAGTGATATAGTGTTTTATACAGTTGTACAGTGTTAAGTTTCCCTAGCTGCTGTATGTCAGGCCTTGCTTGTCTCAGTTTTCATTAATGCATTTCTCAACTCATATTCTGACCAAAGCATTTTATTTGCAACTGTGCATATGGACTTATACTCTGAGAAGATCCATAGAAATACTGCTCAAATTATTCTGCTCACCATGGACATAGAAAATAGTAATCATACTGATAGTGGCAGGTGGTAGTGGATCTGAGGACATGGTGGTGGACGTGAGGACATGGTGGTGAATGTGAGGAGGCGATAGTGGACGTAAGGAGAGGGTATTGGTCGTGAAGAGATGGTGGTGGACGTGAGAAGATGGTGGTGGACGTGAGGAGATGCTAGTGGATATCAGGAAATGGCGGTTGATGTGAAGCAATAGCCCTAGTCTATATTTTTGGGGTGGAATTGAAACATAACGGACAGAAATATGGGATGTCGTCTGATGTCGTCTGCATAATATCAGTGCTCTTTAAGGGGCCGCACTGTATAGAATGCGGTCTTTAAAGGGTTGAAGCACCTCTACTATAGTATGATTATAAGGCAGACCCTGAATGGCACGTATTAATTTTCATTGGAAAATACCACACCCCTTGTGGAGTCACGTTTTGTCCACAGGCCACAAAGTGTCCACAGGTCAAGGAAAGACACAAGTTGGTCCTGTCAAATGAATTGTATTTTCACTTGGAGTATAATTTCTTTGCTCCATGGATGTGTTCACCATACAAGCAACTTTAGGACCCACCTAGACAAAAAATATCAGTTACAGTTTATGATGGTATAATTGCAGGCTACATCTTATTCTATTATGTACTATGTATCACCAGGCTGGGAGATTCAGTCATCTAATGATATCTCTGTTAATGAACTTACTAGAACTAATAATAAACCTTGCAAATTATTTGTCTGAAGAAATAAATTAAGTTTCTACAAAGAGTTTGATAATGGGTGTGGACACTTGGTAGCATGTGGACAAAACGTGAATCCACACCCCTGCCTATAGACCTAACAGGCCATCGTAGGTATGTGAAGCACTAGTTGCAGCCAAGCCTAAATTCAATGGGTAGGATGAAAGTGTGTCTCTTGTGCGGATCCATGTTGGCATGTATAATGTAATGTTGCTATTTCATAACCTCATCAACTTATCCCCTGATGGCATCAGCTCATTCCTTGACATCCCCCAATTCATTCCCCATGACTAGTTTTTGCACATTTTTCTTATTGATACAGGTAACCATAGCCACATGCTGGAAAGGACATATGTGTCGGATCTTCTGTAAAAGATACGAAGTTGCAGAGGGCCAACTGAAACCAAGAAAAAGTATGTTTTTCTGTATGTGCATTTTTGTTTTATATATGTCTGCTGTGTGTGAAATTTCCCTCTATATATATATATATATATATATATATATATATATATATATATATATATATATATATATATGTAAATATATATATATATAAATAAATAAATATATATATATATATATATATATATATATATATATATATATATATAAATGGGTGTGGTATGTTGGGTGGCAACATTGGGATATATTCCCCAGGCAGAGTAAGTGTATCACCCACTTCACCACCTGCCCACCTGGGGGAGCTAGGGTCCCTGCTGCCTTTGTTGGTGGCAACCAACCAGAAGGCCATTGTTTGTAGTTATGAAAGGTTGAGATATATATGTACATATAAACATATATACATATATACTACCCTGTAAGGTCGCACTGTTCTGCTTCCGTCTGCAGGTTATTATGCATAAGGCAACATAACGTTGTATAATGAGGAATATGTTTGTTCTACAGGCTGACATGCTGAAGTCATCTTAATAGACGGATGCCTCTTTGACAAAAATATCTTCTTCCATAATGGTCTTCTTACGGACTGAGAGATTATCAGGAAGAGAAATTATTGGTTACCTTTGTTTGTGAGTTTCTGATCATTGTTACAATTCATGTTATTGTTGACTACTCCTCTTGTAAGGTGTTGCCATGAGGGCGTAAATTACAATGAATAAATATCTTAGTCGTTCTGAACATCAACCTTCAGCCAATTTTGCGGCAACTTTAGCCTCAAGACAGGCGCCTTTTCACGATCCCATTTTAGTGCATAATGAACGTTTCAAGACCCCTATACCCCTGGCGCTTATATAAGACCAGCGTTCTTTTGAAACCAGCGCTATTTCGCATTTCTACTCTTGTAGAAGTTGATATAAGATGTTGGACATGAGCAGTATAGATGACATAAGATTATAATATTTTACTGTGTGAAACTGTGATTTTGGACTTGATGTCCACCTAGAAGAATTTACAATCGATTTGAGGATGGGATCTTATCGATGGAATTCTGAAAAGTAGTAACTAGTTGGGACAATCTGGACGATAGATTTGGTACCAGAGGGTGAATCCATTGGTTCACAAAATACACTACTCGTTTTTCAATTGCTAACAAACCTTTTTCAGGATACTTATTTACGTTGATGACTTCAAACTGAACCATGGGACCTCTGGTAAGATTTCCCCCAATGTATGTGCAATGTTTCAATAAATCGTCAATAAATTCAGTGACTTTCGAAAAGCAGAAATAGTTGACAGAAGTATGATATTCGTCGGATTTAAAAGGTGTACTATCCTAACTGGGTCTAGTTTCAAATGTTTAATAGGGCCAAATATCTAGAATACACTGTGAATCAGAATTTACCCTCCAGGGCCCACCCCCAAGCCTCCATCTTTGAGAGACATTTTGCACAAGACAAAATAAATGACTCCAGAAAATACATGTCTGATGGCCATACTTTTTTCAAATTGTTTAACAAAGTGTATATGTTTTGGGCTGTGCTCAATATCAATGTCAAAACGTTTTCAGATTACTACAGTATCAGACCAAGAGTGGTTGAGAAACTATAGCCATTCTGCTACCTGCAGTATTTTACATTTTCAGTCTTGTTCACTGTTTGCTATTGAAACACTTTCCTTTTCAGCACAAGACTGTTCAGGACAAAGGATTCCAATAGATGGTAATGCTGAGACACCCATCGTAGATGATACTGCCACTAGCATCGACTACGATTGCCTACCTGGGTTTGTAACAAGCGTGTCAGGCGCAAATGAACACACCCTTACCTGTGACACCAGTGATGATGCTCCCACCTGGGTAAAGGATGCTACTGCGGGGTTCTGTGCAGGTGAGTTACATCTGAGCAACAGAGTTTAGATTTGGATGCGGTCCTGCCACAGAAGTCTTGGTTCCGTTGACCATCTGAAAATGAAAATAGTAGAAATTGATCAGTGAAATTGTGTATAAGTCACAGAACTATTAAAACAAAGTAAGAAAAAAACCAGCTAATGCTTATTACATAGGCACACTCACGGCTGGTTGTAGCCCAAATCAGTCTGAGTCCCTGCTAATTATGTCCTGAGTAGGTCCATGCTGACAAATCTCTTCTTGAAGAACGCATACAGGTTTGTGTACTTATTTTGGCCATTTTTTTGCAATAGCATCATTTATCAAGATCTGACATAGTAATATATCAGATATAGGTCCTGTATACATAACAACATGTTACATATGCAACGACCAAGATAACAGTTACATAATATGGTTAAGACACATATCCTATGGATATTTTCAAATTCAATTTGTCTATGTGCAATAGAAAGGCGTTGCCTGACTGTCAGGTAACAGTGATGCTCACTTTTTTAAAGGTGTGGGAGAAAACGAATACCATGCTTGGATACTCAAACACAAAGCTACGCACATTTTAGCTTGGTTTTAAATTGTATTTGTTACCTGCCACAGCTGTCCCATTGTCCATTACAGATGAAGATGAGTGTGCCGAAAGCACCGATGACTGTGATCCGGACGCATACTGCTTTAACACTCCTGGATCCTACATCTGTATCTGCAACCAAGGCTACACTGGAGCTGGATTTACTGGACAATGCACAAGTGACTATTTCAGCTGAATTAGTTTCTACTTGTCATCAATACAGCATTGTCTCAAACCATATTTCTATTAGTATGTTAGTAGCTGTCAATATGCTAAATGTAACTTTAACATAAGGCAGGATTCTTTATAGCACATACATTGTATATCATGTTTAAATAGGCTACAGTATATATATTCTCAACGTGTTCTACACTGCCAACATGTAATACCATTCGATTTAAGAGTTTTATCTACAGAAGTGCACATTAATTGATTTATATAAAATAGCATCTAAACATGAAAAGGAGAAGAGACATCATGTAATTGTAGCTGTTGGCTATTGAAGATAGCTGACAGCAAAGAAATATTCCAGATTCGAAAATAGGTTGTTAGAAATTACTCTTTTATTCAGTTGACATATGGGTCCTAAACCATGTGGACAGACGGAGGTAAATACAGTTTTCTACCTGTCATCTGGGTGCATCCTAAGATCTATGTGATTTAATGAAAAGCCCTACCTCTAATTTTGATGAACTGTATTCAAAAAGCAGAAATAGTTGACAGAAGTATAATATTCGTCGAATCTAAAAGGTGCACTATTCCAACTGGGCCCACCAATCCTCCATTCTAGAGAGACACGTCACACAAGATGAAATACATGATTCTAGAAAATACTTGTCTGATGGCCATTGGATACCTTTTTTAATTTTTTTAACAAAGTATGCATGCTTTGGCCTTTGCTCTATGAGACTATATCATGTCAGAAACGCTTTTAGATTACTACGGTATCAGAACAAGAGTGGTCGAGAAATTATAGCCATTCTGCTACCTGCAGTATTTTACATTTTCAGTCTTGTTCACTGTTTGCTATTGAAACACTTTCCTTTTCAGCACAAGACTGTTCAGGTCAACGGATTCCAATAGATGGTAATGCTGAGACACCCATCGTAGATGATACTGCCACTAGCATCGACTACGATTGCCTACCTGGGTTTGTAACAAGCGTGTCAGGGGCAAATGAACACACCCTTACCTGTGACACCAGTGATGATGCTCCCACCTGGGTAAAGGATGCTACTGCGGGGTTCTGTGCAGGTGAGTTACATCTGAGCAACAGATTAGATTTGGATGTGGTCCTGCCACAGAAGTCTTGGTTCCGTTGACCATCTGAAAATGAAAATAGTAGAAATTGATCAATGAAACTGTGTATAAGTCACAGAACTATTAAAACAAAGTAAGAAAAAAACCAGCTAATGCTTATTACATAAGGCACACTCACGGCTGGTTGTAGCCCAACTCAGTTTGAGTCCCTGCTAATTATGTCCTAATTAGGTCCATGCTGACAAATCTCTTCTTGAAAAACGCATACAGGTTTGTGTATTTATTTGGGCCATTTCTTTGCAATGGCATCATTTATCAAGATATGACATAGTAATATATCAGATATAGGTCCTGTATGTACATAACAACATGTTACATATGCAACAAACAAGATAACAGTTACATAATATGGTTAAGACACATATCCTATGGATATTTTAAAATTCAATTTGTCTATGTGCAATAGAAAGGCACTGCCTGACTGTCAGGTGACAGTGATGCTCACTTTTTTGAGGGTGTAGGAGAAAACGAATACCATGCTTGGATACTCAAACACAAAGCTACGCACATTTTAGCTTGGTTTTAAATTGTATTTGTTACCTGCCACAGCTGTCCCATTGTCCATTACAGATGAAGATGAGTGTGCCGAAAGCACCGATGACTGTGATCCGGACGCATACTGCTTTAACACTCCTGGATCCTACATCTGTATCTGCAACCAAGGCTACACTGGAGCTGGATTTACTGGACAATGCACAGGTGACTATTTCAGCTGAATAAGTTTCTTCTTGTCATCAATACAGCATTGTTTCAACCGGTATTTTTATCAGTATGTTAGTAGCTGTCATAATGCTTAAAGGAACTTTAACATGAGGCAGGAGTTTTTATAGCACATAGATTGTATATCATGTTTACATAGGCTACAGTTTATATTCTATACGTTTTCTACACTGCAAACATGTGAAACCATTAACCATATATTAATGAGTCACGAAGACAGAGGTGCACTTTAATTGATTCATGTAAAATAGCATCTAAACATGAAAAGGAGAACAGATATCATGTGATTGTAGCTGTTGGCTTTTAAAGATAGATGGCAGCTAAGGAAAACTCCAGATTCGAAAATAGGTTGTTAGAAATTACTCTTTTATTCAGTTGACATATGGGTCCTTAACCATTTGGACAGAAGGAGGTAAATTCAGTTTTCTACCTGTCATCTGGGTGCATCCCAAGAACTATGTGATTTAATGGAAAGCCCTACCTCTAATTTTGATGAACTGTATTCAAAAAGCAGAAATAGTTGACAGAAGTATAATATTCGTCGAATCTAAAAGGTGCACTATTCCAACTGGGCCCACCAATCCTCCATTCTAGAGAGACACGTCACACAAGATGAAATACATGATTCTAGAAAATACTTGTCTGATGGCCATTGGATACCTTTTTTAATTTTTTTAACAAAGTATGCATGCTTTGGCCTTTGCTCTATGAGACTATATCATGTCAGAAACGCTTTTAGATTACTACGGTATCAGAACAAGAGTGGTCGAGAAATTATAGCCATTCTGCTACCTGCAGTATTTTACATTTTCAGTCTTGTTCACTGTTTGCTATTGAAACACTTTCCTTTTCAGCACAAGACTGTTCAGGTCAAAGGATTCCAATAGATGGTAATGCTGAGACACCCATCGTAGATGATACTGCCACTAGCATCGACTACGATTGCCTACCTGGGTTTGTAACAAGCGTGTCAGGGGCAAATGAACACACCCTTACCTGTGACACCAGTGATGATGCTCCCACCTGGGTAAAGGATGCTACTGCGGGGTTCTGTGCAGGTGAGTTACATCTGAGCAACAGAGTTTAGATTTGGATGTGGTCCTGCCACAGAAGTCTTGGTTCCGTTGACCATCTGAAAATGAAAATAGTAGAAATTGATCAATGAAATTGTGTATAAGTCACAGAACTATTAAAACAAAGTAAGAAAGAAAACAGCTAATGCTTATTACATAAAGCACACTCTTGGCTGGTTGTAGCCAAAATCAGTCTGAGTCCCTGCTAAATATGTCCTAATTAGGTCCATGCTGACAAATCTCTTCTTGAAGAACGCATACAGGTTTGTGTATTTATTTTGGCCATTTCTTTGCAATGGCATCATTCATCAAGATCTGACATAGTAATATATCAGATATAGGTCCTGTATGTACATAACAACATGTTACATATGCAACAAACAAGATAACAGTTACATAATATGGTTAAGACACATATCCTATGGGTATTTTAAAATTCAATTTGTCTATGTGCAATAGAAAGGCACTGCCTGACTGTCAGATGACAGTGATGCTCACTTTTTTGAGGGTGTAGGAGAAAACGAATACCATGCTTGGATACTCAAACACAAAGCTACGCACATTTTAGCTTGGTTTTAAATTGTATTTGCTACCTGCCACAGCTGTCCCATTGTCCATTACAGATGAAGATGAGTGTGCCGAAAGCACCGATGACTGTGATCCGGATGCATACTGCTTTAACACTCCTGGATCCTACATCTGTATCTGCAACCAAGGCTACACTGGAGCTGGATTTACTGGACAATGCACAGGTGACTATTTCAGCTGAATTAGTTTCTACTTGTCATCAAAACAGCATTGTTTCAAACCATTTTTTTATCAGTATGTTAGTAGCTGTCAATAAGCTAAATGTAACTTTAACATAAGGCAGGATTCTTTATATCACATACGTTGTATATCATGTTTACATAGGCTACAGTTGATATTCTATACGTTTTTTACACTGCAAACATGTTATACCATTTGACCAAAGAGTCTCATGGACAGAAGTGCACTTTGATTGATTTATATAAATAGCATCTAAACATGAAAAGGAGAAGACACATCATGTAATTTCTAAATAAGTTTATATATATATATATATAATATGTATATATAATAGATATATATACATATATATATATATAAATGTATGTGTACAATGTTATATAATATATTGTAAAAACATTATGAGCATATTATAGAGAACACCACAGCCAGCCTTGCACGTATACCAAGTGATCCTTTATTGGCGATAATCCAAACAATAAAACGTCTGTTGCGGCTGCTGGACCCCTCCCCCCAGTGTCCAAGATGGGCTTGGCCCAGAATCATATTTGCCTAGCCAGTCTAGCCGGGAAAGAAGATCGGCCAACTAGCGGTCGGACCAGCCTCCTTTACTGGCCAAGTGTGCAACACAAGGATGACCGAGGACTTGCCTCACCCCTGCCCGCTACAATGTATATATATTCCTAGTGATAATAACTTATGCAACTTGAATTAAGGATTATAACATTTATATTTGTTTCTAACAGCCCTTGTTGGTATGTAAGCCAGCAAAGAAAATAAGTATAATTCAAATATTTTATAGTTTTATTTACACTATGATACTAATACTGATATCTTCACAGCCATCTCACAGTTTTATACAAACAACATTTCACCAAACTACAACATCTGAGGGGACTGACTTGGTTATGCAGCAGTTAGGGGCTGCCTTAAACTATACCTCTAGCTTCAGGTTCTCAATTGTAAACTATAAAAAAGCAATGTCATTACAAGTTATCATCATCGTCCACTCTTTCCCTGTGGTCAACATTGAATCAACATACGAGTAAAATTGACAACTAGTTTTTAATGTTGGTTCAAAATTCAGTGCCCACTAGGTTATTATTTGAAGCCAGTACTTTATGCATACTGCCTGGTAAACTAGCACAGAGAAGGGTAGAGTCACTGTCAACCAAACCACTCAATCTCAACTGTCTGCCTGACATCGATTCTTCTTTGTGTTCTTAGTGTAGAAGTTTGGATTTGATATATTTGTTTTATGTTTCCTGTTTCCTCATAATAATTATATCATAGTGACATCATAGCATATTCATTTGTCTTTCATTATGTTTGTTATGATATTCCTAATGCCGAAGATTATATTATGATCCATAATTAAGCCATTTGATATTTCCAGACAGAAGTCAGTCTAAGGTAAAAATCGTTATGAATTAGTTTCTTAAAATCATTTTAAACTTATGCACATAATCACATCTATTTAATCTAGCTGAGCCCTGTGCTTCCCTAAGATACCAAGTTGATGGCAATGCGATGACACCTAAGTTTGATGAATTTGGTGAGAGTACCACACTGACATATAATTGTCTACCTGGATTTGAGGCATCAGGGGAAACCTCATACACCATCACCTGTGAATCAAATGATTGGACCGGCGAAGATTCATGTGAAGGTCTGTTTGAACCTAATTGCAACAGAATATGTGTGTCGCTTGTCATCATTGTCCATGGTTTGAGGTTAAAATGGTGAATGTAAAGCACAATAAGCATATGTAATACATGTTAGCTAGCACTAATTCTACCTTTCCTGACACATCAAGACCGTTCCTTTTCATGTTTTTGTTCTAAGAAACTCACTGGCCTATATTAGTAGGGAGTCAAGTGAGGCAAGAAGTGCTTAGCAATTGATATCATGGCATCCATACTGTCACCGGAATAGCATGGTATCAATTGTATTGAAGAAGGGATCTGGGCTACTATATTTTAATATTGTATATTTTTGAATCACACAATCCCCCGGCCTGCCTTATGCCATCCTAGACTAGGACAGATCAAGGCAGAATGAGGCAGAGCAGAGTATTGTAGATTGGAGAAAGACAGAACCGAACACATAGATTATAACAAGGTAGAGCTAGGGAGAGAGGAGTAATGTAGAATAAAGCAGGGCAGGGTCGGGGAGAGCAGTGCAATATAAAGAGGGGCAAAGTAAATAATGCAGAGTAAGGCAGAACAGTGTTAAGTAGAGTAGAGTAGGGCAGAGTAGGGCAGAGTAAAGTAATGTAGATTAAAGCAGGGCAAAGTAGACTAATGAAGAATAAGGCAGACCACCAGGCTCCCAGCCTCATATACCAGCCTGCTATGCGGGGGGAGTGTATAGGGGAGACCTGAATGCACAGGCTGGGCGGCCTGAATGTACATGCTGCCTGTTTATGGAGGCTGTCCTGTTCTGCTATACTAGTCCTCCACCTGTAAAAACTCAGTCAGTAGTGACTAACATTTTGAGGTCCATTATTATCAGTGTAGCCTTACCTTTACTTTTCCAAAACATCCATCTTTATGAAGATTTGCACTAATAATAACAATTTGGCTTGGGCCAAATATCAAAGTACCTCTTGTTTTAAATATTATCATGGCACCAGGTCACACTCTTGCCTAATGGTTTATTGTATGAGAAACTACATGTGTATATCTATCCATCAGTGGTTAAGTAGTAATTTCAATTCCCAGGATTTCTATTTTCAAAAAAAGCTCTTTATATGAACCTCTTAGCACTGAGTCTATCTGGTGTCATTCTTCATCTCTGAGCTGTCTGAGGGCTTGTATGCCATGCTCAGGTCAGGCAGTAGCGTCCCAGCTCCTTTTGCCACTCATACGCTGTCTGGGCCGTATATAGTTAAGATATAGTGATGTCATATACTTTGATTTCCTAGGTACAATAATAAAGCTATGACTGTATCATTTTTACTGAAGCTTAAGCAATCAGTCTTCCCAATTACAGATATAGATGAGTGTGCCGATAGCAGAGATGACTGTGACGTGAATGCATACTGCTTTAACACTCCTGGGTCCCACATCTGTATCTGCAACCAAGGCTACACTGGAGCTGGGTTTACTGGAGAATGTAACAGTAAGTGGTTGTATATAGGAAGGGTTGCTGCTCAGGTGGAGGTGGAGGACTACCTTGTGTTCAAGTACAGACTGTTCAAATACCTCATCCTGTTTAAACACCACGCTTGTAAGCTGTTATAGGTACCCACCCTGTTACAGATGCCATGGGTTTGCTGTATAATTCACATTAGTTCATTTGCGATTTTCCTGTTAAATTTGCTGAGAGTAAATGCATAGTGGGCATATGGATCAAACTGTCCTCTATCAAAATGTGTTTGCAACACAAGTGTAGTGCATTGCATTGAGGAACTATTTAAGTTAAGTTTGTATTTAAGTCACACTCTCTATCATATTCTTAGGTTTAGTACTGCAACAATGATTGGAGAGTGTTATACTGGTTTGTTTAAACACCATGGGGTGTTTAGCAGTGGTGGGGTGTTATAACAGGACGCCCTGCTGAACAAAAATGTATTAACAAAAGAAGGTGTTAATCTGCACTTTGGTGGTGTAGGAGGCCGTCCTGTTTTAACACCACGGACCTTTTACATAGGCTGTACTGGTAATATCAGCTCAGACTCCACCTGCTGCTGGATAACCAACATCATCTGACCTGAGTTTAAAGTTAATAATTAATGCACAGTTATCTTGGGAACTGACTCAGAGTTACTGTGACAGATTGTTTAACGTATGCAGAAGTAAAGTATGCATAGGCAAGTTTGAACTACTTCCTAGGGGGTTCGGTTCATTGGCCTGGACACGTGGCCAAACTGGTTAACACACTTGTGACGTTGCTCAAAAAACGTGTTTTGTAAATTGTGTCTCAATCATATGTTAATTTGCAAATGTAACCGTATTCACACACAACAATACATATCGTTTCACTTGTTTGCTGATACATAATATATTAGTGTGTGCTCTGCATAAAACATATTCAATCATGTTAGCAAACAAATGTGGTATGATATGTGTTTAATCTTTTGTTTCGCATATCACTACAGATGTTAAGTGCAACCTGTTGTCATCAATGCCAAATGCAAGACCTACAGAAGCGTTACCGTCCGATCCTGTGTTCACTGATCAGGTGGTCTACATTTGTGATGAGGGATATCAGGCACTGCAACAAAGCCTCTACACAACCTATACACCAGTCCTCTATGGCAACTCAGTGCGGTCTTCCTTCCAGGTGACCTGCTCAGCTACAGGACAATGGGAGCCCTTCCCTTTGCCTGTCTGCGTCCGTAAGTTAGATATTGAAATTAATATATATTGCATTGAGCCAAAACTTTGGTTGGCTGTTGTTTTTTTTAATTAAGTAGGCAAAGAATCAAACCGATTGAGTACCTCTGTGCTTATCCCCCAGCCGACCCACAGCCCTGTTCCTTCGTAACTAGTGGACAATTTGTCATATTTATCGAGATGGTCGTAAACATATATGATTTTTTGGTGATTTTGAGTCCGTCAAGCAGAGTGTGAACTATGGTGTCCCACAGGGATCTGTGTTGGGTCCCCTCTTATTCATCTATTATATTGACAAGCTAGGTTCTGCCTTTGAAAACTGTAAGAGTCTGATGTACGCTGATGACTTAGTTTTCTATTGTGCTGAAAAAGATGCATGCCATGCTATAGCTAAAACTTCAGGTAGACTTAAAGAAAGTAGTAGACAAGTGTGCTGATCTCCGCCTGACCATCAATAGGGATAAAACTAAATTCATGCTTTGTGGTAGCAATGATAAGCTCTCCGCATCTGTCTCGTGACAGATATGACAGACAAATCTATTAAAGAACTCTACTTTGAATGTGGGGTCCAAATGCTAGCTAGAAGAAGGGATAAAATGCATTTTGTCTACATGTATAAGTGTGCGGTAAATTGCTGCTACTTAAAGACAAATGATAATGCTAGGATTACAAGAACATACGATGTAAAACGAGGCACAGATCCTGACGATGATGATGAAGAAGGCCAGCAAGATGACAGTATCATTCTGACTAATTCACCTCAAATGTCTCCTGTACTTGAGATTCTTGTGTAGTGAGACAATTGGTCTCCTTCAATCTCTATATCTCAAACTAACTATCTGTAGCATGAAACGATTGGTTTCTGCCAGAAAAAAAACAAAAAAACTTACAAATTAGTGGTACTCAGTTTCGGGCACTTCAAACTCAAACTCAGTTTCATAATAACTTCTATGGGAACATGGGTTGTGTACCCCCTGCTCTACACATTTGGATTTTGATATCTCTTTCCAACTGCAGTCATTTCCAACTAAGAGCTCGGGCTTATCATTCTCTGTCCATAATCAAATGGCACTGAAAAGTGCAAATATGTATTGATAAGCACTTCTGTGATATATTTTCTCTGTGTGGTATTAATTATTTTTAACGCTGTACATTGTTATTATTATTATTCCTATTGTTATCATCATGCATGTATCTCTTTTATTTTTGTATTAAACTGTATTGTAATATATTGTCAAACCTAAAGACATGACTGTCAACCGAGACAGCAAATGTCAGATAAACAAAAACCAACATTTCTCTCATCCCTCACCTGTAGATATTCATTTTTGTCTGCATCATATGTGACCCGTCGAGCCAATTGAGGGCTTCGTCGTCAGTATGCCTTAAGGTCCAGAAAGGGCTGTTTAAACTGCACGGGCCAAAAATTGGTGCCTAAAGTTCACGTTTAGCCTCATAAATCAGTAAATATTCGACCAATTTTCCCAATTAAACCAGTTCTGGAAAGCCGGGGTCATCTGCCTCATGAGGCATGAGCAGCAAATAGCCTCTCTCCCTTTCTGAATGCTCCCATATGCTGATAATCTAAGACAAGTGTGACCCAACCAAAACGTGGGGCTTATGGGTGAGTGCATAAAGGCTTAGAAAAGTATCTTTTTTTCCCCCCTCTCTTTTGATCATACCCTACCCCCCCCCACTGCAACACCTCCCCCCCCCCATTTAGAAATGCCCTTCTATATGTAGCTAGTCATCAGGAGGCTGACATTAGCTTTCCTTTAAGTCAATCGGACCAGCGGTTGCGGAGCTATTGCATTTGAAAGATTTTCGGGAGGCAGTGAATTTTCTTCGCTATCCTGATTGGTCTAGAACTCAATAAAGGGTTAGACACATGGGAGTGGGTGCAAATGAAAGTTAGTCACAAGGGCTAATGGCTTGTTCTGTTGACCAAGTTATGAAGAGTGGCAATCCTAAGAATGTCTCTTTTCAAGTGGTTTCATAGTTGCCTTCCTGGTTAAATGACAATGCCTTGTGCATGTGTACCATTTTGTCTGGCCCAATGAGAGAAAATGTTTGAGTTTATCTGGAATCAAAAGTCAACAAATGTCCAAAAGTGTTTTGTGGCAGCAGAACAGAACACCTTATGTTCATAATTTGTCTCATATATCAGCAAATAATAGCCAAAGTCAAAAAAGTCCTCTTTGAGAATAGACCATAAAAAGAAAATCAATTTTCAGACCCCTAAGCCCTGTAATGGCATGCATGTTCATATATATATATATATATATATATATATATATATATATATATATATATATATGGATTTCATATTATAGCCATAACGAAACTGGTACCAACTAATTGATTGTACATATTATCACTTCAACATGTAGTGGAACGATCAATAAACTTTTCATATTAAAAAAACAAACATACCAAATTGCATGCATAAAGTGGTTTATAATTGCCTTCTTAGGTTTCATACTTTTTGTTTTTTTCCCTTATAGAGGAGCAGCAGCAGGGTCATCAGATGTGAATTAATTCGCACGATTACTGAAAGCTACAGCATGTTTTTTTATGTCGATGGGACCCTAGCAACCATGAAAAGTGATGTTGTGATGAAAATGGCCATTGATTACACATATTCTCTGTTATTCTGGTAAAAGCAAAAATAATATAGATTTTGTCTCCCATTCAATGATAAAGGTTCTACATCCACTATTATCAACATAGATAGACAATTTATAGTGCTATATGTATTGCTGAGATCAGGGAATTCAAATTTATAATTTTTGAGAACCTAAGTGGCAGCCATTTTGAATTTTTTATGATGGCGGGCAGCGAATATCTGAATTTCTTTTAAAAATGGGGTTTCCAGTTATTATCAACATGCAGAACCATTTCATGGTTCAGGAAACTTATATTTATTATGATTAAGAGTTGACTTGAGGCTTAGTATGATGTGCCAGCCATTTTGAATATTGATTTTAATGAGATTGATGGCAGAATGTAAAAAATCAGATTGACAATTATGAACTATCTGATCCTCTCAAAATAAGAACATATCCTATCAACACAGAAACACAATTAAAGCTAAAATGGTCCATTTCTTTATCAAAAGCTATACATGTTTAAGTGGCAGCCATATTGGATTTTTAATGAGGTTGGGCATTGGAAGATCTGGCAGGAGTGTCAGAAGCAACCTGACTTGGGGGCCACGGCCGAATTGACCGAAGTTCAGAAGGGTGCGTGATTCTGGGTGTTAAAAGTGACATACTGAAAAATGTATAGGGGGTCTGGGGCATGACCCCCAAGACAGGGGGCTGGGCCCCCACACCCCAATCAAAGAGGAGGGGAGGGCCTGAATTTGTTTCCCCCCCCCAAAGAGCCTACATCATAATATGATATAAATTCCAAACCTTGCCTGTCCCACACAGGGAAAAAGGGGGGCACAGGGGGTCAGGCACCTAATCAGACTTAAAGGGATATAATCATCCACAGAAAGGTACCATAATGCCACATGTCTATTACTCCCCCTGGTGTAAGGGCCTGGAGGATAGGAGTCTCCTAGCACCATCACACTATATTCTACATCAGATCTGTTTTGTGGCTCCAGAGGGGTAAAAGGCGACCTGGGCCGTTTTCCAGGCGACTTTTCGACCTGAAACATTCATTTTTGTGACCTGCGACCGGTTGTTTTCCAATGGCCATACTGATTTATAATTAAAAAGTGATGTGTGACCTGGATATTTTTGCAAAAAAAGCGACTTTGTGACCTGCAGCCATTAAAAGATGCAACTTTGTGACATCAGGGGGGACCCCTCTGCACCCCCTCAAAGTATGTGATGCCCAGGATGAGGGTGGAGAGTGTTTTATTACATGCAATGGGTGGGAGGGGCAATGAGGGCTGCCCTGGCCCTAGTTATATACACTGTACTACAATGTACATGTTTGCCCTCTCACCCCACCTTTAGTTCTCCAGGACCAATGAAGGTTAGACCGTCTCTCATCTATGTATGTGCGCCCCACCCCCCACTTGTAGTCATCCAGGACCAATGAGGGCTACACCATGTCTCACTCTACCTATATACATTGTACGACATGTATATGCCCTCCCCCCACAGTTCTAGGACAACCCCCCCCCAAAACTTCTACCCACTAGACATGTAGCCCCTACCATCTAGCCCCTTGGACATCCATCCCCTTGGACCTTTACCCCTTGAGGACTTTTACCCCCTGGGACAACCATCCCCTCCATACTCTATCCTTTGCCTGTTGTTGTAGAAGGCAGACGTGTTCCGGTTTGCAATACCGAAACTAGTGAGCTGAAAGATATTTACCTACTAGTAACTACCACCAGAACATTTCCCACCCTAGGACAACTACCCCATAGGGCTTTTATCCCCTTGGATATCTACTCCCTTGATCCTTTACTCTCTAGGACTTAGAACTACCCCTGGGAGACATCCACTCCCTCCACATGCCCATATGGTTGAGTCACATCATGTGGAGGTGGTAGATGTCCTCAGGGGCAATACTAAGTCATAGAGAGTAAAAGTCCAAGGGGGTAGATATCTGTCTGTCCAAGGGGGTTGATGTCCCAGAGGGTAGAAGTCCGATAGAGTAAAGGTCCAAGGGGGTAAATGTCAGGGGTTACATATCCAGGAGGTAAATATCCTTCCACCTGCTAGTTTGGGGTTACAAACCATAACATTGCTTCGATCTTGAGCCCCAGCCAAAGCATTGAATATGTAGGGGGCAGGATGTCCTGGGGGAAAAGGTCCTAAGAGGGTAAAAGCCCAGTGGGGGTTAATGGTAGGAGGTGCTTCTCCTGATATCGCACCCGTCCGTAATGAGAGCTGCACCACATCTCACCTGACAGGCGGCAGCCTCCTCTTCCCAGTTCTGGACACATGCGGCATTATGTAACAAGCTAGGAACTTTGACCGAAGTAAGAACCTACACAATTGGCCATGCAGTTTGAGAATTCTTAAATGGTGGAGCAGTTCTGGAATTGTGTAAGGCTTCTATCCCTGCCTCTCCTTCCCGGCGTATCCCCTACACCTCTCCCCATCTTCCTATGTCTCTAGCTATACAACCTGTCTCTCTTTGTCTTTCCTTACATATTGGGTTAGCCATCTATTATTCCCTTGTCTAACCCTATACCTATCCTTCTATCACCCTACCTGTCACTTCTACTATCAACCATCCTGCCTATCCCACTCCCTAACCTTGCCTCTCCCTTTCCCTGCATATATCTTCTGATATTAAAGGGATCAATATCCAGTCTTCTTTTCTAGAACTATAAATCGGGTGTCTATAATGATTATAACCAGGAACTAATTCCAGATACTCGTAACAGCTCAAATCTCATTAGAAATTCAAGATTGCTGCCACTTAGATTCTCAACATTAGTATTGCTATATATATAGACCTGCTTAGATTAGGTTTGAATTGTGGTCTGTGTGGATTGGAACAGGTCTTTGGGCTGTTCATATATGCGAGTTTTGACATTGAAACATCAATCTCATTAGCTATTCAAAATGGCTGCCACTTGGCATGATGCTAAGTATTGAATATCAACTCCTTATTATCAGAAATAATGTTTCTTGAACTATGAATTTATTCTACATGTTAAACAATCTGAATTCCTTGACCTCGGAAATATATATTTTGGACCTAAAATTATGTTTCTATGTTAAGTACAACCAAAGCTATATCATTTTCAAGATTTTATAACATTTTGGCGGCCATCTTGGATTTTTGGGGGCCTGCACAAGCTTTCATCACCACAACATCTCTTTTCTCCATCCACAAGCCTTAGACAACATAAAAAAATATGCCATAGCTTTCAGTAATTCCTCGAATTAAACTCTTGAAATATGTCCCTTTTGCAGGGTCTGCTGCTCCCCTATTAAAGTTTTATCAGCGGAACACCCGTTTATTTAAAATCAGGTTTCAAGCTACAGTTTTGTGCCTTGGTAGTTAAGATGGTGCAATTGGTTGCAGGAATCCGACCTGCCAAACATATGATTGTAGTACTATGCAGAAATTCTGAATAGATTGTGACTCCGTTTAATAGATATATCAACATATATATTTTGACATGACCTATGTAGATAATCTTGTCTGAAAATTGAATAGAGAATGTGAACTATAATATATGAATTTAGATCTAGAAGGAGTAGGGTAGGGTAGTCGTGAGGTGGATATACGTCCTAACTACACAAATTATGACTCATCTAGGCAAATTTAATGGTCTTAATATTCATTTTGGACTGATTACCTAAAGTATACCCATTTCACCTTTAGTCCCCTCCTAAGGTAACCCACACTAAGGGAACAAAGGATGGATACCACCAACCCACACTATGTGCCCAAAGGATGAGTAATAACCCACACTTAATGTGGGTCTGTGGTATAGCCCACACTAAGGGAGCAAAGGGTGGGTATCACCAACCCACACTATGTGCCCAAAGGATGGGTAATAACCCAAACTTAGTGTGGGTTTGTAAGCCACACTAAGGGAGCAGCATGTGGGTAAAAGTCTACATAGACTTATCACACTCGTCCTTAATTCCTTATACCTTTCCTAAGTGACCTTATATCCGTCCTTAGTATCCTATACCCATCCTCAGTGCCCTATACCCATCCTCACTGCCCTATACTCATCCTCACTGCCCTATACCCGTCCTAAGTGACCTATACCCGTCCTTAGTGACCTATACCCGTCCATAGTGACCTATACCCGTCCTTAGTGACCTATACCCGTCCATAGTGACCTATATCCGTCCTAAGTGACCTTGTACCCATCCTCAGTGCCTATACCCGTCCTAGATGCCCTATTACCCGTCCTAGGTCTCTCATACCCATCCTAGGCCCTCATACCCGTTCTAGGTCCTTCATATTCGTCCGAGGCCCCTATTTATGTTAGGGTACCCCCTGTTATACAACAGACCCACACTTAGTGTGGGTTATTACCCATCCTTTGGGCACATAGTGTGGGTTGGTGATACCCACCCTTTGCTCCCTTAGTGTGGCTTGTTATACCCATCCTTTCTCCAGTAAGGGTGGGTAATGGAAGATATACCCACATACCCACACTCTGTTACTTAATCCTGGTTTAAGGGAGTTAATCCTGGTTTCAGACAGAAACCCATACTATGTAACCTATGGGTGGGTAAGAGAAAGGATGGGTAAAGTGAAACCCACCCTTTCTCCAGTATGGATGGGTATTGATACATTACCCATCCTTTGTACCTTATACCAGGATTAAGTAGTACTATGCCCACCCTTTGTACAACCCATCCTTTCTCTAGTTAATCCTGGTATAAGGGACTAAAACCAGGAATAAGGCCCTTAACTCGGATTTTAAGTACCTTAACCCAGGTTAAGGCCCCTTATCCTGGGTTTAGGGCCTTATTCCTGGATAAAGGTCTCTAAACCAGAGTTAAGGGGCCTTAACCTGAGTTAAGGTCTCTAAACCCGAGTTAAGGGCACTTAAGGCGGGTTAAGGGCCAATAAACTGAGTGTAAGGGAAGTTTACCTATTAGGCTTGCCATAGTCATGGCATTATCTTCTCTAGAATTTCCCCTGCAACCCTCTCACCCAGAATTCGTGACTTCTTGAATTCTTTCCCACCCTTGTGAATCCCCTCCACCTGGAATCTCCCCCCTCCCTGCCCTTTGTAACTACAGGGTAAGGATAAAGGTCTTAATTGTGTAGTACATAGAGTACACAATTTATAGAACGTCTACTAGTCCTCCATACTGCATGTCTATGGTATTATATTTAGTCGTCACTGCTCATACACTGGTATTAAAAACTCATGATGTAGTTGTATTCCCTTTAGGTATAGCAATGACTTTGTCTTCATTATTCCACATCTATTAGATATTATTGTATTCTGCTTTAAAATTTGTGGTAACATATTTATTATAATACATGCATTCATGCCAGTCAAGCCATCTTTGTCGGATGACTGACCCCGTGTGCATTTTGGATGACTTAGGGTGAAAAGGGCTCATTCTGAATGTTCTGATGAATCAATGATTTAACATACAATCATGGTAACACACTGAACTTTGTAAACACACTATTTTCCCGACATTCAGCTGTTTATTGTGGAGACCCAGGAGTAGTGTTGTATGCTACGCGTTCCCTGACTGAGTTCACTTATGGCAATAAAGTGCAATATGACTGTCTTAGGGGATTTCGTCCGCAAGAAGGAAGCCTTGGTCTGTCAGGGTTTTCTTCAACTTGTCAAACTGATGGCACTTGGACCAGCATGACAACATGTATTGGTAGGTGCACTAACTTGGTTTTGGTCCATCAACAATCCTAATCGTTTTATTCGGTTACTTACCAGCTGTTGTGTCAGAAATGCCAGAAATAAGATAGATTATAGATGTTAGAGGCCTGATAGAAGGAAAGAGGTTATAACCAATACTAGGAATGTGGCATTTTTAACAATGCCCCCCTCACATATGCATCTCCTGTTTATGAGCAAGCATTTGAATTCAAACCATGATGTTTGCAATATGATGGACTCATGTAGAAAGTATAATAATGGTGATACAAATCAACTATTATGGCATACAGATATAGATGAGTGTGTGGAAAAACCCACCATCTGCGGTGGTGACACCAACTACTGTCTCAACACGCCCGGTAGCTACATGTGTTCCTGCGTGCCCTGGTACATGAACAGCCCGGACGACAATCGCTGCCTGGAGTGGGCAGGTCTCGCTGCTTGTGAGTTTAAAACATATTTTAAGCATGTTAATCTGTCTATTGACTAGTAAGCTAATCCGGCTGTAAATGTAGTAGGCTATATCTGCTTTATAGCTTGCTCCAAGCTTTACTTAATACTTATTTTAATAAACATTTCAGTTCCAACGTTCAAGGCATGTGATATTGTGAAAAGTCTGAACCTTTGCATCTATGGGAACTGTGAACTTATAAATGGTCGTGCACTGTGCAGGTAGGCATTATTCTGCTGGCATCAGCCATAGGTGCTAATTCATGTTCATAAATCCACTAAAACCGCACTGTATCAATTTTTTTCATAACATAATTGGTACATTATTGCCCGGCAGCAAAAATGCTCCTGCAACCTCAAAATAATGATCCTTAGTTAATATTCCCCTAGAAAGTTCTTTTTAAATTATAAAATAGCTTTTTATGCAAACTTTGTCCTTTCAGGTGTCAGGTTGGTTATGAAGGTGTCACTTGCGACAAAAAAGTAGTGACCACAGAAATAACTTTGAGCAGCATAGCGTTGATACTGACTGGTCTTCAGCTTATTGTTATGATATCCTACTGCGGCTACCTGGCAGTTCATAGAACAGGACACTTAGAGGGGTTAACAATACAGCCACCAATATCTCAACCAACGGCAAATAATCTAATTCTCAGAAGGTAATCTTTAAACAGTTGTAAGTAATTACATCTTTCCATATTACCTATGTACAGAATATGCGGTAGAGGTAGTGCTGGTGATATGGCAGAGAGGTGAGGAGGATATTGTAGGAAGTCGACAATGGCAATTTGTTTACATTTGAGCTGCGCAGGAGAAAGCTATTTTAGCTTATTTAGGCCCTCCTCCTCTATAATAACTTAATTTGAATCGAAAAAGTAGAAATAATAAACACAAAGGTACACTTGTTAAGGTATTTTGAGGGGTTATTTCACTTGTTGTACGGCCTCGTGAAATATGGCCTGACATTCAACTCGTGAAAAAAAACCTTCAAAAGACCAAAACCCGTGAACCTTTGTTTATTTATTTCATTGGAAGCTTATGTGATTGTCAGGCATCAGGCACGTAGTGTAATTAAGCTCAGTTGAGAAAGCTAATCCCAGTTGCTTCCCTATTTTCACTGCAGGTACACTGTTGAAAATAAATTAAGAAAATTTTGCAGAGCTCTTTTATGCCACACCCGTTATATAAAGTCATTCATTTAGCAGCAATGTTAATTCTATTCTGTATTCTTGTAAAAATGCAGTTTCCTGATGTCAGTCAATTAAATACTTGTGGGGACTTGTTGCTCCTGACCAAAAATTTAAAAAAATATATATTACACAAATTTCAATGCCCCAAATTCGGGAAGAACCCTAGGGTTGGCCATTTTTTTTAAATTGGGTGTCAAGTTGCCTTAAACACAATTTTCGCTGGCACAGGCTGATGACTTACTACAACTTGCATTTGTTTCAGACCATACATTGGATCAGCTGTGAAATATCCATTCCAAATGCAGTAAAACCTGCTGATTAATCAGACCAGTCTGCAGGACGGGAATCCAGCCGTCAATATCAGGAGGCAAAAGTGATGTTGTTGCTAAAATGACTAGAATAGATTATTCTAACAGTGATCATTGTATAAATATGTATAAAGGTCAACATATGAATGGGGGTGATAGTCTACCAGTTATTGGAGAAAATATACTGATTTTGTCGTAATATCATCTGACCTAGAACATATAACATATGATATGCAGCTGTAACATTAAACTCTAGCTACATCATATCATGGAATAGATTTGATCAAATAAGTAACTTTGTATGCAGCAAATCAGGAAAATTAGCTACCTTTATAATTTGTCAGTTGGAAAAAACATGTTCACATAAGTAATGCCTTGCTAGAGATGATTGTGAGATTGTTTATCACACGTATATCATAAGTATCTATGTAAATGAGGCCCAAAAAAAGGTGTGTTTCAGGTAAACCGACCCTACCTAGCTAAGCAGGGCCTACTCTAGACATTTTTATTCAATTTTGAAAAAAAAGAGTAATTTTTGGGCTCTTTCAGAGTCAATTTGATAGTGCAAGAGTCAACGGTGTTGTCAGGGAGTCGGCCCTGAAGTTGGCAAGTCAATTGTACGCTAGGCTACCTCATTTTGATAACTTGGATTACAGGCTTTGACAACAAATATTCTGGGAGGCAGGGGCAGAGTCTAAGGCTGTTGTCAGCGAGTCGGTGATGTAGTTTTCAAGTAGATTCTTGGCTTTAGAAAAATAGAATAAAAATAATCCAACCCCACCCTGCCTGGATTTTCAGACTATGTTACTTGAAACACACCTTTTTTTTGGGCATGAATGTTTGCATTTAAGTAAATACAAATATGTTCAATGGAAAATTCAAACCATATTTCCTTGAGTACATGCTACTTTAAGTCCCTTAAATGCCGTTTTCAACTTCTCATGACATTTCCATGGCAGTACTGAACTTTGAACTCCTTAAATTGTTATTTTAAGGCAAGTTTGCTTAAATCCAGCCGTGCCACTTAAAAGCATTATGCCATATGTTGTCATGCTTTATGAAGGCATCCCTGGTGACTTGCTCCCCAGGGATGCATGAATGCATCATGTTGACCATACAGGATTGAAACATTCCCGCAAGGGTAGCCATTGTGATGGATGCAGGCATAGCGAGTAGACTCAGCAGGCCTGTATTCATGCATCATGACGGTGAAGGGCATAATGCATTAAAGAACTATGTAACCTTAACATGTCTAATGAAGCATTATGAAAATTTAAGGAGACCCTTTAAAGAGTGCAAAAATTGAATTTAAATAATTATAACAATATACAAATCCCCAGTAAATGGGTCGTAACACTGTAGCCTTTGTAAGGCGATCTTGATTCTAGGTCACATTGCAATAGATAGCAGCAAGCAAATATGCAGTGGTAGGGGTGACCTAAAAATCGCATGACATCGTATATATATATATATATATATATATATATATATACATATATTTATATACATATATATATATATATATATATATATATATATATATATATATATATATATATATATATATATATATATGCAGTCAACATTATCCAGGGAAACATTTACTCTGAAGCACATTAATCTTTTAATATAAAGTAGTTAGCATCTAGTTCCAACTTTCCGGAGTGATAGTACTTAATATTACTAAATGGGACTATTGGTATCAATAATATTGACAATATGTGGAGAAATTGGATTTATGATTTCCGGGTTTAAGTCTCTCTGCATAGTACTATGCATTATTATGTAACACTGTATTTATTTCCTACACGATATGACATCACATCTTGCATAGTGTCAAGCCCCAAAACCTACACCTCCCTCCCAAAAGACCTGCACTTGAAGGGCCAATTGTTTTGTAGCCCAATTGCAGTGGATGTGGTCTTAGTGAAAATACAAGAGTTCTATAACATCTATAAATATAGACAAAAGGTCCACGAGCTTGAGTCTATTGAGTGGGAAATTTCATGTGTTGATGGAATGAAGCTCGATGGACAACAGAAAGTTATGATGAACTAAATTGTATTGGTACTATGTATCTCAAGTAAACTGTAGGAAGTCTCCTGTGAAGTTTCAGAGGCAATGATGTACTTATACACATATATTTATAAGAATTCTACTCGAATAAACTTTACATCACTATCCTTGTAATTTGTATCTGATAATCTGCATTTCTGCTTTAAATAACAATCTCTTAGATAGCAATATATATATCCAATATATTTCAGTAATCGTTAGTGCCCCTGCTTCCTAATCCCCCCCCCCCAACACTCTAAACCACAAATCTGATGATTCCAATAATTTAACCTACATTTATACAATATTTTGTTTCGGTCCCAGAGTCATTCTGGTGAGTATAAAGTGAAATAGCAGATTTTTACGGCAGTACTGTGCCAAGTAGGTTCAACAAAGGATCCTAATGGTTCATATTTTCTTAAGTACATACCATCAGGACATTCTAGAGTGATTTTTACAGTTAATTGAACTATATTGAGTGAACTGGGTGCCCCAAGGAGCCAGGATATATACCTTTAAATAGAATGAGCTTGCATGAGCATAACTTTCTGATTTGTCCTTCCTCATCTGAGAGGCACTCGTTCTGTTCTACCACTGTGCTGTATTTAAATCAAGGCCCTCCTGAATTACTTGGGTCCATATTAGAGGGGGAAGGTATGATTATAGTCAACCCCAGGACCATGGAAATGTATGTTGCTAGGCAGATAAATGATTAGAATAGCCGTTGCTAGGCAACCAGCTGTATTAGCAACAAACCAATAGAACCATTGAATTCTTTTGGTCAATGTTAGGGGGGGGGGGTTAGGTATGATTATAATCAACCTCAGGAACTATCAAAGGTTGATCTATATTGTTGTTATCACCAAGCATAACTTTGTGTTGTGACTCCTTATTCAAGAGGGCGGCACAATCCAAGATGGCGGCGCCCGTTCTGACTTCTGGTAAAGTGCAAACATCATATACCTCGTCCTGGTGGTGCTTGGAGGCACCACCAGGTGGCTACGCCACCACTTCAGCATAAAAAATGTATGTGCTAATCTAATTGCTGCATTGATAATTTACCTGATAGCAGCTAGGTATACATAATTGAGGGTTATCTAGGTGTTTCTAAAGTGTGTAGGTTTGAAGCTGCTGGGAAAAGAGGTGACGTTTTGAAATTATGCTTCTAATTCTGTGGTTTGACGTTGTACATTTCACTGTGCGCTAAGAGTGTCTTGCCGCAGCAGTGAACAGTAAACAAATCAACAGAAAACGTGTACAACCGAATACAAGTGAAGTCGGCCCCGAGGAGAAAACGGCCCCAGTGAAGTCGGCCCCAAGGAGACTTCACTGGGGCCGTTTTCTCCTTGGGGCCGACTTCACCAGATATCGTACAACCCCATGGAAAGTGTAAGATAGCTTTGTACAGCTTTGTGAAGACAAAAGAAGTCCTCTCATGTCGACAGGTCTAAAATGCAGTAGACTGTCTCAATATGAAGAATGTCATTTTCAATTCTCTAAATAAAGGCATGTAAAGATGACTTTTTTTTAATAAAGACATTAGGAACAATGTGGGTCTGTACTGAAAATCCACTGCCAATGCTCCCAGTGCCCTTCCCTCTGAACAAAAACGTTATTCAGTGTTTGCAATAGTTTTTGCCGGGTTAGTTGGAAGACATTTGTTTTTTAAAATCTTGTTTAAATGTTTCAATACAGTCTATAATGCAACGCTTATGTAGAATGTTATTTACTCTTTATTGAAGATTTAAAGAGGAATGGATACTTCTAAAGCGTTATCAAATGTTGGTATATAATTTAAGGATATGGTGATACAGAAGCCCATAATCTGGTAATCAGGTGGGGGACTAGTACAGCAGTATAGGACGGCCTGCATTAACAGGCAGCCCGTACTTTCAGGCCGCCCAGCCTGTACTTTCAGGTCGCCCCTATACACTCTCCCAGCACAGCAGGCTGGTGTACCAGGCAGGCAGTCTGGTATACCAGCCTGCAGCTCAGGCTTTCACACCTTCTCCAATCAGAGTCTCTGCTTCATGTGTGTCACATGAGAGAAAATACTGATTTAAGCTCATAATAATTGAGAAATGCAATGGACCATGCACATAATGCATCTAAAAGTTGGTAGCTGTTATACTTATCTATGTACTAGATAGGTGTATATATTTAGCAAATATCATGTAAAAATCGCAAATATGATAATATGAAAGCTATAGTAAAAGCACAGTGCTGTTACTGAGCAGCACTGTCTTCCAGGTTGAGTGTCCTGTAAAAACGGGCTGGGTGTGTTATGCAGGCTGTACAGTAAGTCCAGGCGGTCTTCCACCTGGTAATGAGAGGTATCTATAACCACTGAGACTCAAGCCTGTGCTCATTATATCTACATGTATGTAACTTGAACTGAAACTCTTCCATCTCGGTCTCTTAAAAAAATGTTAAGGAATTAAGCACTCGGTTGGGAAAAAAAAGATTAAATTAGATTAGCCAGCATAAGTCTACACTGAAAACCCTATGTTAAAGAATGTGTTTTAGGTTATCATTTTGATTGTGTCGAGGGGTAGTACCCAGGTGGTCTTCAGAGTGATCATAAGTGAGGATCCAGGCCATCAATATGATTACCCTTTTGAACCAATTATAGAGCATGCTAGGTTGTCAATAGGAAGACTGGGGATACTCAATTCGATGACTGTCATAAATATTCTTGAAACGTTTCTTGTCATAAAATGATACCTATAGTCCAGTTGCCAGGGGGGAATTATCCTTGTAACCTTGTGTAACTGCTTCAGGATACAGGGATTGTATTCTGAGCCAACAGATATGAAGAATCTAGAGGTTGTATTAAATACATTTCTTTATTTCAATAGATCAAGCACAGTTACAGAATGAGATATATTCTCAGGTCTTATTAATCCAGATCACTCCCCACTCTCATACTCAAATATGCCTCAGAACCCTACTTCTACAGGAATGGGGGATAGGGGTTCTAGAGTTGGGGCTATGCTGGCTTCATACAGAAAGGTTCCTCCAACAGTTCCCACTCCAGCATGAGAGTTGGGAAGGGTGGAGAGTATTCCTGTCACAGCAATCCCCAGGACTTGGAGATATATGTGACAGCAACCAACCTGTAGGGAGCCCAGCTCCAACAGTGGGACTACAGCAGGGATCTAGGGCCCACTGCTGTGTAGCACTCTATGGACTGGCATGAGCCAGCCTCAAGGAATACCTTCCAGGTGTCCTGGCAGGCAGGCCTTATATACCTGCCCCTGGTCAAGATTCAGTGGGCAGAAATCCGGGAGTCCCATGCACCCAGCACCACCAGCAGCAGGTGGGAGGGGGCATGTACCCAGTGACCGCGGGACCTTCCTGGGAAACTCCGGGTAACCGGGCGGGAGGCCCGGCAGCCAGCGTGAGGGTGAGAGGAGTAAGGCGGATCACTACACTTGCAATAAAACCCCCCGAAGAGGTTATTACTGATTTGGATACAGGAAGTCATATACTTTCAGAATCTTGACGATGCCAGGCTGGCATCGTCGGGCGTTTTCCGAAATTCAAGATGGCGTCCAAGATGGCTGACGAAAATGTTTATAGTCATAAATCAGTCAATTCTTATGTGATTTGTACGTGTAATACCTCTAAATTGGGATTTTTGGGCATGCCTGATTGATTAAAAGGGTCAAAAAGTCAATTGATTAGGTATCCACGGTAATAGCATGTTTCCATAGCAACCAGCATGCAGATTCTAATACAAAATATATATTGTTATAAGAAACTTGTCATTTCTCAACACCTACACTCATGTAATATTGTGCAAATGGCTATGTTCAATTGAAGGTGAGAAAGAAATAATGAACAAACATTGTAAATAAAGGGTGTGTTTATTGTAAACCTAAATAGTAGGGAAAAAGGGGTCTGACTCACAATAGTGTAGCGAGCAGGAACCAATTATATTGATATGTTAAACATAATTGTACAATGCATGTAGCCAAACAAATATAATTGGATTTACAATGCAGTGGTCAGGCTGTGGTGGGAAATGGGAGAATGACAGAGTGATACAAATAGACAAAAACTAGATCTAAAACACAGCACGATGGTGGAGACGGCCTTCGGTAAGCCACAGAGTTTGGGAGCCAGGACCAGCCGAGAGGGGCTGGCTGGAGTAATATGCTGGTAATCCTACTCATTTATGAAACAGTAACAAAAAATTGCCCAGGACAGTCATGAATGAAAGTGGGTGGAGTAAAGGGAACCTCACCCAGAGGGCAGAATTGCACTGGAGGCACTACCTGGAGTCAGGGGGAATCCCTTGAGTCCTCCAATCAGAAAGGACCTGGTGCTATCCAGGGAGGGTAACCCTGGGAAACCCAGATATATGTCCCATATGGAGAGGGGGTGTGGCCATGATGGTCTCAGCTGAAGGGGATAGACCTCTGGTAGAGATGACATCAGGGTGAGCACTCCAGTGGAGAAACAAAGTCACATGGAGGCAAGCCCTGGGAGACCCGGGAATATGTTCCATGTGAAGAAGGGGTGTGGCCATGGTGGTCCCAGCTGAGGGGGATAGACCTCTGGTAGAGATGACATCAGGGTGAGCACTCCAGTGGAGAAACGACGTCACAAGGAGGGAAGCCCTGGGAGATCCGGGAATATGCTCGATATGAAGAAGGGGTGTGGCCATGGTGGTCCCAGCTGAGGGGGATAGACCTCTGGTAGAGATGACATCAGGGTGAGCACTCCAGTGGAGAAACGACGTCACAAGGAGGGAAGCCCTGGGAGATCCGGGAATATGCTCGATATGAAGAAGGGGTGTGGCCATGGTGGTCCCAGCTGAGGGGGATAGACCTACGGTAGAGATGACGTGAAGTTGGGTACCCCAGCAGCAGATACACGTCACGAAGGGGAGCCTCCTAGAAAGAAAATGAGAAGGAGTAAAACATTGATATATATCTGGGTGCGGGACTGGGCCTGCCAATGCAGTAGACAGTAGTTCACTAGGAAGGATGAACACATTTCCGTGCCATGGCTCTAGTCAATAGAGCAGGTTGTGGTTGTAGTCCCAGAGCCCAGGCACCTTTAATTTCCTTTTTGTGACCAAAAGGTTTGAAGATACTGTCTTATGTAGAATTTTCTGCCGAATTCAAAAATCCATTTCTTACAAAAATCCGATGGTGCGTTTTTCCAATATGGCCGCCCAAAGTAACGATCCTCATCCTTTTCAAAAATGACTTTCTTCACCCTTTGGACTTGCATTACTACCTACTGGAGCTATCTAAACCTATATTTGTACTAGCCAGCAACCTAATTATATTATTTCTACATTCACCAGATCAATACATTCATGAATTTCAAGATGGCCGCCATTAAAATGGCATTTTTTGACAATTTGGACTAGTATACAGGAGGCAGAACTCTGAAATGTTACCATGTGAGGTATGGAATATTACAGGGTAGCACACATGCCAAACTTGGTATATGACCTAAGCTGATCATGTTTAGGCTGAATGTTATATGCACAAATAATATTTTTCAGAAATAGGGCTCGATAAAGGCGGCCATTACGGAAATTCACAACTTTGGTCATATCTTCGTAAATAATGATGATAAACGGTTATTTCAGGTGTCTATATCCACATTTTCAGGGTCTGGGAATACTATGAGAGCATCAAATTTCCTTTCCCATACATATTTTGTGCCTGGTTAGGGTAGCCATTACTGAGAATTACAATTTTTGCCATATCTTTACAAATAATGGCGATAGACATTAATTTGAAGCGGCTACATCCACATTTCCAGGGTATCAGAAGATGATGGTGGCATTATTGATGTTCTCATTGTCATACCTTGCATATTATCAGTGATTTCAGACCTTTTGATGACCTATTGTCATCAAATTGTCTTACAGCGAGTGTTTTCCTCCCATGCAATGGCCTAATTAGCACAGCTTAGAACTGTGTATTTCACCCTTGACTGCTGGCCTTAAAAACATGATTTTCACTTTAACCACTGGCCCTGTCCAATGGTAATGGGAGTCACATCCCTGTTAGTTTCAATTAACACAATGCCACCACTTTTGGTTCAAATCCTGCCACTGTGATCTCCACATTTTATGCCCAGATCAGCTCCAACCCTCATGCCTTGCTGAAGTTTCATCCATATCTAGCCCTAGAGGTTTTAACCTTCATGCCTTTCAAAAGTTCCAGCCATCATGCCTTCTAAATGTCCTATCCTCTCAAGTTCCTCCAGGCCTTTACTTTCAGAAGTTACATCCTTTCAACTATCTACTCTCATAAGTTGCTATTTACCTACCTATTCAACTGTCTAACCCAAAAAGTCCTCCCCCATTCACTGGCAGTCATCTATGTCCCACTTTTCCAAGCCTCACCTGCTCAAGCTTTACAACTTGATACAACACTCAGAAATCCCATCATTCCAGTCCTCTCCTCATCCAGATCCCACCCTTTTGAGAAGTTGTTAAATTCAAATGTTGCTTACGTCTTACCTTCTAAAGTGCCAGTCTATACAATAGGTGGCTGCAACTCTAAGCTCATGTCCTACCCTCCTATTCTCAGAACTTGTCCAAGCCTCTTTTGCCTCCCTGAGACTATTTCTTTTTCTGTTTTTCCCTTGCCTATCTTCCTACCTGATATCTATCACCTGTCCATCCATTTTTCCCACCCTGGATGCGTGCATGTCTCCCTTCTGCTACCTTCCACCCTCCTCTACCTATCTACCATCTACCTATGCCAGTAAACTATCAACTGGAATGCCTCATCAGACAAGGATTTATTTGGAAAATAGAACACATGAGTAGGGGCAAAAGGGACAGTGGCAATGTAGGACAAAGGGGGATGACACATGGGGAGGGGAAAGAGCACAGGGGGAAGGCAAGAGCACATAGGGAGGTAAAGAGAAGAGGGGGTAGGAGGGATGACACAATTGGAGGATACAGGGTGGAGTAGACAAGAAGTTGGGGTGGCAGATCTCTGACAGGGGTTGGTGGGATGACTGGACACAATGTTGGTGTACACTTGACTCTATTGGTGATCATCCCCTTTAACTTGATCTCCGTTGGAGATCCAGCTCTGGCCAGGGCTTGCAATTTAAGGGCATAGCTTCACCAATACTCTCAAAATCCACCAATTGCATTCTAGATTTCAAAATTTACCTGGGGGTATGCACCTTGCCCCCCTAGAGACCACTGCTTGAAGTACATGTGCCCACATTTTATACCCTGCAGCTAATGCCTGCAATCCTAATATTGCTGTAGACAAAATACACCAGAATAAACCATAAGAATGAGCACCTTGCATATACGAATATAAAATTGATATTGGATTATAAATTTGGCTGAAAAGGCACCATAAGTATCCATATAGAGTGTTGTTTTATAGCTCAAGAAATACCAGTTATTTGTGTTCTAGGGGTTGCAGTCATTTGGTAGTGGTGCAGGCCTTTGTGCACTGCTGCTGCACAAAGCAGCCATGGTTTTTCAAACTTATTTCAATTTCTGTCCTACGGCAGCAATGCCCTCTAATTGGTTAATTGAACTGAATAAGTAGCCATAACTATCTTGTGGATCTTAATCATTTAGCCATTTGTAGTGAGAGCCTTGGCAGATAGAGCATAGTTTATAGACCATGGCATGTAGGTGTCATGGCCAATAGCTGTATGGTAATAGGGTTTAGGCTACATGTATAACCTAATCATCATGATATAACCTTATATAGTAACATACATATATTGCTTCCATTAATTATCAGTCACATGCATAACGTAGACTGGCAGGTAATAAATGTTTCTATCTGTACCATAACAACTCATCTATAAGACGACCCCCCTATAACACAACCCCCTACTCTCAGAAAAGAATATCTCATATCCATATAGCATCCACTGCTTTATCATGACAACTACAGTCAACTCCCTCTCCAGTGTAGTCAATCCCTCTACCTCAAGACACCGTTCATAGTCCCAAACATACTACAATATATAGAAATTAACTCCCCCTAATGCAGCCTGCCCACCAATGCGGCCACCTTTTCATGGTCCTGAAGGTGGCCACACTAGAGGGAGTTGACTGTATACAGCTATAGGCCATGATATGATATACATGTTATGGTTTATGAACATTGTTCTATCCTAATTTGGCTCGTACTACACATGGCTATACTTCAAGGATTCGAAGGAAAATTATGGCAAGTGATGGAGTCCCATTAATAGGAGAAAACCTGTGCTGATTAGGCCATTGCATGTGAGGGGAACACTCACTGTGAGGCAATTTGATGACAATAGGTCATCAAAAGGTCTGAAATCACTGATAATATGCAAGGTATGACAATGAGAACATCAATAATGCCACCATCATCTTCTGATACCCTGGAAATGTGGATGTAGCCACTTCAAATTAATGTCTATCGCCATTATTTGTAAAGATATGGCAAAAATTGTAATTCTCAGTAATGGCTACCCTAACCAGGCACAAAATATGTATGGGAAAGGAAATTTGATGCTCTCATAGTATTCCCAGACCCTGAAAATGTGGATATAGCCACCTGAAATAACCGTTTATCATCATTATTTACGAAGATATGACCAAAGTTGTGAATTTCCGTAATGGCTGCCTTTATCGAGCCCTATTTCTGAAAAATATTATTTGTGCATATAACATTCACCCTAAACATGATCAGTTTAGGTCATATACAAAGTCTGGCATGTGTGCTACCCTGTAACATTCCATACCTCACAGTTCTGCCTCCTGTATACTAGTCCAAATTGTCAAAAAATGCCATTTTAATGGCGGCCATCTTGAAATTCATGAATGTATTGATCTGATGAATGTAGAAATAATATAATTAGGTTGCTGGCTAGTACAAACATAGGTTTAGATAGCTCCAGTAGGTAGTAATGCAAGTCCAAAGGGTGAAGAAAGTCATTTTTGAAAAGGATGAGGATCGTTACTTTGGGCGGCCATATTGGAAAAACGCACCATCGGATTTTTGTAAGAAATGGATTTTTGAATTCGGCAGACAATTTTACATAAGACAGTATCTTCAAACCTTTTGGTCACAAAAAGGAAATTAAAAGTGCCTGGGCTCTGGGACTATTGAATTAATTCTACCTGGTCCCAACACTAGTGAGGACTGGGGAATTCTATTGTAGGGGCAGACCCTTTTCGCCCTGTCAGTTCACCTGAAACCACACATAGACTATTACTGGGCAACATTAACCAGGTAGAGGCTATAACCTCACATCACCATTTATCAAGTGCCATTGAGGGACGGATATGTTTGGTCCCGTACGTGGACGATCATCACCGGTGGGCAGGATACGTTGGGCCCTAGCCAGTGACAATATTTTTAACAGCCAACAAGTTTAGTGTGTGTGACCTTCCACCCAGCGGCCTGGTATGGATCACAAATATACTAGCAACGGCACCTAATGGCCTGGTCATTGGGAATTAAGCCAAGGTGATAAGGTATAGAGGTACAGATTTTCCACCCGGCGAGTGGATACCAATGCTTATGGAGAAGGGGTGTAGTTGGATAAACATCTAATCTAGATGCCTCCCTATACCTACAGGCCGGCTGGCAACAAACCAATATAGATGCTTTACACGGCTGTATTGCTACAGTGAGGACCAAACAGTCAGTACCTTAAGCTGGCCTATTATGCTGGTGGCCAATCCTACATAAGGGAAGTGCTAGATGGCTGCTGCGACCTTACATATCTGCAGTCGGTGAGACTGTAACCACTTACGGTGTTATACAAGACTATCGATTCTATGCACCACACTGACATTGAACGTTGGCCTAAGGGCATATATATATATACTTACAGTGGTAATAACATTCATGCAGCTACCACTTGGTATAGTAGAGCCAGCCGTGACTGTTGGGTTAGTGGCTGGATAAATGACTGGAATAATGAATCAACGCACGAATTAATTGGGTACACTGTTATCGAAAATATTGATAGATGCGAGGCTCAGACCTTGCATTGGTGGTTGAGGTTAATAGGTAGTTTAAACCTGGGAGTCACAGGTAACTTATCTAGTAGGTAAACACTTGGAAATTTGGGTGGTTAGTAAACAGGTGCCTTAAGTGCACATTATCCGTGTCTATTTTACCCATGAGTATATGTACATATCTTCTCGCTGATAAGAGATTGGATTTAAAGGATTGAATACTGGATCACGAGTAAACCTGCATTGTTACCACGGAATTCATCAAGGAATGAAATAAATGGCTGTTGATTAAAGTGCTGTCTCACTGATTCTTGGGTAACTCCTGAACTGGTTCCCCAGGGTCCTGCCAAAAGAGGTGTCCCCTACCATCGGTGCTAGCCTCAAAACCCCAACCTCATACCAACGGAATTATTACCATAACCCTTGCCAAGGGTTTGACCAGAAATAATACTAGCTGTGGGGCTTGACCAAACAAACTAATAGTTCAATAGCTCAAATTAAAGGTCTAATTGAGATACATCATTTTAACATAGTTTTAGAGTTGTCACAGGTCCTAGGTAACCATGGCAACCAGAAATCAACAACAATAATGCCTAATGATTGATGCCAAAACATGTCTAAAACTTTAAACAGGGGTATGCGAAGCATACGACTCGAATATACTATTCATACACATAATTTACATGAATGCTATAAGTTATAATATGAACGGCTTAACACATTTCACATTAATCATATTACTTATGCATTTCCTACCTTTTCTAATTATCCAGAAAAACATTACAAAACATTATTTACACTGCTCCCTGATCGGTTTAAAATAACTGATCAGGCACGTCAATCAGAAAAAAATTTGATGACAGGTCCGTGGCGCTCTCCTCCTCATCAGTTTCCTGACCGTATGGCAACGGGTAAGGCACACCAAATAAGAACAAGTCTTAAGGTGGGCGTAAAGGTGCTCTCCACTTCTGTCCGTTTTTCTTCCATAATTCCCTGATGGCATTAGTATCCATCAGGCACACATAGACTCATGTCTCACTGTGGGTTTTGGGCGCTCTCCTCTTCGATTCGACTTGGTGTTGATCACAGCTCCCTGGTCACTTTTTCTTAAGTAAGACAAAGCACACCGTTTGCGTAAAGTTTATGGCGGTCTCCTCTTCTTAGGTGGTATATACAGCTGTCCTGATCCGTTTTGACGGCAGATCAGGCACGCGTCCAGACTTACGTCTTTCAGCAGGTTCACGGCGCTCTCCTCTTCTTATTCTTTCCCGTCCAATCCGATCTCCACCAATGGTCCATACTTCATTCGATCCTCTTATTACCCTTCCACTGAGTCCTTGTTCTCCAGAAGCTGTAGAGCTGCGGCTTGTGTACCCTCCCATTCGTCCATAAACACCCGGAAGCATTCTAAGAACTTAACGTTCATGGCCTCGTTCTTGGCGTCAAGCTCATTCAAGCATTTCCTCAACAAGGCAGTGCTTGAGGACACGGTTTTCTTATCCTTATTTAATTTCGTTCATTCTTCAGCCAATACCTTCTCCTTGTCTATATACACCTTTTCTAACTGTTGTCGGGCCTCTTCCAATTCTTGTTCTCTTCCTTCATGCGCTCCCCGGGTGTCTTTTGGACAGCCACGACCGACTCAGCGAACAGATTCAACACGCCAGAATTAGTATAACGGATCGCCAACTCTTTCTGAGCTTCTTGAAACTCATCCACTACTTCTTAGCAATAATACCTGCTTGGATTCCTCGAAGTAGTGAACCACGGGCAGAGTCATCACGCATAGCCTGTTGTCCGGGATCATGGTCATCGGAGTAACAGGGGCTTTCAATAAGCTTCGGGTCTGTGATTCGTCCTGATAGACATCCGCATGGTCCTCAGTTCTCTCATCCGATTGTGAACATTTTGAACACGGATGGTGAGGCATCCCGATACCTGTTTCCAGCACCCCGGGCTGGACTACAACTGGCCTGTCTCTTCCCATCCGTACGAGGCTTTGGCGGGTCACCCAGATTCTCCACCACCTGACAGAACATGTCTGGTGGCATATCGAATTTGCCCCGGTCCAATAACAGTGCTGCCCTCGCGCTCAGTTTCCCCCTATGTGCATCCGTCACCTCGCAGTAGTACTGGGTGAGGGTTGTCACATTCTTAAAGTCACCCTTAGTCAGTTTATCATAGGCTTCCCACTAGATACGGTGCAGATTATTGATTCGGTCCACTGCGTTTTTCATCCCGGGCATATGACAATTTTTGTAATGACGGACCATGTTTGCTCTTCGGGTCGTCACACAACCATCACACTTTTGATTTTTTTGGGTCGCCTCGGTCTTCTGACACTCACACACCATGGAATGGTGCATTTGTGCCTCAACCAAGTGCCTCAAAATTGTCGGGCCGTTGTATACTCCTTCTTTCGTGGGTTATTCAGGCATAAAGTGAACGGGCAATGTTTGTCAATGACGTACCACTTCTTGTACGCCCACCGAATCTGCCACCTTTGGTCACAATTATAATAGGCATCCGAATGATGCCTGATTTCCTCTAACCACCATTCATAGTGATCCGAGGGTAACGGGTCATGTACTGAAGGTCTCAGCCAAACCTCGTCATTCAATTCCTCCTCCATATTAAATGCAGTTGGAAAGCCATATTTCAACGGACTTTTCACACATTCTTCAAACGATGCAGGAATGAACAGTCGGAAATAGGCGTTCGCATTCTTATAGATTTCCTGCAGTCTGTCGAACTCTTCATCTGTCATAGTGACGTCATCCTCCTCCTCTTCTACTCGGTTCCTCCACATCCTATCTGGTATCATCCTTCTTCTTAGATTTTTTGATAATAGCTCGTACTCAAGGCCGCAGCGGCAGCCTGCACAGCCTGCAATTGGACCTTATCGAGTAAGGTAGATGTTGGTTCTGTTTTCTTAAGCTCCCTGGTCACTTTCTCTGTGGTGCTCGGTTTTATCCTCAAGTCAGCATTCTTATCTTTTGATTTCTTCCCCTTCTTTGCGGCTCTTCTCTCTTTCGGACTTAACACCTTTTTGAAATCTGACAAATCGGTGTCGGTCATACAGTCTATACTTTCATCACTTTTGCTTTTCTTAATTTTCGATCCCCTCAATACCTGCTTCCCTTTTGCTACCGAATCCTTTCTAGCCTTCTCAGCGATCCGTGCTCTTTCCTCATCCTCAGGCGGGTCTCTATTTAATTTCGGGTCATATCCCTTCTGGTTTTTGCCTTCACGGATCATGGCGCTAATAATTTCATCCTGACGACACGGATCCCATCACTGGCCTCTAACCGTTCATAAAACTCATCCACATCTAAACTGTATAGTTTGGGTTTTCGCTTCCGTTTGGATAGCTTCTCCCATTCCTTAACTGTCTGCGGCATCTTTAATTGGGGAGCCAGCTGGACAAAATGTCAATATTTAAATTTAGGTTTGAGTGGAATGTTATAGTTACTTTGAAGGTAGGTACCCCCTAATTTGGGTATGCTGTTTTCGAATCTGCTGTGTGTAGAATCATACAGGTGTCGGAACAAGGTCAAATTTGATGTCAAAGGTCAAGGTCACCCCCGAAATAGGTCAGATCAGAAAATGTACTTATAGGGGCTGTGCTCAGTTAATATAAATAGCAAGGCGATGGTATTTAGTATAATGATAGATCTATATGAGCCCAACATTCTCAAAAAAGTTGTTTGACCTTGGCTATGGTCAAGGTCATATTTTGCAAGGTCAAACATGGAAAAATGGACAAGATAGTCATGTACACTATCTTTCAATACTTGGTACCTATATGAATAGCATCCCAGATATGTCATTTTATGTTTACATCATGCTGACATAGCTCAAGTGAAATATTGATTAGAATTCTGAAGAAATATGTAATACTGCCATGGCAACAACCAAAAAGGTCAAGGTCAGTCAAAAGATTGGTCAGATCAGAAAATGTACTTATAGGGGCAGTGCTCAGTTAATATAAATAGTAAGGCGATGGTATTTGGTATAATGATAAAGCTACATCTGACAAAAATCTGGGAAAAATACAGGTACAAATAACTGGTGGTATCAAAACTGCCCTAAGGAATAAAGAGACAGTTAACACAGAAAAGCTAAGAAAGGTCATAAGGATAAACACACTTAAGGAAAGAAGAGAGAGGCATCTGGAAATGGCCAGTTATAGAGCAGCTCAAATGGGCATCCACATAGATAGGAGAGACATACGTACAAGGTCACATGATGGAAAGCTTATGACAGTGGTCATACCAAAAAACCCAATAAGTAGGAAGAAACTGGGTTACACGTTGCCAATTACATGGAATAAGCAATTGGTGGAAACCACGGAGCTAGATAAAGAAGAAAAATTCACTATATGGCTGAATGAAAAATATGAAAAACTCATTGATCTGCTCCCAGAGGCGGGGGAGGGGGGGAGGGGGGAAGGGGGTGTAGGACCCAAAGGGGACTTATGTGGGTGCGTATATATATATGTTTTCTACTCTACTTTATATTACTACCGAGATCACAGCTTTTTGGTTTTAATGAGATCGAAAATAACATGGATCTTTATTATTTTACACTCTTGGGTAGGTAAAATGCACATTATGTGATGTTAGGACAGATGACACAGAAGTATTGGTTCGAAAATGTGAATACGGCAGTCGCCTGTCCCAATTGTAAAATTGTACAAAAACCAGTCTACATTCTGGGGAACCCCTAGGGAATTCCCTCTGTGACGTCATAATATGTAGCAACATACGGAGGTAGGCTGAGGAGGGTATAGATAGGGTCCGTATGTTGGGGAACAGACAGGGGAGGTCAGGGAAGGGACAGGAGAGGTCGGGGGAGGGACAGGAAAAGTTGGAGAAGGGACAGGAGAGGTCGGGATGGGACAGGAAAAGTCTATCCTCTACACCAAAAACAACATGCGGACCCCTTTTACAACATGTGGCCCTACATACGGCCCTTTTTCCTCCATTTTCTCAATATATGCTGCCCCTAGACCTGCCACATTCAAGGGGAAATATACGGACCATAAACGGATTTTTTGATCTCCACATTATGTGGTGAAATGGAAAAACACTTCACATTTAAATACGGACTCTGCACATTTGAATACGGATCTCCACATATTATGTGGTGAAACAGAAAAACACCATACGTCACATATGGACCCCCCATATGAGTCATACGGGGGGTCCATATTATGTGGTGAAATGGCCTCCTGGAGAGGTAATTATATGTCCTATTGTATGAATCGAAACACATGAAACCAACATTTGTGTGAAAATTATTCTTAATTAAATCACTTAGGAATGAATACAATATGTTTTACCTGAGGTAACATAAATTTTCTTACAACTATAAAAATAGATATAACTTTCGAAATTTGAATACCAGTAATCATTTCCAAGAAAAAAAAATTCCTCTGAATATGAAGGTAGATATCGAACACTATTTACAGTTGGTGTTTCGAATCATGAGGGTACCATATGGGTAACAGCTCATAGTAGGCAGTTTATAACTTTCATTCAGAACTTTCGATGTGTGAGAATTCATTCCCACTATTAGAGATAAAGAAGACATTTTTATATGATAATGTTATAGGCCACAGGGTGAGCCACCAGAATGTGAAGTTCCGTCCCAATGAAAGGGGCACTAAATTTTGAAGGTGGTTTCATATAGCTATTGCCCCTACCAATCTGAGAAAAAAAGTTCTCCGCGTAAAATTGCACCGTTTGCGCGTAGGGCAAGGTCAAAGGTCAAGGTCATTCAAAAATAGGGCTAGGCCAGAAAATTTACTTATTTTTGAACTGCTCTGTTAATATCAACAGGGCGGGTCCAAAATTTTATGTCAAGGTAGGGTGATGTAAGACCTTTATCCATGAGAAATTAAAATGACCTTGGCCAAGGTCAAGGTCACTATTTTCAAGGTCACATATTGAAAAATGGCCCAAAATAGCTATCATCCTTGGTTTCAATAGCTCTGGTGATCAGGAATATCACCATAAGTATGACCTATGCTGCTCAAATGATGAGGAGAGGTCATAGGGACAATTTCTACTTGAAATTCCCGAGAAATGGCTCCCGTTTCCATGGCAACCAGTACCTATTTCAATGTTTGATATAATAAATAGCTGCAATGAGAAAAAACTCTTGATGACCTCTAGAGCTTAATTTGTATCAAATCATCTAGATATCTGGCATGGATATAGAACATGAAGACTGCCTTCTATTAATTCCTTAATATGACCTCTATCAAGGTCAAGGTCATAGGAGCAAGGTCAAATATAGGAATTTCTGTCTTTTTGGCCATGTTTGCTATATATAGACGTAATCCAGTAAGAGTACAATGATGTCTATGAGTATTATGTTTTGGGCATTGTGCTTTTGTATAGCCAATGGCCCCAATAAACATGGGCAAAAAGTTCTCCACTCAAGGTCATGTAGTTTTCTTGCAGGATGAGGTCAAAGGTCAAGGTCACTCAAAAAGCAAAAAGAGAGTTACGCCAGAAAACATACTCATCTTTGAACTGCCCTTTCAATATTAACTAGAAGGGGCCATACTTACATGTCAACATAGAGTTGTAAAAGACCTTTGTCCATGACAAATTGAAATGACCTTGGCCAAGGTCAAGGTCACTATTTTCAAGGTCAAATATTGAAAAATGGCCCAAAATAGCTATCATCCTTGGTTTCAATAGCTCTGGTGATCAGGAATATCACCATAAGTATGACCTATGCTGCTCAAATGATGAGGAGATGTCATAGGGACAATTTCTACTTGAAATTCCCGAGAAATGGCTCCCGTTTCCATGGCAACCAGTACCTATTTCAATGTTTGATATAATAAATAGCTGCAATGAGAAAAAACTCTTGATGACCTCTAGAGCTTAATTTGTATCAAATCATCTAGATATCTGGCATGGATATAGAACATGAAGACTGCCTTCTATTAATTCCTTAATATGACCTCTATCAAGGTCAAGGTCATAGGAGCAAGGTCAAATATAGGAATTTCTGTCTTTTTGGCCATGTTTGCTATATATATATAGACGTAATCCAGTAAGAGTACAATGATGTCTATGAGTATTATGTTTTGGGCATTGTGCTTTTGTATAGCCAATGGCCCCAATAAACATGGGCAAAAAGTTCTCCACTCAAGGTCATGTAGTTTTCTTGCAGGATGAGGTCAAAGGTCAAGGTCACTCAAAAAGCAAAAAGAGAGTTACGCCAGAAATATACTCATCTTTGAACTGCCCTTTCAATATTAACTAGAAGGGGCTATACTTACATGTCAACATAGAGTTGTAAAAGACCTTTGTCCTTGACAAATTGAAATGACCTTGGCCGAGGTCAAGGTCACTTTTTTCAAGGTCAAATATTGAAATATGGCCCAAAATAGCTATTATCCTTGGTTTCAATAGCTCTGGTGATCAGGAATATCATCATAAGTATAACATATGCTGCTTACATGATGATGAGATGTCATAGAAACAATTTTTGTTTGGCATTCTTAAGAAATAGCTGCTGTTTCTATGGCAACAGGTAACAGGTACAGGAATTTCTGCATTCATGGCCATGTTTGCTATATTTAGATGTAATCAACTAAGAATACAATGTTGTCCATGGGCAACATTTCTGTTTAGGTATTTGTGTTTTTGTATAGCTATTTGCCCTAAGAACCATAAGCCAAAAGTTCTCCGCTCAAGGTCATGTAGGATGAGGTTTAAGGTCAAGGTCACTCAAAAAGAGGGTCAAGCCATGATCACATGTCCTCACATCCAACCCAAATACGTTTGTATTCAAAACTTTATATAACGTTATTCAACGTTTTAAATGACTATGGTTTATCACGCAAATGATGGAAACCAATACTAGGCATATCTGATCAATGAATAGATAGTTTAAGGAGTGGTCTTATTTTTGTTTTTCCTTTTTGTGTCTGTCTCAAGTAATCGTATCAAATATTCTTAGGCCAAAAAAAAAGGAAAGGTTTGTTTCAGGTCACCCGACCGACCCTATCTAAACAGGGCCGACCCTACGGGTTTTTTATGCAATTTTGAAGAATTTTTTATATTTTTAGACTTTTTTGGGGTCGATTTTAGGTTTACAACATTTTGGAAAAAAATCTCTCCATTTTTACACTTTTTTTCAGTTAATTTTAGAGGGGAAGTAACAAGTTACAGGTCGCTCAAACTTTGCGGCTAATCAAAAGCAAGCTCAGGACCCCCCTATTTTCTTTTAATTTTCAGAGAGTATATACCCTTAGGGTCCTGTGTTAGGAGTATGGTGAGGATATGGTGGTGGACGTGAGGATCAGGTAGTGGACGTGAGGATATGGTGGTGGACGTGAGGAGATGGTGGTGGACGTGAGGAGGGGTAGTGGATGTGAGGACCAGGTAGTGGACGTGAGGAGATGGTGGTGGACGTGAGGAGGGGGTAGTGGACGTGAGGAGATGGTGGTGGACGTGAGGAGGGGGTAGTGGATGTGAGGAGATGGTGGTGGACGTGAGGAGCAGGTAGTGGACGTGAGGATATGGTGGTGGATGTGAGGTGGAGGTGATGGACGTGAGGAGGGGATAGTGGATGTGAGGACCAGGTAGTGGACGTGAGGAGGAGGTGGTGGACTTGAGGAGATGGTGGTGGACGTAAGGAGCAGGTAGTGGACGTGAGGATCAGGTAGTGGACGTGAGGAGGATGTGGTGGGCGTGAGGAGGAGGAGGTGGATGTGAGGAGGAGGTAATGGACGTGAGGAGGGGGTAGTGGATGTGAGAACCAGGTAGTGGACGTAAGGAAGTGGTAGTGGACGTGAGGAAGTGGTAGTGGACGTGAGGAAGTGGTAGTGGACATGAGGAGGAGGGCAGAATAATTTGTTTGAGACAGTGAAATGGACGTATGACAGGGGTTGGATGTATGAAAGAGTTGTGGACGTATGACAGGGGTTGGATGTATGGCAGGTTGTGGCCTATGGACAGGGGGCCTATGGCCAGGGTGCCAAAAAGGGGGCCTAAGATCCGGAGGGCCTGAAGGCAGGGGGCCGGTAATCAGGGTACCTAAGGCAGGGTGCCTAAAATCCAAGTGCCTAAAGTCCGTGTTACGGGGGGGGGGTGGGGGGAGTCAAATTAAGTGGCCAAAATTGTGTTTCATAAGAGGAGTGGGTATGTACAGATGTGCTGGATCAAATTTAGATATCTATTGAGCAAGGTTTAAGGAACCCGAGTTTGGGTCGATCCCATAAGCCATCCTGTCAATCTGATTATGGGGACTTTAGTGCTGTATCATAAAATCAAAAACTTGCATGTAAACCGCACCCTGACTCTGGGCCGATCCTATAAGCTCCAATGCTGATCTGACTTGCATACTATCCACAGCTTCTGTTCTTGCATTTACAGCAGCGATTTGTGGCCATATTTCAATATTTAACCTCGAGAAAACTGAATCGCTTTGATCTTGGCCAAGGTCATATTAATTTCTCATGAACAAAGGTCTTATACAACGTCTATCTCATCGGAGTTTTTTGATAATAAAGTCATTGTTATTGTAATCTTGATGAGCCCTACCTTGTTGATGTTGAAAGAGCAGTTGCAATTAGAGAAGTATGCTTTCTGGTATGACTCTCCCTCTCTTTGACCTCATCATGCAAGTACATGACTTTGAGTGGAGAACTTTTGGCCTACGATTCTTAGGGCCATTAGCTATACAAAAGCACAATGCCCGAAAAAAAATGCCCATGAATAACATTGAATACTGCTGGATTACGTCTAAATGTAGCAAAAATGGCCAAAAATGCAGAAATTCCTGTATTTGACCTTGCTCCTATGACCTTGACCTTAATCAAGGTCATATTAAGGAATTCATATAAGGCAGTCATCATGTTCTATATCCATGCCAGATATTTACATGATTCAATGCAAATTAAGCTCTAGGGATCACCATGAATAACGCTATTTGTCATATCAAACATTAAAAAAGTTATCTGTTGCCAAGGTCATTTCAATTTGTCATAGACAAAGGTCTTTTACAAATCTATGTTGACATGTAAGTATAGCCCCTTCTTGTTAATATTGAAAGGGCAGTTCAAAGATGAGTATGTTTTCTGGCATAACTCTCTTTTTGCTTTTTGAGTGACCTTGACCTTTGACCTCGTCCTGCAAGAAAACTACATGACCTTGAGTGGAGAACTTTTTGCCCATGTTTATTGGGGCCATTGGCTATACAAAAGCACAATGCCCAAAACATAATACTCATAGACATCATTGTACTCTTACTGGATTACGTCTATATGTTCTATATCCATGCCAGATATCTAGATGATTTGATACAAATTAAGCTCTAGAGGTCATCAAGAGTTTTTTCTCATTGCAGCTATTTATTATATCAAACATTGAAATAGGTACTGGTTGCCATGGAAACGGGAGCCATTTCTCGGGAATTTCAAGTAGAAATTGTCCCTATGACATCTCCTCATCATTTGAGCAGCATAGGTCATACTTATGGTGATATTCCTGATCACCAGAGCTATTGAAACCAAGGATGATAGCTATTTTGGGCCATTTTTCAATATTTGACCTTGAAAATAGTGACCTTGACCTTAGCCAAGGTCATTTTAATTTCTCATGGATAAAGGTCTTACATCACCCTACCTTGACATAACATTTTGGACCCGCCCTGTTGATATTAACAGAGCAGTTCAAAAATAAGTAAATTTTCTGGCCTAGCCCTATTTTTGAATGACCTTGACCTTTGACCTTGCCCTACGCGCAAACGGTGCAATTTTACGCGGAGAACTTTTTTTCTTAGATTGGTAGGGGCAATAGCTATATGAAACCACCTTCAAAAGTGCCTTCATTTCTAATCTCTTTTTTGGGACCCACCCAATGGCCTATTATTGAACACATACTTCACAACTATTTACTATCTTTAAATCATAATTTCAATCGTGGACGTTCGTACCTATGAATACAATTATTTTCATAGCATCATCGAAACATAATATACACAGGCACAATCAAAACAACCGAACACTTCACATATCCCGAAGTATGTCCTGGATCTCCTCCAGTGTACCGTCCCACTGGGTCAGGCCTATCCCGAACACAGCTATGAACTTCACGTTCAAAGCCTTCAGGGTAGCGGCCTGCTCCTCTACAGTAGCTTCTGCTGCCTTCTGAAAGGCTCGGTCGTTTTCAGTTCTCGTTTGGCCTTCCATAGCTTCTCAGTGAGCTCAGCAACCTTGCCTGGCTCAGGTTGGCCCTCGAGTCATTGTTTTTCGAAGATGGTGGTCAGCCGCTTAACCTCCTTTCACTGCATGGCCATAGCATAGTATGCGGATGCCTTTCCTATGGATGTGGCACACTGTTGCATGGCTTCCTGCTGTTTGAGCAGCCACCGTGTGAACAGTTCAGTATGGACCACAGTGTCAGGGGCTGTTACAGGCTCAAAGTAGTCCTTTGGTATGTGGAGGGCTGGTCGGAGATGTTCACCACTTGTCATCAGTTTGTACCATACACAAGGGCCGGCCGAGGTGGGTACCTTTTCCTTGACTACCCTCACAATGGGTTTGAAGGGCACCGTGGCCGAGGCGGTGCTTGTGAAGGTTGCTGGAGTCGTAGTCGGAGTAGTAGTCACAAGGTTCAAAGTGGTGACTGGGACCGGGTCTACCACAGTCTTAGCATCAACTTGTTTTGGCTTCGAACTGACTGTGGAGGGGCCTTAGGCTCTACCCTCACACTGTGGGGGATACTCAGACTTACTGGCCAAGTTTCCCGGGGTCAGGGTACGAAGGGTTTGAAGATTGGAACGACCTCTAGGTGCAGAGAAATCTGGACCATAGTCGGGTTGCAGTGCCTGAAGTGGGGACCGACGCTCAATCGTCACTCCTCTTCCTCTCCCTGGGGCTGGAGCTCGAGGAGATTTCACCTTTTTACATTCGGGTTCGGAGGTCGCCGGACTTCTGTTGGCTTCGCCTGTATGTTTCCCTTATACATATTAAGACATACATCATATGTACACCTTGCTAATATGATTGATTTATGTTTTAAACAAGGGTCAGAAAGGGCACCGATCATGTATGTCACATGACGTTCATGATCAGTATTGAAATGTCATGTAAAATACTTTACTGGACCTCCCAATGAACAACAAACATTTAAAAAAAGATTTTAACATTTTCCAAAGGCTAAAAGGCAAACATTTGTTGTTAATGTTTTCTCACATTCATGAAATGTTTTAAATAAATGTTCATGAATATTTTCACAGGTTTGAAAATGAAAATCTATTTTTTAACTTTTACTTACATAATAGGAAAACGTTCATGCAACGTTTTTAAACATTTTCTTCTTTTTCTGTGGCCATGTGGTTCCCCATTATCGCCCAATTATCGCCTATTATAGTTCAGCTGCGTGCTTGGAATTAACATCATAATATCATATGACATGTTGCCATATTTGTGTTCTGTATGTCATATTTTGTATATTATTCGATACTAACACTATCTTTGTTTACATATATCATAAACTAAGCCCAATCCCAAAACAGTGTAAATTCCCATAGGCAAATTAGAATGCCTATATACAAATGTATTTGACAACAATATTCGTTGATATATGGATTACTTAATCATCATCAATGAATATCTGTTTGGGGTTGAAACGACTATGGTAGACACAGGAATTGCTATATACATATATACCTAAACCCAGTCAATAATATCATTTTCATCTATTTTCTTCATCCCCATTTTTATTTAACATGCCTTGTTATCTTAGTTTGCACACCAAATGATTATCGATGATTTCAGAAGATGAGAATTAGTGTTTAATGAATGTTTAAAAAAACGTTATAATTACGTTTTTGAACGTTTTTGAATAATACCGTATGTTAACACTAGGTGGCAGTTCAGTCCCTGAAGAGATATATTTCATAAGTTCCATTTTTAAAGCTGTCCAAATGTGTGAAAATACTAACAATCCAGTAAGGATTCATACATTCCACCATCAACAATCTAGTTTGAATTTAAATCTAAATTTAAACAGCAGATAACTTAATGAAATATTTCAAAAATCAGCTCTGATGGTATAGATACCCATTGTGTGGCAACAAGACTTAGATATATCCCCCTGACTATTAGTGTTAGGTTGTATCAGTCCAAACTGAGATTGGTTTTCACTCATGGCTTATTTCTAGCCAGTGACTGTGTATGTCCATAATGTATGGAGGCATAAGCCCTCACAAGAAGATGAATCAGCTTGCCAACACTTTGGTAAAAGGTGAGTGATTTAAATCGGTTTTATTTCAGATTAACCCAAAAAATGTTAAAAAATGTGAGACATAAATGTTCATGCTTTATGGCATAAAGGTTGGAATGAGTCAATGTTTTAGCGCTAGAGAACGTTTGTGTAAACGTTCACAAACTTTTGAATGATGTTTAAAACGTCAGAAAACGTCAGAAAACGTCTTTTTGTTCACTGCGTCATCTACTAGACATGTATACCATTTTAAATACCAGGACAGACATTATATGTACACCTTGGTAAGGCGTATTTATGTTTTATCATGGACAGAAAGGGTAGAGCAGTCAATAATCATCGATCATGTACGTCACTGATCATGTACGTCACATGTCGTACATGATTGGTATTGAAATGTCATGTAAAATACTCTTACTAGACTCACCTACACATGTATACCATTTTAAATACCAATACAGACAATATATGTACACCATGGTAAGGTTTATTTATGTTTTATCATGGTCAAAAAGGGTAGGGCAGTCAATAATTCCCAATCATGTACGTCACCGATCATGTACGTCATTGATCATGTAGATATACTTAGATTACCGTCTGCGTGATTTATGCCGACGATAATATATGTAATTTGTTGTGGCTTTGGGAGGTAAATTAATACATATTGTGAATGTACCTTTATCTCAAATAGCAACATTATTTTTATTACCAGACCAGAAATTACCTTGAGGGAACGTTTATTAGAGGTTTGGTAGGGAAAAAACTAAAATTTAGCTAAACACCCATTGGAATTACGTAATGTGTTTACTGGGAATAAGGTAGACGTCTAAATCCACATCTGCAGACGAACACTTAATTAGGCCAAAAAAAAAAAGGTGTGTTTCAGGCAACATGATCCAAAAATTTAGGGTAGGTAGGTCGGATTTTTTTTTTTTTTCTTTTTTTTTTGTATGTTGGAGGTACCTTGAATGAGTCGCGGACTGCCATATCGACTCGCGGGTCATCAAGACGACTCACCGATTCTTACTATAACAAGGAATATCATGAAATTATTGGACGTTTTTGTTAATAAGCAATTTCCTGAGGCTGGACAGTTAATTAGGCATGTGATCTGTTTTTCCTGACCAAAAAATTGCTAAAATTTCCGAAAAAATATGAATATTTTGCAAAAAAAAACAAAAAAAACTCCTAAATCAGAAAAAAATGCTAGGGTCGGCCTTTTTTGAAAATAGGGTCGGGTTGCCTGAAACACACTTTTTATTTTTTTTGGCCTTATTGTATACTACAATTGTAGCCCTTCCCAAAATTCACTTTTTGAAGTGCTTAAAATCCATTTTTAAAATCCATTTTTCAAGGTATTGGTATGCCATTGTGGCTCAATGTATGTTCTCTCGGGCATACAATATCCATTATAGTCCTACAAATGTCCTAGTTCTAATAGATTTGTCCTCCACAAAAGCCATTATTTTCATAGTTTCTAAATTTGTGGTGAAACTATGCCCAAGGTAAAAAATTTCCGTGGATCCCAATCATTTATGCATAGGCCTATAGTACAAACCTATCAGATGGCACCATGGCCTATTAACCCAAAGCAACAGTGGGTAGGCGGCACCCGTAAGTGGCCTTATAGTAGCACAATATCTGTGCATGGCATCCACACCATTGAATATAGTAACAAGTATGCAAAAGGACTGTTGTTTTCGATTTTTTATGCCGAAGTGGTGCCGTAGCCACCTGGTGGTGCCGCCAGGCATCACCAGAACGAGGTATATGATGTTTGCACTTTACCAGAAGTCAGAACGGGCGCGGCCATCTTGGATTGTGCCCCCATCTTGGATTAAGGAGTCACAACACCAATTTATGCTATGTGATAACAATAATATAAATCAACCTTTGATAGTTCCTGAGGTTGATTATAATTATACCTTACCCCCGTAATATGGACCCAAGGAATTAAATGGTTCTATCTGTTTGTTGCTAATACAGTTGGTTGCCTAGCAACGGCTATTCTTATTGTTTATCTGCCTAGCAACACACATTTCCATGGTCCTAAGGTTGATTGTAAGCATACCTACCCCCCCTAATATGGACCCAAGGAATTCAACGGTTTCATTGGTTTGTTGCTAATACAGCTGGTTGCTCAGCAACAGTTATTCTAATTGTTTATCTGCCTAGCGACGCACATTTCCATGGTCCTAAGGTTGATTATAATCATACCTACCCCCCCTAATATGGACCCAAGGAATTCAATGGTTCTATTGGTTTGTTGCTTATACAGCTGGTTGCCTAGCAACAGCTGTTCTCATTGTTTTTCTGCCTAGCAACACACATTTCTATGGTTCTGAGGTTGATAATAATTGCATCTACCCCCCCTATTATGGACCCAAGAAATTCAATAGTTTTATCGGTTTGTTGCTAATACAGCTGGTTGCCTAGCAACAGCTATTCTTATTGTTTATCTGCCTAGCAACACACATTTCCATGGCCCTGAGGTTGGTTATAATCATACCTACCCCCCCTAATTAGGACCCAAGGAATTCAATGGTTCTATTAGTTTGTTGCTAATATAGCTGGTTGCCTAGCAACGGCTATTCTAATTGTTTATCTGCCTAGCAACACACATTACCTTACCCCATAAAATGGAGCCAAGGAATTCATAGAAAATGCCATATTTGAAGTAATATCATCCTTCCCTCTGATAACCCCTTTCTGGCCCTGCTTATTTGGTGTCTTGAATGGGTTCCCTTTAAACACACCGACCATGTAGACATTATGTTTCTTTGAATGCAAGAACTGTGGTTGTTGCCGCGTATAAAAATGCCTGAGGCATGTTTTTACACGGCAACAACCGCAATTATTGTTATACCTATTTATATTATTGAAAGGTATAAATCTTGGCTCCTTAGAACACTTTTTGATACATCTCTTACCCTAGCGGTTCATTTTTTATTGCCTCACAAACTCAATTGTCCGTTTTCGGGTGACTCCGGGACCAAAATAGGTGATTATGTACATTATGTCTTAAAGTACATCACAGCAACTAATAATTTCATTCACAAACTGGGACAACGTATATCTTAAGATCCAAAAAATAGTTTTGAGATACAGCTCGATGAATTTTGAAGATTTATGAAAATATGAAAATTTCAACCACATACTCTCAACTTAACCCTAGTTCACTCAAAATGGTTCAATTAATTGTCAAAATCACTCTACAATGTCCTGATGGTATATACTTTAGAAAATATGGACTGTTATGATTGCTTGTTGAGCCTACTTGGCACAGTACTGGCCTAAAATTCTGCTATTTTCAGTTTACCTGACCATGACTAATCATAATATATCATGATTTATCATGATCTTATCTATTACCAGAGAAAACATGATTTATCACAATCTTACCTGACCCTGATTAAGCATAATATATCATGATTTTATCATGACTGTATCTATCAAGAGAGAAAACATGAGTTATCATGATTTTAACTGACCATGGTAAATTGTAATATATCATAATTAATTATGATCTCACCCATTGAAAGAGAAACATGATTTTTCATGAGTTTACCTGACCATGACTTATCATAATATATCATGATTTATCATGATCTTATCTATTGACAGAAAAAACATGATTTATCACGATCTTACCTGACCATGATTAAGCATAATATATCATGATTTAATAAAATGTAACCCAGTGAGAGGGAAAACATGATTTATCACGATTTTACCTGACAATACTTAATCATGATATATCATGATCTATTTAGAGAGATAACATGATTTATCATGATTTAACCTGACCATGATTAATCATAATATAACATGATTTAACTTGTCCTTTAGCGTACATGCATTGTTGCGAGTTTCTCGCTGATTTTTGGCCGATTTTGGCCGATTTTGACCTCCTGTGGTAGAATCCAATGATTTTTTCTGACAGTGGTCTGTGGCATATTTTCTCTGGATATCTTAATCTGTTTGCACATATATTCACTATTCACGAAATGCTGGGCATCTCAACTTGGATGATATTTTACTCATTTTTAATATCATTTGAGCAATATTTAAGGCAAAAATCATGATAAATGTCAAACAATATTTTTAGGGGGGTGAAAAATGATTTTACCTAATTTTTCATGCTGAAAAAGATGGTACCATTTTGTCATTGACATATTTCTAGTTTGAATATTTACAAAATTCTTTCAGTTTCTAAAAAATAGGTCATCCCCTTTATCTTAATATCCTATTCGAATTTTATCTTAAAAGATTTGGTTTTGGGAGGGGTGTCTTTATACCTCTATACCCGTCCTACCGTGTCCCTAGAAAGCTGTGGGAGGTGATGGGCATCTCTACCCAGCCTACCCCGCCCATATAAAGCTGTGGGAGGTGGTGGGTGACTGTGGGAGGTGTAGGGCTTCTCTACCCAGCCTACCCCGCCCATATAAAGCTGTGGGAGGTGGTGGGCGACTGTGGGAGGTGTAGGGCTTCTCTACCCAGCCTACCCCGCCCCTAGAAAGCTGTGGGAGGTGGCGGGCGACTTTGGGAGGTGTAAGGCTTCTCTACCCGACCTACCCCGCCCCTGAAAAGCTGTAGGCGACTTTGGGAGGTGTAGGGCTTCTCTACCCGGCCTACCCCGTCCCTAGGAAGCTGTGGGAGGTGTAGGGCTTCTCTACCCGGCCTACCCCGTCCCTAGGAAGCTGTGGGAGGTGTAGGGCTTCTCTACCCGGCCTACCCCGTCCCTAGGAAGCTGTGGGAGGTGTAGGGCTTCTCTACCCGTCCTACCGCGTCCCTAGAAAGCTGTGGGAGGTGATGGGCATCTCTACCCAGCCTACCCCGCCCCTAGAAAGCTGTGGGAGGTGGTGGGCGACTTTGGGAGGTGTAAGGCTTCTCTACCCAGCCTACCCCGCCCCTAGAAAGCTGTGGGAGGTGCTTGGCGACTGTGGGAGGTGCAGGGCTTCTCTACCCGGCCTACCCCGCACCTAAAAAGCTGTAGGCAACTGTGGGAGGTGTAGGGCTTCTCTACCCGGCCTACCCCGTCCCTAGGAAGCTGTGGGAGGTGGTGGGCGACTTTGGGAGGTGTAAGGCTTCTCTACCCGACCTACCCCGCCCCTGAAAAGCTGTAGGCGACTTTGGGAGGTGTAGGGCTTCTCTACCCGGCCTACCCCGTCCCTAGGAAGCTTTGGGAGGTGTAGGGCTTCTCTACCCGGCCTACCCCGTCCCTAGGAAGCTGTGGGAGGTGTAGGGCTTCTCTACCCGGCCTACCCCGTCCCTAGGAAGCTGTGGGAGGTGTAGGGCTTCTCTACCCGTCCTACCGCGTCCCTAGAAAGCTGTGGGAGGTGATGGGCATCTCTACCCAGCCTACCCCGCCCATATAAAGCTGTGGGAGGTGGTGGGCGACTGTGGGAGGTGTAGGGCTTCTCTACCCAGCCTACCCCGCCCATATAAAGCTGTGGGAGGTGGTGGGCGACTGTGGGAGGTGTAGGGCTTCTCTACCCAGCCTACCCGGCCCCTAGAAAGCTGTGGGAGGTGGCGGGCGACTTTGGGAGGTGTAAGGCTTCTCTACCCGGCCTAACCCGTTCCTAAAAAGCTGTAGGCGACTTTGGGAGGTGTAGGGCTTCTCTACCCGGCCTACCCTGTCCCTAGGAAGCTGTGGGAGGTGGCGGGCGACTTTGGGAGGTGTAAGGCTTCTCTACCCGACCGACCCCGCCCCTAAAAAGCTGTAGGCGACTTTGGGAGGTGTAGGGCTTCTCTACCCGGCCTACCCCGTCCCTAGGAAGCTGTGGGAGGTGTAGGGCTTCTCTACCCGGCCTACCCCGTCCCTAGGAAGCTGTGGGAGGTGTAGGGCTTCTCTACCCGGCCTACCCCGTCCCTGGAAAGCTGTGGGCGACTGTGGGAGGTGTAGGGCGGTGTACCCCGCCCCTAGGAAGCTTTGGGAGGTGCTGGGAGACTGGGGGGGGGGGGGGCATAAACTAGACAGTTCGGCCAAAAATAGAAATATTTAAAATATTGTTACAATATTTCCATAGTGGTCAGATACAATGCAAAAATAGATATGTCCTCTATCATAATGATGTTCAGTCAAGTTCTATGGTGGATATATGACATTTGCTACAGGTTTGGTCCATTCCAGTTTCTGCCATTTACCCCTTTAAGAACAGTAGCCACAGTAAGGTACGCAGCACAGCAGGGATACTCACTGACCAGTCCCGGCCACAGGTTGCAGGGAGGGCCGTCAAACAGGTAGCACATGGCCTGGTCAAACCACCACGGCTACAAACCACCACAGTGCTTCCTGCCCGGCCCTACCTGCCCCAGGGCCGGCTACAAACCACCACAGAGTTTAGAGTTTAGAGTTTTAGATATTTTTATTTGGCAAAAAATCCAATAACCAGTATTGTCTTTCGATTCATGCCAACACAGCAGCCGACGAATACATAATTACCAGTACATCATGATTACATACCAACATGATAACACACAGTTATATTTTCCTGCTGCACCTATTATCACTCTGATGATACTTTAAGTATATAACTCTTATGCAGTCAAGATATACACGTCAACTTCCAACATACCCACTCCCACTAATTACAACAGGTTATTTTTTGAAATGCAAGGTAAGTTTCCATGAAGTGCTTCCTACCCGGCCCCACATGCCCCAGGCCCGGCTACAAACCACCACAGTGCTTCCTACCCGGCCCTACCTGCCCCAGGCCCGGCTACAAACCACCACAGTGCTTCCTACCCGGCCCTATCTGCCCCAGGGCCGGCTACCAGTACGCTCCATGGTGGTCAATGCAATACTGACCCCTCAGCCAATCAGAAGCAAGTCTCGTTCTGGTCACATGACCATCACTGCACCCCCTATATAATGGGGGTGCAGTGTGAGCTCCTCAGTCCACTGCTGTCTGACCATGAGAACACACCTCCTGCCTGCACCTGCCTACCCCCTGCCTGCCTCCTGCCTGTACCTACTTACTGAAGATCTGCCAGACTACCATTAAGTTAAATAATTATCTTCAAATGATGTAATCCTAACTCCCTGAATAGAATAGAATAAATCATGATGGATATCATGTTAAATTAATCATAGTTTTTCACAGAAATCGTGTTTTTTTTAAAATTATATATCATGATATTTGTCACAATTAAATCATAATACATATATCATGACAAAGCATGATAAATCATGATGAATATCATGTTAAATGAATCATAGTTTTTTCAAGGAAATCATGATTTAAAAAAAACTTTATATATCATGATATTTAAAGCAATTGAATAATGATACATATATCATGCTAAAGTATGATAACCCATGATAAATATCACATTGAATAAATCATAGTTTTGTTCACGGAAATCATGATTTTAAAACATACTTCATCATTATATTTATCATGATGAAATCATAATAAACAATGATTATATCATATTTGTTTGTGAATGAAATTTATAAGGCTAAAGACAAGAGGGAGCACCTACTGGCCTGTTTCCTGGACATACTGAAGGCATTTGATAGCATACACCACCGAGAATTAATATCCCGCATGAAGAAACTAAATCTCCCTCCCTTATATACGGACTGGCTTTTTGCCTACTTAGGCAACCGCACACAGAGAGTCGTCTGTAACAAGACAACCTCTACCCTCCTACCCGTACACTACGGTGTGCCCCAAGGGTCAATTTTAGGTCCTCTCCTCTTCATATGCTTCATAAATAACTTACCCAGTATCCTAGATACTTGTGACATTATCATGTATGCTGACGATGTGGTGTTTTACACCACATCATCAAACCTGTCAATTGCTAAAGATAAATTGCAGCATGATGCAAATAATGTGTATAAGTGGTTCAGTGAAAGTGGGCTGTGCATAAACAAACACAAGACCAAAACTGTACTGTTCAACCCCCCTGCTACCACTGAATTAAGCCCCATTAGAATTAAAATGGGCGACACAACCCTAGAATCATGTGACAAATATGAATACCTAGGTATTATACTTGATGATTTAATCTCTCTGAAAATGACTATCAGTAAAAGTGTAAGCACATCCTCAAACAGGTGCCATATGCTCCGTATGATGCGCAGGAAGGTATCAACCCCTATAGCAACCCTAGTTTACAAACAGACCATCCTGCCGGTCTTAGAGTACTGTGTTTTTTTATACAATGGTGTCACAAAGGCCCAACACAAAAGGCTACAAATGGTTCAAAATAGAGGTCTCCGAGTGAGCCTTAATGTACAAATTCGATATAACATTGTAAATCTTCACCGAGACACTAGCATCGACTATCTGAGTGTAAGATATGACCTACAACTACTTCTACTACTACATAAGTACCTTTATGGTCAAAGTCATAATGCTACATCTTTAGGACTTAAGTTTGCAACTGCACCAACCTGTGGACGTATAACCAGATCCACAAACACTGGCACCCTAGACTATCCTAACTGTAAATCACATGCTTTCATGAAGAGTCCACTGTACCGAGGCATAGACCTCTGGAATAAACTCAACGCCTCATGTAGACTCACAACAGATAAAGAGGTATTCAAATGCAATGCAAAACCGACGATACTGGCATTGTTCATGGCCAAGCAGCTAAGCTAGTATTTGCTTTATATATTGCTATATTACATTTATCCCTGTGTCTATTACCAACCCTAATGTTCTACACTGTATGCATGTATGTAATTGATTGATGCCATCATAAAGCTGATCATATGCTATGACTGATGTAATTTTGTGTATCTCCTAACTGCCCGTATGTAGTTGGTTGAAAGAATTACATAACTTTGCATTGTTGACTGACACATATGTTTATTTATAATGTACCTTGGGTTTTGGCACCCATTTGATTGTATCGTATTTTGTAAAATCACCATGTGCAATAAAATACGTTATAAACTCAAAAATTATATCATATTATATATCATGATCAAGTGTAATAGATCATGATAAAGTATGATAAATTATGCTGAATTTCATGTGGTGAATCATTAATATTATGGTTTATCATGATCATTATCATGATATATCATGTTAAATTCCATCATTTATCATTTAAAATCATGATGTCCGTGAAAAACCATGATTAATCTAACATGAGAAATCATGATATTTATCATGTTTTTTTTTCTACCTGGTATATTATGATGATATTATGGTAAACCATGATTACATCATAATATATATCATTATAAAGCATAACGAATCATGATACATATTGGCAAATTTACTATGGTGAACCAAAATATCATTGTTTATCATGATAATAATCATGATGTATCAGACTAATCATCACAATAAATCACATTTTACAAATCATGATTTCCGTGAAAAACGCATGATTTTTTCAAAACGATAAAATCGTGATATTTATCATGATATTTTTCTACCTGGGAATTTAGGGTACAAGGGATACTGTTTGGATCTATTTCATTTACTGTATAGGGGTATCAAAATGAAAGGACTTTTGACCATTTTGCTGACAATACACACTTAAATGGCTGTGGAGAAAAGAGTATGGTACATATCTAGTGAAATCCTCATGAATCAATTGACCATACCATAGGCCTAACAGAAAATGGTATTTGGGATGGGCTGTTGTTTCCTCAGTAGATATAGGAGACATGTAAAACATTTTCATTTTTAGCCTTTTTGACGTTTTTAGGGAATTTTTAGGGCTTTGGAGGGCCAGATAATGAATTTTTGGACGAATACCCAACTTACTAATAGTATCGGATGTTTTCTCACATATACCAACATTTCGAAAAGATTTATGGTAAGGTTGTTATTCTGTAGGGGTATAAGGCTGAAAAGGGCCAGAAATAGCCAAAACTGCATAACTCAGAAGTTTGGGCTTTGTATACATTTTAATTCACCTCATACGACCCATGGCTGCTAGGCTTAAGAGATAGAGACTCTGTATGCATTGTTGTCCTTATTATGATAAAGACATATATATAACCCTGAGACTATTGTTATGATTTACGAGCAGAGCATTCATGTAACTCTGCTTAGAATATCACAGTATAGCCAGATTATCATTCACATGATATACTTTAGTAAACCATTTGCCTATGTGGTCAGACAAAGCTAATTCCTCCAGAGGACGAGAGTTTAGACAGTAAACATGTCAGATATGAGTGACTGATTGGACCCTTTAACACCTGTATGGACATTACCCCGACAAGGGTCAGTTAGCCCAAAAATGAACTTCCTTTATGAGGCAAGGCTTATGTATCGATTAATTAAGCATTCATCTATCTCCTTTCAGAAGGAGACCTTAAGAAGAAGTTAAGATTACAGTTAGAGGTAGGTCCTGACTTCATCGAATGGTCCATCTTACCAACTACTATCATGTGGAGGCTTATTACAGCATAGTTCGTAATTAAACTGTGCTAGAATTAGTAAAGCTATTGCGGTGCACAAATCTAGTGGAATCGACAACATTCAAACATTTAATTACCCTTTTAGAAATATTTGATGTACGTTTTCAAAGATATAGGAATCCCTTATGATATATAGGAATCATAAATACAGTCTTGTCAAAAACTCAACAAGTTCAAAATTCTTCATTATTCAATAGGCCAGCATGTTCTTTTTCTCCCTTCTTGTAATCTTTAAATCACTGAAATTGCAACTGAAGTCCTCCCAATTTGCTTAGATATTGTGTTGGTGTTGTTTTGGCAAAGCCAATGAACAACGCTATTTGCCTGCTAAAGTGTCTTGTTAGATTTTAAAATGAATATTAGTAGCTACCTGTATTTAGTCAAGAGACCTTGGTGATCTGCTCTCGGTCTTATTATATGTGACAACATCATAACATATGAAATATGAGATCATATTGTTGTGCATCACACGTGTAACTTTTTGAAATATGTTGTTTTCTAAAATGATTTTTAAAATAGATGTGCGTCAACAATTTAAAAAATGTCAATCATCATCCATTTCGGAAAAAAACATTTTCATGTAAAAGTTTGACAACACCATACTTTAAACATCACCTGATCTAAATTAAAATGAGTCTGGGAGAATTAGCTACTGCTATTTTGTTCTCCTTTATCTAGTCATCCTACTGTGAGGTACTTCCAAGCTGTATACCATGAGATTCATGTTAGATCATCCCCATCCCACAACAGCATGGTTACCTTTTACAGGAGCTTACAGCGGTGAGCAACTGTTTCCTAAACACCGCACAGGATCTGTTCATCTTTGGAGCCATCCATTGCATTTGGCCACAGGACACACGCAAAGCTTTTTGACTACTTCTTCCTCAATAACCTTGTCACATGCCTGCTTGGCCGGGGAGGCAACAAGATGTACTACCAAAGCTAACATCCCAACGTTGGCTCGATGCAGTTAAGGGCTGGACGTCAGGTGCACAATATAGTTTTTGCCGGGGGGGGGGGGGCTTTTGTTTTAACCAATATCAGCATGCCAACCTGAGCCAAACTGATATAGGCTGACATTGTACAAAGGTCAGGTGCAGACATTGACAGAACATAGTTTAGTCCAGATGTATCTTATTCCTAACTTTAAATTGTATTAATTTTACTGTGATTATTTCTGCCAAATATATGGCTGTCAAGAATAATTTTTACAAAAAGTCTTGGCTTTGTATTTCACTTTGATATCAGCTTTAGGGACAAGGAAGCGATAGGGGTCCATCCCATCAATGTTGGCATTTCAACAATGGCACAATGGAGTTTTGGCTGGTGGCATTCCGTTTGAGCCAGTGTTATATGTAAAAATTGTTCCAACATCAGGTGCAAACATTCACATAACATTGTAACATGGTACAATGTAAATTCCCGAACTTGATACAGTGCATTTCAAAGTTTGTACAACGTTGAATTATTATCTGCGACTTTGCCAACTGTTGCCACCATGGGAACACGGTAACATTGATAACTGAGACATTCACCCTGTGGTTTCCAGACATATTATTCTAGTACCTCATGTGGTCAGAATCAAGCCACACTTGAAAGGCTCCCAGCAGTGAACCTTGAAGGCTTTGTTCCAGGACACATACGATGACTGGATTATAGCCTAGGATTCAGTCTGAAATAAGTTATCCAGCTAATTCTTTTGTAGTAAAACAACTGTTTTGTTCATTAATACCTCTGTACAAATGTAAATCCATTCCTTCAAAAAGAGTTGTTTTCTTTATGTTTCAGATAAAACGTGTTTACCTCTTGACAGCTAGCTGTATTGTTGCCATCTATTACATTGTTCTGGTATTGAGTAATCTGCGTTGGAGTATTGTCAGTGGTGCTAAGTTAAACTTGGATATTGGAAATATAGGAAAACGTTCAATAACAGGCGACTTCTGGCAATCATGTACACCAGCAACAAACATTTTCTTCCTTAAGATACCCAGACCTGGGTCAACCACCATGTATGGTGTTCTCAGCAGGTTCTCAATAAACCACGGTTTGAGAGTTGTAACATACAAACATCAGGCAAGGAGTATCAAGGGGAGAGACAAACATTACATAATAAAGAATATAATACCAGGATTCACCATAGGCGAAAGTGAGATGTTTAATGTATTCATGGGTGAGACCTATTTTGTGAAAGAGGATATTGAAGTGATCCTTAAACCTCCAATCTCTTACATCACAATGCTGCGTGAACCTCTCAGTCAAGTCCGATCCTGGTACTATTTTAAAGGTAAATGCCTAGAAAAAAGAGGAGAACTGACATTCTTTTATGATCCACTCATGAGGAATCAAAGCTATCTCAAGGAAGTAAATGGTCTTACTAATCAAATTTCTAAATATTTTGGGGCTACATCTGCGATGGAGAGTAATGGGACAATGTTTAAGTTATTTTTGAAAAAAACTAGATAGAACAATTCTAGTTGGCATGACAGAATATTTTACTGAAACTCTTATTCTCTTTAAAAGACGCTTCTGCTGGGAACTACAAGATGTCATACACGGATATCTCAGAAAAGGGAGGTATCATAGTGAAATTACAATCAACAAAATGCAAGATGAAAATTTACGCCAAATACTCTGTGCCTATAATCAACTTGACTGTGAACTTTATGATTATTTCAATAGGTCATTCTGGAGAGAAATTCAGCAGGAAGGTGACAATTTCTATAAAGAGGTTAAATATTTCAAACAGATAAGTATACATATTGCCGGATTCTGTTCCACAAACTTTCATTGTGTACATCAAATGGCATCAAGAGAGCAAGGCAAATATTTACATATAACAACTTCCAAGTGGAACAATGCGTTTAATATTTCAGTGAAAGACTGTGCATTGATCAGTCCTCAGCCACATGCAATGACCAATTACTTTTACTACACTCAGAATATGGATGAGTGCTTCATACTGAATGACTCAACTTCAAAGAAGTGCATATCTGGCCCTACACAATGTGATGGTCTTTGTAAGCATGCCCCCAATAAAGCAAACAGGGTTTTCTAAATACTTAGGGGGCATGCTTGCCTGGGTTCCCTTTAGCCCCAAAATACTTTTTTCTTTTTGAGACAAAGAAAGTGGATAACATAAAAGGGAAATATATATATGAGCTTGATGATCTAAACATATGATAGGTTTCTTCATTCTGAGTGGCACCTGTAATGAAGTCACATCTTGTGTAGCAGAGGATGATGTATTCAGCTGGTATTCCAAAGGACCGCAATCTCCATGTGTAGGAAAACAAGAATGCAGAATGATTTGAGTGGATCTCTTTATATATTTGGTGTGACTTATTGATTATTCTGCAAAAATAGGCATTGCTTTCATGCATATTTTGATGACATCATCAAGGATAAAGTGGCCTTGGAGAACAAGAATCATCAGTGTAGAGAACGGAAATTCAAGTACTTTAAAAGCACAGCAACTTTGTTTCTCCTTTTAAGTAGTTCCTACACAGGGGCCAATTGAACTTCATGAAAACAAGTTTCATTAATCTTTATTCCTATACATTTATAAACAATTAAGTTGAATTTAGACCAAAAATCATACAATTATTCTGTTTAGCTTTCAAATTTGATTTATTTCTACTGTGCTATATATTTTATTCCAAATTGATCACAAAACATATATCTACGTTTAAATAAGCCATAGACATGAGCAATAAATCATTGCTCTGTTCCTTATGATACAGCATTGTGGCTGACAAAAAAAAACTACACGCAGAATAGAGAAAAGGATTGTTACTTGGAGTTCAGTTTTCAGTTTCATATCTTAATATTTATAATGGCTCCATAAAGTCAAAAACCTTATGGACCGCTCTAAAGTACATCGAATTTGAATTATTTCTCCTGATCTAAAATAATAAACATGGGACTAATATGTTATACGATTTAAAATGATGAGCAAATAGATGTATTGTGCAGCTGTACCATGGTTATTACATTTGGTATATCTCTTAACACATACTCAGCCTGTCAATAGACAGCATCTATAGAGGATATGGTATTAGTATATATAGGTAAATATAGCTATTCGAGAAACATTCTATGTATCAATATTGAGTGAGAAAATATCAAATAACATTGATTAAGCTACTAGACCAGGAGGTGGGTAGCATTGCCTGTGTGGGAGAGATGGGAAGCCCATTTAACAAAAAGCGTAACATAACGTTTCTCTATGGCTCATTATCATTGCCAAATGTTGTATAACGTTAACAACGTTATTCTGACATATAATAATGTATTTCCCTTCGTCATGTCACCTTTGACCACACATATCTGTTGGGGGTGTAGATGGGGGGTCCCCATGTCCCATGTCGATTTTAAGAAAAGGCCATGTCGCATGTCCATGTTGCTTAATAATCCCTGTGTCCCATGTCGATTTTAAGAATTGCCCATGTCCCCTGTCACTAGCTTTTCAAACCTCATGTCACATGTCACTAAGCCTCATGTGCATGTCGATTTTAAGAAATGGCCATGTCGCCGTGTCGAATTTACCCATCCATCCCCATGTCATTGCCGGAGCCTGTATACAGGATAAGTATACAGGATTTGTTTAAGTTTCGTATTTCATGACAGATTGATATCGAAAGGCCCCGTATTTCATTGAGACCTTTTATAAGGGGGGGGGCACTTGAGCGAATTTACTCGCAGGTCACACACCCCTCCCGACTTCATTGTCACAAGCAGTCGCAGTAGCAGATCCACTGCTGGAACGTTTTGTGGGTACTTGCACGAGTGTGATTCACAGCAAAATTGCAGCAAATTTGCGGCAGTGGATCACAAAAGGTAACAGATTCGTCCGGGAATCGAACCCAGGCCTCTGCGGTGGAAAGCGAGAGCGCTAACCACTAGACCATCTTGGACAGCCTAACTAGGAATCCACAGTAGGGGATTTTGACCAGCTGACCGGAAGTGAAGTTTTCGCGAAATAAGGAGGTTTGAAGCAATACGGGGGCTGGTCATTCACCTTTAGCGGAATACGAGGCTCAGTGTCTAGGCCTACACGACTTGATATTTCATCAAACCATTTAAGAATAATTTATTATATTGATTATCATTCAAAAGCTAAACATTGCTGGCTGTGTGAAGAGGAATATAGTGCTCAGTGGTGCCATCAGAATAGCTTACCCTATACAAGACAATTGATGATGACCAAAAAGTACAAAGGGTCCAGGAGCTCCATGGTACCACCTCTTGTTAGAGAATGCATGGCACCATCTACAATGTTTTAACCCCTTGTGTACTGTACACACAACTGTGTTAAATGAAAAGTAAACCTCACAAAACATTAAGGGATACATCCAGCTCCCTGTGTGTGCATGGTCATGAAGCAATTGAGTATGAGACATTAATATGCACACAAATTCTTTTGTGTTTCAAACTCCCAATACCAGAGGCAGAACTTACTGCCAAGCATTCACAATGCATGTTGTGTGAGGCCAGATATGTGCATGGTGACAGAGGGAAGGTGCCAGACAAATACATATATACACACATACACACTCCTTTGTAGACCAGACATTGAATATCAAAGGGACTGTCCTCTGCCAATCATTGACCAGACATGTTGTGTGAGGCATGTAATAGAGGTGTTTAGAGTAAGAGGGTAAGATGTTGGTGAGAAAGTTTGAGAATTAATACACCAAGCTCCCGGTATATGCACAGGGGAAAACCACAAGTGGCAGACATATGCACATGGAAATATTTTTATGGGTCAACCTTATACATGTAGATAGCATAGAGACCCTATTGGATGCCTTATTTCTAAAGGGTCAGGACTTAAAAAAACAGAATTGAAAGCTTTGTTCATTTTGAAATGAACAATGTTTTGATTTGATTTTGTTTGAACATTAGGTTGACCATATCCATTGTCCTTTAAGATGTTAGGTTGGAAACAGCCGCCTATGACTGTATCAGATTACACTAGCGTTCCCTTTCAAATGGTTCCCTAAATAAACAGTAGTAACGGACTTTCAGATCATATAAGTGGTACTTAGTTTATATAGCTTTAAATGAATTAAGTCTAAGCTGTAGCACTTGGATGGTGTTGAAACCATATGCTGTCATCTCTTAAATGTCACCTTCTTAAGATCATTTCTAATATATATATCAGGTCTAAATTCACATTCCTAAAATTTCACCGGTGGGGGAAGAGGGGTGGGCTAGTTTAGATTGAGGCTACCCATGTCGCATATATATCAGTTTTAAGAAATATCCATGCTTCCAGGCGACTTTCATAAAATGACAATGACAATTGTATTTTAGAATATAGTATATATCTGATTGAGATGTTAATGTGAACCATAGGAGTTGCATGTCATGCCTTACACTTAAATATACATACAAGCAGCTATGCCGTACTCTCTGACGGGTAGGGTATGACCTCCCATCTTTATATCAAAGGTATGTGGAAGATTTGGAATAGGACCACTGTCACTGAAGGTGATGACCTCAGAGGTGTCAGTGCTAATGCAGAGCCATCGAGCACTGAACCAATTATAAACTAGAAAAGCATCCTGCTGCAGGAGTCAGTTGGGAGTCTTCTGGCCTGTTTATGGATACCTGACTATCATGTGGGTGGGTACAGCAGTACCTGACCCTCACTAAATTGCCTGACCCTTGTAGGAAAGTCCTTTGGTGACGAAGCCAGCGTCCAACCGAGCCTCTTATGTTTCTAGTTGTATTTAGATTTTTTTTTAAATAACAAGGTTTTGTAGGGATTTTCTGAAATGAACTGGGAATTCCAATTAAATGCAATTGGGAAATCTCATTTAGGTGCTATTTTTAACTTCTAGAATATCTTCGTTCAGACATTATTTGTAGTAACCATAATAGAGAATGTTTCTGTGCCTCGTTCCTGTTCTCATATCCACTAATATATTATGGGTCTTGCAAGTCGTGTATTCTGACGTGTATTCCCAGCCACTTCCAGTTTGGAAATTAAAAAAGAGGGTAATTGCTCAACAACGATACTTATTTCATATAAAACAATGAGATTAAAGATAAGTTTTTTTTTCTGACTATTTATTGCAGAATACAGTGTTCTGACCAGAGCATAGCACACAGTGTAGTTTCCCGTGCAGTCCGGTGATGTATGCAACATCATTTCAATAGACATTATCCTTTGAGTCTTAGCTACATCTTTAAACATACCAAAGAAGGAAAATGACTAAATAGCGATATGAAAAAATACTATGGCGTTTGTTAGTAACTGTATCGAAAATATGCCAAATAATGAGATGGTATATCGCTTTTAGTTTATTTTTAAGATAAAGTTCCAAGGGAAAAATGTGGGAATACCTTAAAACGGTTTTTGAATATATAAGAAGATTATCTTATTCAGAAGCTAAAAGGAGAGTTACTACAACAGACTTCATTAAATATGTGACTATTTCTCCGTTGATACAGAAATTAGTATGAAGGTATCGCTATTTAGCTCAGTTATCCCATCTTTACTTTGATGGATTGACGTCATAAAGTGTTTGTGCTCTTCTGTAGACACTTAGATATACAGGAATCATGATTTTCTCACGGAAATAGTCCTCCTCGTCTCCCGCCCCACCTTGAAGGTGGAGGGCTACATAATGAAAAAGTCAGTAATTAAGAAGTTTGACGAATGGTCTAGATATGGCCTTTTAATAACAGCTATTTACATATCTTAAGTTGTGTTGTTATTATTATCTATTAACTGCATTTCATTTACTATGTATAAGATGTTGATTGAACCAAGGAAACGCTTAATAAAACAAATAACGTTTGAAGGTATTCCACACAATCCAGTTTATTTTCCACCAATTTACTCCACCAAAGACTCTTAGGGTCATTAGACCGATGTTTATGGAACACAAAGATAATAGAGAAACTTATGTCACAAGGTTTATCTGTCTTTTGAAGGGCATTCATATCTAGGTGCATTCTGTATAGCCCTCATGAAAAATTTTAATTTTCAACAAATTTTTACACAATAAAGAAATCCCCCAAATTTTTTTCAGAAAATGCAGGCATGCATTTTTTATTATGACTATAAGAAAGATGTTGAAAACGAGAAAATATAGGGTCACAAGCAAAATTTAATTTAATTATTCTGAATTATTCAAAATAATATCTTATCTATTGACTACATGGACCTACGAGCATGTCAATGGAAAATATCGAATCGAAATATGGAGAATGCCAAGGTATGGCACCTGAATCGTGGATATAGGTAAATCATGACATATAAACTTTGCAAATTTTATTGTTGTAGGTAGTCTAGTTTTTGGCCACTAGGTGCAATAATAATAGGTTGTGTGGAATACCTTCATTTGACACAATATTTGACACAATATTTGATTCAATATAGTTACCGTGGATATGGCATGAAATCTCGATAATAGGGGTCCATGTAAGGGACAGATGGCTGAGGCATGGGTCCTTTGGAGACTGTGTTGACATGTGGATTCACACAGCAGCAGTGGGAGTTACAGCAGTACAGCAAAAGCATGATCACCAGGATAACAATGACAACTAGTGCCACAATGCCAATCACCAGACTTGGGGAAGTCCTAAGCCTGTCACAAGATGCCCCCTCATAGCCATCAAAACATCTGTGAATAAGACAGGCAGTTTAGTAAGAGGGCGAGTATTAATGGAGATTCAGGTGCACCCCCCATGTACTGTGGTGCTCCCCAATAACATGCCAACCTCAGATGGTCTTCCCCTTTCATGTTATCCCTCTTTCGCTCAATAGATGATTCAAACACCAAGTAGGATACAGTTTATTCAATAATTTATTTAAGACTGCCTGCATAAAAGACACAGCAGCATTTTCCCCAGATTAAGAGTGGGTGCCCTCTGGGGAATCTATAGAGCCAAATTTTGAAAAAAAGGTATGTTTCAGATTACACTGAAAAAATTCTACCTACCATACATAGATTTTCAGACTATGTAACCTGGAACAGTGGAACACACCTTTTATCTTTTCTTGGGCTCAGTCAACTACTTGGCAATCAGATTTACGTTGTTCTTTTGCATCCTCTCATATAAAAGATCCTGAGATAAGCAACCGATTTTGACTTGCAATCCATCTAATCATCTATCTATGTAGCTATCCATATATCTATCTATATATCTATCTATAAACATATGAAGATAGATAGCTAGATAGATAGGCATACAAACATGGCATGGCTGAATAAGCTCACCGTTAATTGCTTAAGTGTAAGATGGACGTGGGCACATATAGCTCCCATATGGTACTGCTAATGAATGCACTTACTGACACGATGCCCTTTCACTATCCATGTAACAGATGCCATTCACGCAGAGCCCTAGGCTGCTCATTAGGTCACATGGCTTCAAGCTGGGAATGGAGACTTGGAAACAGAAAGCAAAATGGGAATAAAGGTGTCAGTTAGAAAATGTAGTCATTGGGCTCATCATTTTCATATTTATATGATTCACACCATTATAATTTATGACAGCCTAAAAGGTTATAAATATGGCACTACTTGCACATTCTACCAGCTAGTTATACTAATCTCTCTATTCAGAAGAATCATTGTACATACCGTCTATATCTATGCCGACACATTGGTTGCTGGCAGAGTCTTTCTGGTACCAGGGCACACAAGAACACATGTAGCTACCCATTGTATTGATGCAGTGTTTGGCCACGTTCCCGCAGATACCCGGCTGCTCCACACATTCATCTACATCTGGAAGGGGACAACATTAGTGAAACATTGTTTTTGTCTCAATACACAGTACTTGGCCACTGCCTCGCAAATACCCAAAATGTATATTTCACCCAAACTTTGAATCTATCTACTACAGTAGTATCTGTCTTGTAATATACCTTCACATGTGGTGCCTTCACTCCATGTGGCATCAGCTTTGCAGATCCTTGTAAAAAAACTCAGATCCCAGCTGACTCCATCAGGACGGTAGCCTGTCTGACAGTTAAATGTAACCTCATCATCAAAATTCCAACTAGATCCAGAGCGTTGCGCATTAAGTACATAGCCAGGATCTGGGCATTTTATAGCTGAAATAATGAAAACATATTTCAAAAGGTTATGATCAGGGGACAAGTACAGAATGGTTCTTCTTGGAAATTGACCAGAATCAGGTCATAGTTAAGTAGTTAAATAGTCAAATACAAAAATGGGGTTCCCAGCAGAAAAGTAATAGAAATTTCGCAAGTGGACATTGTTAGCTAAACCAAGTAGTAATGGTCACAGGGCAGGAATTACAACAGTCGGCAGTCTGCATTGACTGGTAGAGTGTACCTGGTACTGTAACTACTTGCAACTAGGTTGTGATGATTCACTTTCATTCACTATTGACCATATACTTTATTCAACCCAACCGGTGTTTAGTTATTGAACTAGACGACAGCTGTCCGCTCCAACTAAAGCCAACTAGTAGAAGTGCTTACGGTAGCATATTGGTATCGGGTCAGGTATCCATTGGCCTGAGGCGGCACACTTCATCTCGAAGGATTCAATGGTGAGATAGCCGTAGTATGGAAGGATTGCCTGAGGTAGGAAGTACTGTTCAACCTGACAAAAGTGTAATATTATAATTAGCATTAAGGTTGATTACATTGGGATTGAATTTTATATATTCATATTTAACCAAGTGCCCCTGGGTATCCAGTCGAGCCCCATTTTTGATAAAAGATCTAGTGTAGGTAAAGGTTCACAGTTTCAAAACAGGAAAAGCCAGAAAACTTGTTGTCACTGTCTGATGCATGCAGCAGTTATCTTTTCACAATTCACAGGAACCTTGGGAGCCCGGGTGGTTACCAAACCTGTGGCAGGTTAACACCTGCTTATGCCTTGCTCAAGATAGCCAATCGGCACTCGACCCTGTTAATTGCACTTATACCTGTAGTCCAGTTGCCAGAACTGGCCTATCTACATGTACCTCGCAGTAACAGGTAGGGGACGGGAAGGCATTGTTAGTACGCACTACTACTAGGGTACAGTCCTTTTAACTAGACCATACCAGTATACTGGAACGGTGCATGGTTCTAGGGCGTACCATTTAAATGGTACATATGGTGTGATCATAAGACCATGACCACTAGCCCATGGCAAGGTCTACAGTCCCCTCAGTACCTTATCTGTAATCACAGAACAATAGGTGTTACTTACATCAACAATGAGGGCTAGGATTGGGGAGAATAATTCAATTTTCCTCATGATTTCCCCCTATTTATGACCTTACGATTCCAATAGGACATAAAACCAAAACGCAGAGTGATAGATCAGCGTCTAGTGTGCTTCTCTGTATGTTTAATTCTTTCAGCAAATCTAACAGAAAATTCGGAAATTGATTTTGCTGGGTCTCTATAAGGGTGTTTAATAAATGTGTCATGTTTGATACATGATATCTAAATGAATATAAATGATTGCAGTTTCTAAATTGGCCAGTGTGTTCATTGCTATATCCTCTTTCTAATGGTACCAAACATGATATATAGTACATGGAGAAATATAAGATAAATGCTTAAATACACTGATCCTGGTGGGCAGGCCATTATACTAGTACGCCCTAGGTAGTGAGTACAAGTACAGTTTACTTAGGGCGTACTAGAATAGTGGTCCTGTCCCCAACCTGAGTAAACGATGTACGCAGGGTACATTAGTGACTGAAAACTGCATCCAAGTTTCTTATTCCAGGGGTTTCACCATATCCTTCATCGCATATTTATTATATTCTTCTTGGCTTTCTACCGTGATCCTGACCAAGCATGATTGATTTATACACTAAAACGGTTTCCAGTTATTCAAATCATACTGATGCCTTAAAGAAATAAAACAAAGAGCTAATGAATTTTGTGTTCTGCCGCAGTGAATTGAATGGCAATGAAGTCGGTTAAGACAGTCGGTTGAGACTGGGTGATGAAAGTGGAATTGTGTGCGTTGGAAGGGTATTAGTTATAGGTCTATTACAAGAACGGTCAAGTTTTTAGTCTGATTGAATCACGTATTACCCCATCCTCATCATATCTTGTCACAAAAAAAAACACTCAACCCCCTTGATGTGACAAGCACTATGGACAGCTTCATTTGTATAATTGCAAGAATATTCCTGGAGGGGAACAGGATTTCATTTGAACATGACATTTATCTTCATGAAGTAAACAGCAGAGTGGGAACCGAATTTCAAATAAATATGAAACTCCCTAAAATATTACCTTCGCCTATGTATCAATACTGCCGTATTACATTTATCAGGTATTCTATGAGAACCTTAGAAAATCTCTTGAACTTTTAATGTATGTAACAAGACATTTAATGATCACCGCAAAGTAAGAAATCAGATTATATGAATTCGGTAGGACATACCCTGTATCCAGATCGACAGGCATATGTAACTTTGTCTCCAAACTCGGGAAACTGTTGCACTTCTGTTATGGTTGTTGCATAGGGGAGGACAGGCAGAGTTTCACAGGTTGATTCTGCAAAAAGAAAAATCATGACCCATATATTTCAACTTGGAACTAGATATTTCTCATTATATGGAAAACTGCAATTATACGTTTTTTTTCTCGAATTTCCTCATGCATATCTGCTATTGCAATGATATCATGATACTGAAATACCCTTGATATTTTTCCTGGAAAGGATGAGCAGTCATGTGGTGCGGATATATGTGTACACATATACCAGTGTTTCTGTTTACACGTTATATATATGAACAAATACACTCAGTTGTCCCTAATCTTGAAATGGAGCTCTACATTTAAAAAGATTATTTTTAGAAAGATACAAAATGAACTTACTTATGCAGGTTCTTGTGTTGCTGTCATAGAGTTCCGGGCGGAGGCAGATACAAATGTATGACCCAGGTGTGTTAATGCACTGAGCGTGGTAACCACAGATCAGCTCATCAGTTGTGTCACACTCATCTATATCTGTTACACACAATACAAACATGTTAAATCGTTGACAGGACCTCACCTTATATTCCCTGAAAGGAGCACTCAGTAAATAATTCAAAACAATAAATATTTGTATGTTATGTATTGAAAACTTAATTTTTTAAGGCAGAAAGGCCCCAAAGGGACCCTAGTGGTGAGGTTGCGAATCACCAGGCTGAGGCCTTATATTGTTTTCACTTTACACAGGAAGTCAGTATGGGTGCCGCAAATTAAGTTTTAAGGTGTCACAACACTAATTTATGCATATGTGATAACATTAATATTAATCAATTTTTGATAGGTCCTGAGGTTGATTATAATTATACCTATCCCCCCTAATATGGACCCAAGGAATTCAATGGTTTTATTGGTTTGTCCCTAAGACAGTTGGTTGCCTAGCAAAAGCTACTCCATTTCTTTATGCCTAGCAACACACATTTCCGTGGTCCTAAGGTTGATTATAATCAATCCTACCCCGCCTAACACGGACTCAGGGAACTGCCACATTTGTAGTCATATTCTCCTTCTCCCTGATAACCCCTCCCACCTTGCTTATTTGGTGTCTTGAACGTGAAAGATATAGGAACACCCCCATGGAATTGTTGATCAGTGGCATTGCTAACACATGGGGAAGGTGTGCAATTAATGAAAACTCTCTAGAACAGTTTATCCAGTCTTCAAAATAATTCTTAGCTTGCATGTATCTTTTGAAGTTTCACCTCATTCTATGTTTAACATTTAAAATCGAATCATTAAACATGATCAAAGTACAGCTACAATCATGAAGAGTGACTGAAAAACTGTAACTAATATAATTGATATCGATACTTAGTCTATGAATGTGAAAATCTGTTTGTAATACTCCAGTTTCGTATTTAAATGTCATTTACCTTGATGAATGCATACAATAGAAACGTCAGTCATATACCATCTCATTGGACGTGTACTGTGTATAGAAAATCATCTTATGAAGCTGAACACTTTATAAACTCATAAACGATAAGGATTTTGATCATACCATTGCAATCATCTTCGTAGGGGTTGGTGGCTGTATATCCCTCACCACACTCACAAGTCCATCCCCCTGTACCAAGCTGTATGTTAGTACAGACAGTATTGTCACCACAAGCTTTTTTCTTAATGCAGCTATCAGGGAATGGTCCAGTGCAGTCAGCAAGTACACCATCTAGACACTCATCAACATCTGTAGTAACAATGTAACAAAACATACAGTCAGCAAATACACCATCCTGACACTCATCAACATCTGTAGTAACAATGTAACAAAACCTATAGTCAGCTAGTACACCATCCTGACACTCATCAACATCTGTAGTAACAATGTAACAAAACCTACAGTCAGCAAGTACACCATCCTGACACTCATCAACATCTGTAGTAACAATGTAACAAAACCTACAGTCAGCAAGTACACCATCCCGACACTCATCAACATCTGTAGTAACAATGTAACAAAACATACAGTCAGCAAATACACCATCCTGACACTCATCAACATCTGTAGTAACAATGTAACAAAACCTACAGTCAGCAAGTATACCATCCTGACACTCATCAACATCTGTAGTAATAATGAAACAACACCCAAAGTCAGTTAGTACATAGTTTAGACATATAGTAACATTTCACCTCCTATAAGAAAGTAACAATGCTCTAACTATACATACCTACACATGTTGTTGCCCAGAATGGGCCTGAGGTGACGTCATAACAAGAGCTATCATCATCATCATTTATATCAGCTGGGAAATTGTAGCAAGCCTCAAAACAAAAGTTATCTGATCCCGAATCACCTACACAGAGTTTCCCCGGCGGTAGAGGGTCACCCCCAGAAGCAGCAACATTAATGTCACCTACTGCAGTCGGTATGGTGACTCCTGCTTCAGTGTAGATATCACATCTTAAACAATAACAATGATGTAATGCCTAATTATGTATATTACAATGTCCTTGTCTTTCTAAACACTACTCTGTATTTACCTCTCTCTCCCTCTCTCTCTATATATATAGAGAGAGGGAGAGAATAAGAGAGAGAGAGAGAGAGAGAGAGAGAGAGAGATAGAGAGAGAGAGAGAGAGAGAGAGAGAGAGAGAGAGAGAGAGAGAATATCGGCAAATTCTCAGGTATCTATTCCACACTATAACAAATTCGCGGATTTTTCATTTCAGTGAAAACCGCAAAAATAAATACTAAGCGAAATAAAGTATGTTCGCAGTATATCCAAATGGAGTATATTAAGGAAATAGGCTATTATGTTCGGAAAAACAATTTTATGTAATGCTTTTGTATTCATGTGTAACTTACATGAACAACATGAGTTGGTCATTTGAGTTTGAGTGAAATGAGCTTGGTCGGTACATGTTAGTCCCTAGAGAATAACATGCTCTCTGAGCCATTTCCTTTGTTGGAATTTGTGGTCCAGGTTCATTTATGCTATTTCCACACATTCTTTTATACCCAGAGCCACCATTGTAGTTCAGATAACCGGTACATGGGGCCGTGGATTCACCTCGTACCACATTTATGATGGTAGACTCCATACTGAGATCAGCTGAAAAGTGAAAGATGTGAATCATATTAGCCAACATTCCATGTCGATACTTCATTGCTCAACTGTACCTGTACCCTAAAATATCTGTGCCAGTATAAAGGGGGGGTATCTAATCTGTAACAGTCCCTAGTCTATACCGCATCGCACTCATGCTCCCCAGAGAAAAATCCTGACTGACCACTATGTAACATCATTATTCTCAGGCCTAATTAATTATTAACTGTCAACAGTGCTAGGCCTGTTTGAGATATTGGGAAATAAACTATAGTTTTTGTCAGATTTTTGTCTATGATCAGGTGAATGTTTCTACGAAAAAGATTTGTCTTAAACATATTTACTAATTGCCTGACATCTGATATAAGATGATAATATTATGTCACTTGTGTAACCACAGAAACGAAATGATACGTGGTGATCAGTTATCTCAAATGATTATATACAAAGTGTACTTGTATATCCTTATAGGGTGATGGAGAGCATGATATACACGCATAGTTTGTCCTACGATTTACTTATGCCCAGGGCTAGCTAGACCATCCAACTGATTTTGTAATTATTAATACTTTATAAATAGACACCACAGATGCTCTCATCCGGCAAGACAACGATTCATAGTTCTTTGAAATGTAACTAGAGCCAAGGGAGACGCAGGGTTTGTCCACAGACACAAGAGGTAGGGTATGTTCAAGACCAATTTGATGTCTGGTGATCAGCCCTCTCCTTTAAGTAAACTAAAGCCCTCTATCTCTTGCGTTTTGTCCATTCTTTAACAATACCACCATAGAAGAAATCAGCATATTCTATAACATGGAAACTATGTGTCTTATGAAGAGAAATAGTTGTATCTCCATCAATGAGAGTCTAATCGTGTCAAATGATGTTCTGCAGGGGGCTGCCTTTAACTGGAAGTTAGCAAATTTTATTGAAGACAGAGCCTGATCTGAAAACACTCTAAAATATGTCCATTGTCTGACTGCAATTATTATAACATCGTCAGTAATTTTGAATCTATTATTATGCACGAAATACACATAACATCAAGCTTTTTGCTAGTTATAGTGATTCTATTACTATAACCGAAGTATCAATACCGGTTAAGGTACTCCTTCATGGTTTTTACTACCTCTTTCTGACATTCACCTTTGATTTACAAGACAGTGACACGGGCAAAAGTTAACACTCAACTATTATAATTATGTTGATAAATCAATTCAATCTCTTTCCAAACAACAACGCACATGGATACTGGAATAAAAATGAGTATGTGAATTGAGAATATGTCACTCAGCTAAATGTTACTTAAGTCATACCCACTCCTTGAGCATGTTGGATGCACGTTTCCATTAGCACTGTGTGGCTGGGCGTCAACGATTTGAAACACGAGGCCCACCAGAAGAGTCGATCGCCAAGTCATGCTGGTCCTCACGTTACTGGTTTGATCAAATACACACTGGTATTTATGTTAGGGGCAATATTGTAAATGATATAGACATTGGTAAATTACTAGTGAATGTTGAGTTTGGAATGTTCAATTTGCAATTATAGCACATGCCTAGCAGAGGAATATTTTCTGAAAGGGTGATTTTGAGCATTTCAGATTTTAAACTATTCGGCTGCATTTATAACCAGCAATAGAGTTGATACTAAGATACAGTGATCCAAAAGGTCTCATTCTAAAGATAATCTAGTTCTGCGATATCTGGAGAGCCTATAATGACTGAATTCAAGCTACTCTGGTTATGACTTTTAGATTGAGGAAAGTTTGGGAAAAAAAGCTCTTACGGAATGTCATTTTAATAATAACTGTAAAGCAATGTTACATGCCTAAGATTTAGTACTGTATGTCCCAGGAAAAGACGTTTAAAAACTATCCCAGCATCTCATTGGCTTCCTTATCTAACTGATCTTCTACAACCGAACTTCTTTTTGAAAATCAAAAAACGCCTAGTTGCAATAATTAGTTGAACCATGAATGTTGAATCACACACACACACTGATGAGTTTCAGTTAATATGGACTTGAAGTTTGCTCTGCTAATGAGAAATCTGATTAAATTAATGTGCTTTGATATAAGGTGAAAGATTGTATGCCCGCTGAGGTTCCTCACCAAGTTTGTTACCAATACTTTGCCTATAATGTATTATGTCAATGCATCATACACAAACACTAAAGGCGAGGAAATACAACTATGTCAATGTAAGTATAAGTATATGTACATCTAAAAACTTATTCAGGTCTTCACCTATTACATTCTTCTGAGAATGTCCACAAATTATCTAAACTTCCCACCCTGGCTGAGAGAGGAAAGTATTATATAAAATTGATGGCCTTCATATGAAGTCAAATGTCTAAATATTGCAAAAGAAATCGATCATGTAATAGGGTTTAATGCCAGCTTATCTTATCACATAGTTCAATATACACATTTTCACATTCACCTCAAGTATCCGATTGAAAAAAGGTGAACGCCTGGGAATAAATTCATGAAAGCAGGAAAAAAGTCTATATGGGACAAACTGCTCGTATCTATCTACTTACCTGCTTGGATGATATAGGATGCGTTGTAACATTTCGCAAGGGCAATACAGGCACTAACTGTCAGTGATTATCTAATGAGAAAATGGTAAAGAGGCATAATCTCAAAAGTGGCATGGAAATCATGGGGGACAGTCAATTGGTTCTCAGAACACCATCCTAATCAATCTCTGATGTAACCTAAGTTAGTATCTTGGGGTAACGCTGGATCCACGTCTTAAGTATGACTTATGATGTAAAACATCAGCTGAAACCCATCTCCTACAAAAACTTGGATTCCTGGAAATCTAAGAACCTATATGACAAAAGCTGTTGCCTTAAAAATGTATTCCTCAAAAGTCCTACCTTATTTTGGCTATGGAGACCAGCTATTCTGTCCTACAGCTCAATATATATTAGATTCAGTTTGCACAAAATAGATGCCTAAAAATATGTCTAAGGTTGGATCATCTAACAGACACAAAATTGGTTTATGCAAAGGCTAATACTCCACTACTGAAGGACTTGTTCACCTTCAAAATTTCCTGTACAAACGACCATCAAATATAAAGTATACTGTAAGTGGAACTATTCCTACGAGAGCGCATTAGGGGACAATCCTAAATTAACATACATCTCACTGTGACATATACTAAAGATCAGTTGAACTTTATTTCCATGGTCTGAAGCACAATCCCACCACCTGTTAGGCTCATACCCACCTTCTTACTTTTTAAGAGGGATAGAAGAGACTGGCTAGCCGAGCAAATACCTAAGCTGTTACCTCAATTATGTATGAATTCCTGTATTATTGTTATTCTTTATCCCATTTCCCAACCCAAGACCAATTAAATTATTGAAACTTTAATGTTCGACCCTTTTATAGGAAAAGGTCCCCCCCAAGAATATCCACCACACACCTTATTTGAGTAGGAGGAGGGGGGCCTTTCTTTCTTGCTGAGTAGTTAATGTGGAACCCGACAATATTAATATTATATTGGGCTATATTTTGTTCGTGTTCGGACATTGAATGTACTACAAATCATATATGACACACATGCTCTGTAACTGCTAAAGTTGACTACCGGTAATAAAGAAAAATGTTTATAAAAGAAAAGTAGGTGGGGGTGTAAGAGGTTGACATTTTGAGACACCACAGAGCTTTGATACAGACTGTAGATGGTGATGACAGCTCAGACGCAACCCATTATAGATATAATGGAGCAGAGTTTATTGATCTATTGTTAACAAGAATTGCGGTTGTTGCCACGTGAAAAATGCCTCAGGCATTTTTATACGCTGCAACAACCGCAATTCTTGCATTCGAAGAAACATAATGTCTACATGGTTGGTATGTTTGAAGGGAACCCATTCAAGACACCAAAAAAGCAGGGCCGGGAAGGGGTTATCAGGGGGAAGGATGATATTACTTCAAATATGACATTTCCTATGAATTCCTTGGGTCCATGTTAGGGGGTAAGGAAATGTGTGTTGCTAGGCAGATAAACAATTACAATAGATGTTGCTAGGCAACCAGCTGGATTGGCAACAAACTGATAGAACCATTGAATTCCTTGGGTCCATATAAGGGGGTAGGTTTGATTATAATCAACCTTAGGACCACGGAAATAGGCGTTGCTAGGCAGATAAACAATTAGAATAGCCGTTGCTAGGCAACCAGCTGTATGAGTAACAAACCGAAAGAACCATTGAATTCCTTGGGTCCATATTAGGGGGGTAGGTATGATTATAATTAACCTTAGGACCATGGAAAGTTGTGTTGCTAGGCAGATAAACAATTAGAATAGCCGTTGCTAGGCAACCAGCTGTATGAGTAACAAACCGAAAGAACCATTGAATTCCTTGGGTCCATATTAGGGAGGGTAGGTATGATTATAATCAACCTCAGGACCATGGAAATGTGTGTTGCTAGGCAGATAAACAATTAGAATAGTCGTCGCTAGGCAACCAGCTGTATTAGCAACAAACGGATAGAACCATTTAATTCCTTGGGTCCATATTAGGGGGGGTAGGTATGATTATAATCAACCTCAGGATCTATCAAAGGTTGATTTATATTATTGTTATCAAATAGCATTAAATTTGTGTTGTGACACCTTAATCCAAGATGGCGGCATAATCCAAGATGGCGGCGCCCATTTTGACTTCTTGCAAAGTGCAAACATCATATACCTCGTTCTGGTGGTGCCTGGCGGCACCACCAGGTGGCTACGCCACCACTTCGGCATAAAAAACGCTTGAGGACATTTTAAAATGTTAAATACCAAAAATACACATTGAACAACCAAAAAGTCATCACCAATAAAAGAAAATGGTTATCCAGCAAATGGATTGGCTCTTTGTTGCATGCATTGCTGCATATAACATCTTTTTTTAATAGAAAACAATTCATGTCATGTGATTTAGGTCACGCCTTGGCACCATATATGGTAAGTGGTGTGTGTACACATTCTAACCAGTTACGTCTAAGGGTATGGACACCTAAACACTTTCATCTCAATATCCAAGAAATATCATTATACAAGGTAAAACAACACACAGTTTAATTCAAATGTTGTCACCCAACTAATTCTATGAATATTTAAAACGGTAGTTCCGTAAAGTAGAGTGATTATTAATTTGTACATAGTATTTCATTACTCTCAGCCTGCACGGAGGGTAATGGCTGAAGTATTATTTGCTGTGTACACAATAAGATAAAACACATTGTATGTCGATATTCATTTATCTTACATACATACATGAAAAAATATTTCTTCTAATTTGACTGTGACATTGTCACAAATTAACAGTGTAAAGAAGTATAGATTCTATTAATATATCTCCGCAAATCACTCTATTCTAGGCATAGTATCTAATTGCAATGTAATATTATGAAAATGAAATGTCATATAAGACATACATAGTTAAGGAATGCTTACAGGATATCCTCTTTGGTAATTACCAGTCGCAAGTATCCTGTATTGAGGCCTCGTATTTCCAAAGCTTTCTGTTTACCTATGACTTTTGCTCTTCGGGTATTTACTTTTTCAAATTACTTTCCTTGACTTCCACAAGGAATATACATAATTTACACCACTTTAACTTCTAATACACAAGTACTATAACGAGTAACTTGTTGCTTCTTTGGTTTTCAAAATATGATTAAGACTAATGCTTCCTTTATTCTGTGTACTATCTTGGGAACTTTAAATAAAAACACCTTAGATATAAAGCATCCACAACCTCATATTTACCTATCTATCTGAAACCAATTATTGATGCCCGATTTTCCAATAGTAGAGAGGCAGAATTCCAAAAGAGGCCCAGAAATCAATTTTGGTGGTGACAGAATGTTAGAAGCTGGCATCCAGGTTAAAATTGAAGTTTGACCTATACTGTTTGAGTTGGGGGTGGATGCCACGCTCAAAAATTGTTTTTATCTGAAATAGGGCCCGCTAAAGGTAGCCATTACCGAAATTCACTATTTCTGCAACAGCTTTGCAAGTAATAGGGTTAGACATTCATTTAAGGTGGCTAAACCCACATTATCAGGGTCTAGCATCACAATGAAGTCGTCAGTTCCAGTCCCCAATGCATATTTTACCTAATAGAGGTAGCCATTTCCAGAATTTACCATTTTTGCCATTACTTCCCAGTTTATAATAATCCTATAAGAACCCAAAGCCACTACGGCATTGCCATAAAATTCTTAAATTTGTCCCCTTATGATACATTGTATCCTATTCTATACTTATTTACATACAGTAAACCTTTGATAAATCTGTCATTGGTAAGTCAGTTGTCTCACTTATCAGTCATAAATTGATGGCAATAGTATTGATCACATCCATTCTGTTTGTACAAAATAATGCTTTATATAATCAGCCATTTTTTATTAGAAAATGGAGGGGTCCAATATCTCAGGACTTCACTGTAACTGTATACCCTAAAACCTATAATTGCATAGTTTGAGAAATACTTTCCATGGAGAGAATTAGGTGAAAATATGTCTTTACTAGGTCTATAATAGGTAAGAGATGCATGGTAAAAGAAACAAAATGTTTGCATTGTATCCCTAGGTCCTGAAAATTGGGATAGGGCCACTTCAATCAAATGTCTTTCACCCTTATTTGTAATGCTATGGCAGGAAGGGTGAATTTTGCTAATGGCTACCTCAATTAGGCACCGAGTGGCTAAAGTATGCATTGGAGATAATCTGTGATGTCTTCATCATGTTGCTAGATCCTGATAATGTGAGTGTAGACACTTCAAATGAATGTCTCCCATATTTTGTAAAGCGAAGGCAAAAATGGTAAATTTCAGTAATGGCTACCTCTGTTAGGCCTCTATACAGTAAAATATACATTGGAGACCAACTGTAATGACTTCATTGTGATGCTAAGAATTTTTGGAACTTACAGCTACTGTCCCCAACTTTACTCTGATATCCCCGAAAATGCTCTGTTTATCACTAAATTAGCTCTGCATTATCCTAAACATATATGCTTTCAGGCATATATATTGTTTTGCCTTTATATAGAACCATCTTCCCGTGGTGACTAAGCATAATGAGGTGGAAAATAAAAATAAATATGTGGTACATTTCACTTTTGGTATAATTCTTCGTTAACACCCTTAACAGTAGCAAACATCCTCCGTACCCATATTATGGCTCTGTATATGTAGGAAACACCTTCATAAACTTATTTGGATCATAAGACATGCATATCTATATACCAGGAATTATATATGTATGCTCGATATCAACCATTCTACACCAATAAAAACAAGTTGACACTGCAAGAGGTGAGCACTAAAATCACCCTCCACCTTAGAAACAGGAATTATGGTACATTGGGTTTATTATAATACACAATGTGGTTGGACACCTGACTGTACAGTTCTGAGGTAGAGAATGATATAATCAGGGATTCTATATCAATGTAAAGGGGAATATGTAATGTCCCACATATCTATGAAAATAAAGATGTACATTTTCTTTAAATAAAAGCTTTTGGATGATACAAGTACCATAGGGGCATGTTGTATTAAAATATAAAGATGATTAAGTGAGTGGAAGTTCATTTCTTTTGCAAAAAGAAAAAAATAATGTAATGTCCAACAGAAAGACGTTTTCACCCCCACATACAAAAAACATGCTGGAATTTGGCTATTTTTGGGCTATTATATAGGGGGTCGACACTCTGACCAGGAATTTTGTAGATATGTTGGATATTAACCATTCTGGAGCCAAAACACAATTCAAGTCTGTAATCCAACACATATCTAAAGCCACACAGATATAGCGCATGGTGTAGTAGTGCGCATGCGCGTCTGTTATGGTTAGGTGGTGGGCGTGTTATATAATGCTGTGGAATTGCGTATGACGGAATTCCTTGCACAGTTGGTTTTAACAAGGGGAGCCTTCGGTAACATGCCAAATATAATATCATATTAAGGCTTTCTTCTATATAGCTGTTTGGCATTACGCTTTGTCTATGTATCTGTTTGGCTTTACATGTACAGGTAAAAAGTCTTAGTCCCAATACAAATAGGTTGAATGAGCCTCTAACCACTGATCACAAATGACCAATATACCCTCGCCCTCGACCTAAGACATACAATATATTAAAGAATAATATATTGTTTGAATTATAATGCAAAATGATATGTAATGCCAAACATATTCAAGTCATTACAAAACTATCTTTAGAGATCAGAGACAAAGGAAAGGGGGTGCGGTGGCCCCAAATTTCTTTCACCCACCATAACTACCATTGGTAACCCTTATAGGGAAGGTAGGTAGAAAACTGTGGTGCCTTTTAATGATATTGTAGGGGGGATAAATATGTTTGACATTACACAAGTGCCTTTTAATAGAACAAGGGTGCTGGAGGAAATTTGGCCTAAAATTTCTAGGTAAAAACCTTTTGATATGTTCGGTAACACATATACCTAATGACAAAATCCAATTAGGAAAGGTTTATGGTGCTCTAAGACGATAGGGTGAACATAAGAAAAATAAAAAATGAGGGTGGAACCCAGTTTTTTGGAACCATAACTCAAAAGAAATTCCATCAGACACATGAAAATCACTTTTTTCTGAAAGCCCATGGTGTTTTCTCCTACCTGAAATCAAAAGTACCTAGTATTATGCAAATATCTTTATTCTACAGCCGTTGGAAGGTGAAAAACACCAGAAAACACCCACTTGATACATTTTTCTGGGTTCTGACCCATATATAGGCTATATACATACATAAGCAAACAGATTAAAATTATGCAAAACATTGATCTATGCTTCTTTTTCTTAAAGTAAATTATCAAACCCACTATCATCGTACAAAAGAGCAACAACAACATCAAGAGATATAAATAGTTGAAAAGAATAAAGCTAGTTCCATTATTATCAGTACACCTCTTCTTTTCCATTACATTTGTCTGGGTCTTAATCACTATTCATGGCATGGAATATGAATCTTTGCATATATGATATCTTGGGTACAAAAGGTTAGGAACATTATTTCCCTCATGTAAGCAACCTTGTTCATCATTTTTGTACCGGAAAATATACTATTTTAAGTGTTAGTAGTCGTATTGCATTGTACATAGTTTTGACTTATGTTGACATTGTATAAAAGAATTAGGAAGATTCCAAATATTTGGAAAAGGCCAAAACGTTGTATCAACCAATTGCAGTGATTATCAAACATGCAAAGTCCAACATGTTTATTGAGAGTTTAGAGTAGTCTCGGGGTGATGCTGGAGGCCTCTGGCAAATTATGAATAGCCTAGCCAAACCATAGGATGGAGTTCAAATGCCTAGGCTTAAGGTTGATGTAAGTAAATATATATTGTTAAATTTAAGCAAACTCCAGATTACATTGATAACTATTTTGCATTAATGAGTAAAAGTAATGTTTCCGGCAGGGGGAAAAGATCCTTCTAGGTAAATGTCAATCATAAAACTGACGTCATCAGCTTTCCAGTAATATTTTCTATTAAGCGGTACTACTTCTGGTTTTTGAGAACAGGGTCCTTGCATAACCATGGGCACTGTTCAATCTCAAATGCCAAGATGATATGCTCTATTCTTTCCAGATTATCTCTATCTTGTTAGCATGGGTATGCTTATTATCAAATATCCAAACGCTTTCAAACATTTGGTCACAGCTTTTGATGTTAGTTACTTTAACAAACTAGGATGACACAATGACTTCTATAATCCTGAAATCGACGAAGTCAGCCTGGTAGTCCATCCATAATTATCTCCAAAGTACTGGTAAGATAACGAGCATTTGTGGATTAATTGAGGGCTACACTATACATATATTATGCACAATATCAAAATTTGTACAATACCGCAACGTCTACATATTCATGAAGTGTAAAATAAAAAATGTCAGTATACCCCTCAAAATAATAAGGTATGGCATGAAATGCATGTGCAAGGAGGTTATTTTAGTATCATATGCAGTCCCAGCAGCTAAAGCACCAATGTTTTACCACTGTAAAGACATTTTTGCCACACCTTATTCACATTTATTCACAGGTCTGACATTTTGTTTTTTTCCGAATGTTTTAAAACTCTGAGGTGCAGTACTGTATCCTCAAACATCATGGAAATATAATTTACAATATATTCTGAAACTGTTCAATCTAACCATGAGGAATTGAGTTTATAAATTATTTTATTTCACTTGGTGACCCTTTATCATTGTTAACGATGGACATGATTATGTCAATTATGTGATATCAATATGCCATACAATCCATGTGCCACATACTAGTGACCGGGCTATACCATAGACAGTACATAATAATAACATTGTGCCCTCTGTATTCGGTTGGTCATAACAAATATATGAGTGCACGTGCTAGTAATGATTCGTGATCAACAATATAAAGAGTAGATACATGGAACAATGAGGTAGTGTTCTTCTATTTTAGCTTCGCGTTGAATAAGGCCAGTATAGTTGAATTGGCCTTTCTCTTAAATTCACAATTGTATGGATGCAATCCCGGGATTGTACAAGTTCTGACACTGCAGCTGAAATATATGTGAATCAACAAATCATCTGGTGAATTTTTGCACTGCTTTCAGCCACCAAGGGATAGCAGAAAGTGGCAGTTAGACCGAAAAATGCCTTAGGGCATTTTTTATATTGAAGTCAGTAGTATTCTTAGAATCATTCCATCATTGATGCAAACCTTCCATATTTTGAATACAAGTTTAATCTTTTCATTGCGAAAATGGCTCAAATAATTTTTTCTCATTACAAAAGAGACAACTCTGTTTTATCAAATGCAACATTCGTTCCTAGTCCCTTTTCAAAATGAAAACAGACCTTGAGAATTTCTTTGAGAAAGAAATTCATATCAAAAGAATCTTTAGGATTTTTCTGTTTTTATCATGGGATGTAGGGCTTACTTAGCATTGGGAATTATAAGTAACAACTTATATTCGAGATATGATACACAGAAAATATTGTAGCTTTTGACATCTTATTATAAACACTTTGACAGAAACCTTAATCAACAATTCAATCCCAGATACCCCTTTTTATGTGCCTGGTCACAAATATGCAAAAGAGTGGGTACATAACTTTATTGTTTTATCATACCTCAGATCAAAAACCATGAGGAGGTTTGATTCTGTCTAGGTACTGGTTCTACAAGGGAATCCTCACGGGGAACCGAAATGGGAGCCCGATCCAACATAAATGCTCCAGGTGGGGCACAGACATCAGGATGCACCATATACCTATTTATGTAAGTTATGATTAGCTTCCACTGAGACATTAAGGAAACCAAGGAAGATAATATGAGAAAAATGAGGCTCTGTTTTTTTAACAAGTCTTCTCCACAAGTGCTCACCCAAAGCTTGTATGCCAAAAGTCATTATGACCACCGGCCCTGTTGGGTGTACATTCTCCTAGCAAGCAGGTTTATTAACAATTTGGGAACCTAAATCCAAGAGAAAGGGCCCATTTTAGGACCCTAAGCACGGGCCCTTACAGGTGTTAACAAACAACATTAGACGATGGGGCCAAGCAGTGTCTGGGTAAAGCAGACTAGGCAGAGGAACATGAGTATAATCTTCACATAGATCTAGTCTTTGCCAGAGTGAGCCCTTAAAATGTCGGACCCTCCATTTTGTATTAAAAAACGGCCGGTTACTAAAATGAACAAATATCTCTACCAATATTACTTATGGGTCTCATTGTACTATGTGGTAATTCTCTCTGAGGCTGCAAGTCAGATAAGATGGAGGTATTTTAATCACTTTCACTAAGTTCATATTATAAAGGAAATATGATGCTTAAAGCAAATTGCAGCCTTTTGTTATGCCCTTCATCGCCACAGCTGACTTTTATATAAACTTTATTATGGGAGTGTTTACAATATGGGAATCCAAGGTATATGAACTCTGTTAGATCCAGAGCACTCAGTATACAAAGAAAGCTGAGTGTTGAAATAATCTAAATACAATTTGCTATTTGTAAGAAATGTGTGTTTTTGTGATTGAATTCGAAAGGGCTATAACTGTGCATAGTGTATATGTTAGATATTATTCTATAAACTTTCTTTTTTCCAGGGTCATATTTGCTCTTGATATTTTTCATGCGGATGGACAACGTAAATATATTTGAAGCATTATCTATTTGCATTCATGCTCCACCTCTTAAATGTTTTATCATGTTCAATTGACTCAACTTTTTTTGTGCATACTGTAAACATAGATATTTTCGTGTGTATACATTTTCGCGATTTTGCAAAAAAAGTACCTTTTCGCTGGTATAAATTTCGCGATTTTTGGTATATGGTGGTGGTATGACTATATTGGATAAATATTCGCTCTGTACATATTTTCGCGGAATTTAAAAATCCGCGAAATCCGCGAAAATATGTACAGCGCGAAATAAAGTACATTTACAGTAAGCTATGCCATTTTCCTCTTAAATCTCATAGGAGCCTTGTTATTATTATCGTTGTTTATATCAACATTGGCCCTACTACAATGAAATTATATACTGGTCAAATGAATTTAGGTCTTCATTTGAATAGTATAAAGCAACTTGATATTTTTCATCAGAATAGCAGTTGTACACGCCTGACTTTATCATGTTATACACCAAACAATGTCACACAAATAGGTTGACACCACTAACTTAACGCCACTATATCCAGTGTAGTACCCATCCAATCTGTTAGTTTGGTAACATACATGTTCAAGCAGACAAAACGGGAGTGTAATGACCGCAGGGAGCCCCCACAGCAGGGAAGTTCTCAGGATATGTAGTTCCTTTCTCATTTTTATATAGATTGTGGTAATGCTTTCCTGCCCCATGACGGAAATGCCAACAATGAGAAAACCGTATCCAGCATAGCGAGTGGTGCTACAGTAGAGATTGAATGTTTGGATGGATTTGTCACTTCCAAAGATGCGACTAAGGACGTTTATACTATGACATGTACTGGCTGGACATGGTATTATGAGGACGATACTTTTGATCAGTGCATAGGTGAGAACCAATGTTATATATGTATGTAGGGGTTGTGAAAGTATGACGCGAACACAAGTTCCAATTCGGTTTGAATGCAAAATGGTAAAAGGTTTTTATTCAGTCTCACAATTACGACCTCGAAGGTAGGATTCAGTATTGTACAGTTTTATCAGCAAACAAGGTTTGAAGTGTACAGGTAGCGTTCTAGCTTAGTTCGAAATCAGCAGAGCTGAATGGTCTGGTTTTGCCCCAGAGAGTTGGAGGGGTGTAGGTGCCCTGTGATCGAAAGTATCGAAGTTATCGAAGGCTGTGGGTCTAAGGCTGTGTCTCACGACCTTGGGCCAATGTTTTTGTCTCTGACTGGGTGCCGTCTCTGACCAGGTGCCGTCTCTGACCAGGTGCTGTCTCTGACCGGGTGCCGTCTCTGACCTGATGCTACTTTGGGAGTTTAGTTCTTTTCTACCAACATCAGGAGGCTAATTATAATTACATAACAACTGCCATAACGTTTTTACAAATCCTTATATATATGACTATAGGTTAAAATTTTAATTAGATTCAATTTTGACACCAGGTCAGAGACGGCACCCAGTCAGAGACGGCACCCGGTCAGAGACAAAAACATTGGCCCAAGGTCGTGAGACACAGCCCTAAGCTCCCAGAGGTAGCCAACCTCGGCCTCTTATATACCTGGGACGCGGACCAAGCAGTGTCAACGTGGCACTCCACCGGCGGGCCGTCTGGAGTGCCCTGCCTGGCTCCACTACCGGGTAACCAAACAAGGACATGGCATAGGTGTTGCCACCTAGTGTCCGACTGAGGCACTTCCCGCCTTGACTCCAAGAACCCATGTTTACACATATTACTCGTGCCCCATGATATAAAGGAATGCAGATTTCTACTGATTTCTATTGCATTGCATTCCGATTACTACTTATTAGTTGATGGTGAGAATCAGGACAAATATAAGCTGTTGTAGAAGTGCATCAGGGAGTTTTGGTATGGCAATCAAAGGTACTGCAACTGAGCTGTAGGACGTACAATAATACTTCTACTCATATGGATGGGTAAGAAAATCTAGCATTATAAAGAGGTGATGCTGTGGTTTATTTTTACTTTTTTTTTTAAAAGCTCCTCTAGATACCCTGAAATCGGCTAAAAACTGTTAAAATGGGAATCTTTTTTTCAAAAATTTTGTAAACCTAAATTTGACCCCAAAAAAGTCTAAAAATATAAAAATTTCTTCAAAATTGCATAAAAAACGTAGGGTCGGTCCTGTTTAGATAGGGTCGGTTGGGTAACCTTTTTTTGGCCTTGGTCGCATGACACAGAAATGCTAATTGATAATAAACTTCTTACAAATCATATTAGAAACGGTAGGCCTGTAGTACCTCTAAGGTGTTAAATGATCTAAGGTTTTGACACCAAATATGATAATGGAGCCAGTGAAGGGCACTTGCAAGGGCTTATAGCAATAAAGATATGCAGATTTTATTTTTATAACATATTCCCATAGAACAGATCAAGATACGAAATTGAAAATGCATAATTAGTTTATCATATCTATAATTTATGGTCTATGTTTCGTATACAAGTATGTATGCACTTCTAAAACATACATCTAGGATCCACTAGTTAATTAGACTGTGTGCATCTACTTTCTCTGACTGTAAAGAATACCGAGGGTAGTTTCACCACTTTCGGATGTTCTTTTGCAGTGAAAACCTAGCCTCTTATTTATTTTCTTAAGTTATTTTGTTATTATTTTTAATATTGACCTAAAAATATCTATGGAAAATGGAGTTTCTCTTCTTCATGGGTAATCAATAATTGTGTAGGGGTCGGATTCCCCGTTCCCTGGTGGAAAGCCCGAAGGGGTGAAACACCTGGGTAATCCTCACCCTCTGTACCATACTGATCCAGTAATGTAGGGAGCGGAGAGTAGTCAGACAAGGGTTGGTAGTGTAGCGGTTAGCATGCTTGTCACCAGTGCGAGAGGTCTGTGGTTCGATTTCGGTCGATCCAATGACTAAGTTTTCAGCGACCTCTACACTGGTGGATCAGCCGCAATGAATCGGGTAGTACTTTGTCTAGTTGGTAGGAGCATTCCAACTTGCTAGGGTTTCGAAGGAGAAAACAGGGCCCCCTGATCAACGGCCTTGGGAAGGAGAACTGGATCCTAGTACGGGTAGTTGGAGTTAAGCATGGAGTCTAGTCAACAGAATTGGCTGAATCGGTATGGTGTGGAAAGCTTCCATCGCTGGGAACAACTGCTTGATAAAGCCTCATTGGGACCTTTGGTCTCCGGTGGGTGAGAATGCCTGGTGCTAGGTGCCTCTATACTCTGGGGGCTGGGACTCTCTGTAACTACTTGATAAAGCCCCATTCTAGGAGGGAGAGAAAGCCCAGGGTTGGTAACCCCCCGGAAAATCCGAATCGAGAGGACATAATGGAAGCTGGTGGGGGTAGTGTAGGGGTTGGATGGTGAAACACCTGGTTAATCCTCCCCCTCTGTACCATACAGATCCAGTAACGTAGAGAGCGGAGAGTAGTCAGACACGGGTTGGTAGTGTAACGGTTAGCACTCTTGTCACCGGTGCGAGAGGTTCGATTCCCGGCCGATCCAATGACTAAGTTTTCCGGGACCTCTACAATTATTACATTCCGACATATAATCTATGGGAATTCTTTAATCAAATATTGGAAATTCAAAGGGGGGAATATTACCTGAAGTCGGACACCTGAATAACATACACACCTTGGGTCGAACACCTCCATTTCCCCCTGTTTTTTTGCGAGTAAATGTGGACAAATTTTTATTTTCTGATGGTATGGGAGCTAATACTGTTGTTGAGGTCTCGATGATTTATTCTGATGTTGTACTTGCAGAATACATTTACAGGGGTGTTGATCATTGGCTATGACGAATTATATTTATATGTTTGAGATTTCTATGAAATATATTGATTAAACAGTGGTAATGTGACACGAGGCATATATAGCAATAACATAAATCATAAAGTCCATATTCAATTAGAGTTACCATAATTGTGTTTGTATTGATTGATATACAACTACTCTAATAGATACGGCCAATTAATTATGAAGCTTGTAATATGTGGTAAATGTCATGTCCGTACATTTTCCACCATAAAAGAACCATATCAACTATAGTCCATTTCTAATTATTTTGTGATAGGATGTAAAGTAAAATTGATCAATTTACAAGGAAATGCTTGGTAATTAGTACCCGAAAGCGAGTGTGAAAGCAGTGTTCGACTTGAGGTGAAATTGCATGACTCTTTTCAATTGGCTATGAAATTCATTTTGTGCCTATTTGCTTGACAAAACAATGAGGTTTCATTTGATATATGTATGCATGTATATTCTAGACGTAAGCATGAGCTTGGAATTAAAGAATTGGTAAAACCATTTTTACAATTGCTTCCGGAAGTCTGGTCCGAAAATGATAGAATATATCCTGACTTTATGGCAGTATAAGCTACCTTTAAATTCGTGAAATATCTATATCATAGCCTTAGACATCAAGGACAACATATGAACCTTATCATAGTTCTTACAAATCACTATGCATTCTTTGTCCAAAGATGTCCAACTTAAGCTGTGTGTCCCTCTTTACGTAAGTGAAGCATAATCTGAGAAAATGATAAAGTATATCCTGACTTCATCTGAGTGCCTATACCGTTATTTAAAAGAAGAGAATTGCATCATAGAGTCTTAAAAAGTCTGTCTTTTTTCCCTATAAGCAATTATGTGTACATCTGTCCTAACAAAGGTGTTTCTTTCATGCTGGTCATAGATTGCAGCCAATACTATATTGCACCTTTTAATAGACTTTTAACTTATATCAATCTGTTGACACATAGATATGTGTGTATTTTCTCATGTGGCAGATATAGATGAGTGTTCAAGTAGTCCATGCGGTGACTCTGCAAAATGTTGGAATGTTCCTGGATCATACACATGTGATTGCAAGTTTGGTTATGAAGAACTTAGTGGAGAATGTGCAAGTGAGTCTAATTTTCTGTGTTGGCTTTTCAGCCCCTTATTGTTGAAACTTAATCAAGTATCTGAATGTATTATTCACAGTCTTAGCCTGGCTACAAAAGAAATGTTTCATCACAAAAAGAAAATTCATTAAGACGTTTTTTATGATACAACATTTACATCAAGATGGATGACCCCTGTGCTACTGAAGCCAACATCATAATTTAAATGGATATGGTTTATCATCAATATCCAACACATATTTAAAGTAAGAACTGTGAACTGAAAATAACACATCTAAATCATTACACAGAAAAATATTGTGGAGAGCCACCAGTTGATCCAAATGCAGCAACAACGGTTACTGGTAATCTTGGAGAAGAGGTTGTAACATACACATGCTCAGGGGGATATGAGACTAGTGATGTAAGTGGGACGTACACAAGAACCTGTACAAGTGGAAACTGGGTAGTAGTAGGTGATAACCCCTGTGTTGGTAAGTAGTCTACATGACCTACTGTATCTCATACGTTTCATATCCATATCAATTGGCTATGGATAGCTGAACCCTTTCACCACTGGGTTTCTTGTAACTCAATGCAATTTTGTGCAATATATTGGCTTACTTCATGGAAGGGGTTAATAATTAACAGATTGAATTTCTTTTTTTGCCTATTTGCTTGAAAAAAAAAGAGGTTTCCTCTGATATGTGCATGTATAATATATACGTAAGCAGAAGCTTAAGATATAAGTAAGTGAAGCATAATCTGAGAAAATGATGAAGTATATCCTGACTTCATGGCAGTATAAGCTACTTTTAAATTCATGATATATCTGTATCATGGACTTAGACATCAAGTACAACACTTGAACCTCATCAAATGTCGGACCTAAGGTGTGTGTCCCTGTTTGGGTTAATCTACCCTAATGTGCATACCTTACATCTGGCAGATATAGATGAGTGTACAAGTAGTCCATGCGGTGTTTCTGCAAAATGTTGGAATGTTCCTGGATCATATGCGTGTGATTGCAACTTTGGTTATCAAGATGACCAGGGAGATTGTGACAGTAAGTGTTATTTTCTGTGGGAGGTTTTCAGGCCCTTTTTTATTGAAACTCAATCAGTTATCTGAATGTATGAGCTGATGGCTTTCCAAGACCACAAAAAGAATGTTTCATTGCAACAAGAAATTCCTAATTACATAATGATGACAGATTAATGACCCCTGTGCTATTGCAGCCACATCATGAGATGTATGGATATAGGCTATTATGAATATCCAAAACATAGTTAAAGTCAAAGCAGTGAACTGAAAATAACACATCTTGTTTGTTACACAGAAGCATATTGTGGAGAGCCACCAGTTGATCCAAATGCAGCAACTATGGTTAGTGGTAGTCTTGGAGCAGAGGTTGTAACATACACATGCTCAGGGGGATATGAGACTAGTGATGGAACTGGTACGTACACTGAAACCTGTGATGGGGGAACCTGGAATGAAGAAGGCAATTCTCCTTGTACTGGTAAGTAGTCTATGATGTGCTGTATCTCATACATAATGATCACTCGAAAGATATGTGGGGAAAATCTTAAAACTCTGATCTGTTCCATGGTGATTGATGTAGGAACTTGTGGTATATCTATAATGTCAGATTACTGTTTATATTTATCGGGCCATGTCCCAAGAAATCAATACAAGTTAGAAGTCTATGACTAGCTGCAATCTATGACTGGCACAATATTTTATATTTTGAACAGGGAAAAGGAGAGGAAACATTGGATTTCTTTGTGTTAGATATAAACTGCCAATGTTATTATAGAAACACTACAAAATGAACATCTAATATTTATTAGAGGAACTAGAGCCTGTTTTGTTGGACTTTCATTGACATCATGACCCCACATATGAAAGGATGACCAAATCAGGGAATAAAAGAGTTGCATCATGGTAGTTATCTGGGTGCCTATACCATTATTTAAAAGAAGAGAATTGCATCATAGAGTCCTAAAACATCTGTCATTTTCCCCCAGAGCCATTTATATATATATATATATATATATATGTGTCCATCTGTCCTAACGAAATTGTCTCTTTCACGCTTGCAGCCAATACTACATTGCACCTGGTCATAGACTTTTAACTCATATCAATCTGTTGACACATAGATATGTGTGTATTTTCTCATGTGGCAGATATAGATGAGTGTTCAAGTAGTCCATGCGGTGACTCTGCAAAATGTTGGAATGTTCCTGGATCATACACATGTGATTGCAAGTTTGGTTATGAAGAACTTAGTGGAGAATGTGCAAGTGAGTCTAATTTTCTGTGTTGGCTTTTCAGCCCCTTATTGTTGAAACTTAATCAAGTATCTGAATGTATTATTCACAGTCTTAGCCTGGCTACAAAAGAAATGTTTCATCACAAAAAGAAAATTCATTAAGACGTTTTTTATGATACAACATTTACATCAAGATGGATGACCCCTGTGCTACTGAAGCCAACATCATAATTTAAATGGATATGGTTTATCATCAATATCCAACACATATTTAAAGTAAGAACTGTGAACTGAAAATAACACATCTAAATCATTACACAGAAAAATATTGTGGAGAGCCACCAGTTGATCCAAATGCAGCAACAACGGTTACTGGTAATCTTGGAGAAGAGGTTGTAACATACACATGCTCAGGGGGATATGAGACTAGTGATGTAAGTGGGACGTACACAAGAACCTGTACAAGTGGAAACTGGGTAGTAGTAGGTGATAACCCCTGTGTTGGTAAGTAGTCTACATGACCTACTGTATCTCATACGTTTCATATCCATATCAATTGGCTATGGATAGCTGAACCCTTTCACCACTGGGTTTCTTGTAACTCAATGCAATTTTGTGCAATATATTGGCTTACTTCATGGAAGGGGTTAATAATTAACAGATTGAATTTCTTTTTGTGCCTATTTGCTTGAAAAAAAAGAGGTTTCCTCTGATATGTGCATGTATAATATATACGTAAGCAGAAGCTTAAGATATAAGTAAGTGAAGCATAATCTGAGAAAATGATGAAGTATATCCTGACTTCATGGCAGTATAAGCTACTTTTAAATTCATGATATATCTGTATCATGGACTTAGACATCAAGTACAACACTTGAACCTCATCAAATGTCGGACCTAAGGTGTGTGTCCCTGTTTGGGTTAATCTACCCTAATGTGCATACCTTACATCTGGCAGATATAGATGAGTGTACAAGTAGTCCATGCGGTGTTTCTGCAAAATGTTGGAATGTTCCTGGATCATATGCGTGTGATTGCAACTTTGGTTATCAAGATGACCAGGGAGATTGTGACAGTAAGTGTTATTTTCTGTGGGAGGTTTTCAGGCCCTTTTTTATTGAAACTCAATCAGTTATCTGAATGTATGAGCTGATGGCTTTCCAAGACCACAAAAAGAATGTTTCATTGCAACAAGAAATTCCTAATTACATAATGATGACAGATTAATGACCCCTGTGCTATTGCAGCCACATCATGAGATGTATGGATATAGGCTATTATGAATATCCAAAACATAGTTAAAGTCAAAGCAGTGAACTGAAAATAACACATCTTGTTTGTTACACAGAAGCATATTGTGGAGAGCCACCAGTTGATCCAAATGCAGCAACTATGGTTAGTGGTATTCTTGGAGCAGAGGTTGTAACATACACATGCTCAGGGGGATATGAGACTAGTGATGGAACTGGTACGTACACTGAAACCTGTGATGGGGGAACCTGGAATGAAGAAGGCAATTCTCCTTGTACTGGTAAGTAGTCTATGATGTGCTGTATCTCATACATAATGATCACTCGAAAGATGTGTGGGGAAAATCTTAAAACTCTGATCTGTTCCATGGTGATTAATGTAGGAACTTGTGGTATATCTATAATGTCAGATTACTGTTTATATTTATCGGGCCATGTCCCAAGAAATCAATACAAGTTAGAAGTCTATGACTAGCTGCAATCTATGACTGGCACAATATTTTATATTTTGAACAGGGAAAAGGAGAGGAAACATTGGATTTCTTTGTGTTAGATATAAACTGCCAATGTTATTATAGAAACTCTACAAAATGAACATCTAATATTTATTAAAGGAACTAGAGCCTGTTTTGTTGGACTTTCATTGACATCATGACCCCACATATGAAAGGATGACCAAATCAGGGAATAAAAGAGTTGCATCAGGGTAGTTATCTGGGTGCCTATACCATTATTTAAAAGAAGAGAATTGCATCATAGAGTCCTAAAACATCTGTCATTTTCCCCCAGAGCCATTTATATATATATATATATATATATATATGTGTCCATCTGTCCTAACGAAATTGTCTCTTTCACGCTTGCAGCCAATACTACATTGCACCTGGTCATAGACTTTTAACTCATATCAATCTGTTGACACATAGATATGTGTGTATTTTCTCATGTGGCAGATATAGATGAGTGTTCAAGTAGTCCATGCGGTGACTCTGCAAAATGTTGGAATGTTCCTGGATCATACACATGTGATTGCAAGTTTGGTTATGAAGAACTTAGTGGAGAATGTGCAAGTGAGTCTAATTTTCTGTGTTGGCTTTTCAGCCCCTTATTGTTGAAACTTAATCAAGTATCTGAATGTATTATTCACAGTCTTAGCCTGGCTACAAAAGAAATGTTTCATCACAAAAAGAAAATTCATTAAGACGTTTTTTATGATACAACATTTACATCAAGATGGATGACCCCTGTGCTACTGAAGCCAACATCATAATTTAAATGGATATGGTTTATCATCAATATCCAACACATATTTAAAGTAAGAACTGTGAACTGAAAATAACACATCTAAATCATTACACAGAAAAATATTGTGGAGAGCCACCAGTTGATCCAAATGCAGCAACAACGGTTACTGGTAATCTTGGAGAAGAGGTTGTAACATACACATGCTCAGGGGGATATGAGACTAGTGATGTAAGTGGGACGTACACAAGAACCTGTACAAGTGGAAACTGGGTAGTAGTAGGTGATAACCCCTGTGTTGGTAAGTAGTCTACATGACCTACTGTATCTCATACGTTTCATATCCATATCAATTGGCTATGGATAGCTGAACCCTTTCACCACTGGGTTTCTTGTAACTCAATGCAATTTTGTGCAATATATTGGCTTACTTCATGGAAGGGGTTAATAATTAACAGATTGAATTTCTTTTTGTGCCTATTTGCTTGAAAAAAAAGAGGTTTCCTCTGATATGTGCATGTATAATATATACGTAAGCAGAAGCTTAAGATATAAGTAAGTGAAGCATAATCTGAGAAAATGATGAAGTATATCCTGACTTCATGGCAGTATAAGCTACTTTTAAATTCATGATATATCTGTATCATGGACTTAGACATCAAGTACAAGACTTGAACCTCATCAAATGTCGGACCTAAGGTGTGTGTCCCTGTTTGGGTTAATCTACCCTAATGTGCATACCTTACATCTGGCAGATATAGATGAGTGTACAAGTAGTCCATGCGGTGTTTCTGCAAAATGTTGGAATGTTCCTGGATCATATGCGTGTGATTGCAACTTTGGTTATCAAGATGACCAGGGAGATTGTGACAGTAAGTGTTATTTTCTGTGGGAGGTTTTCAGGCCCTTTTTTATTGAAACTCAATCAGTTATCTGAATGTATGAGCTGATGGCTTTCCAAGACCACAAAAAGAATGTTTCATTGCAACAAGAAATTCCTAATTACATAATGATGACAGATTAATGACCCCTGTGCTATTGCAGCCACATCATGAGATGTATGGATATAGGCTATTATGAATATCCAAAACATAGTTAAAGTCAAAGCAGTGAACTGAAAATAACACATCTTGTTTGTTACACAGAAGCATATTGTGGAGAGCCACCAGTTGATCCAAATGCAGCAACTATGGTTAGTGGTAGTCTTGGAGCAGAGGTTGTAACATACACATGCTCAGGGGGATATGAGACTAGTGATGGAACTGGTACGTACACTGAAACCTGTGATGGGGGAACCTGGAATGAAGAAGGCAATTCTCCTTGTACTGGTAAGTAGTCTATGATGTGCTGTATCTCATACATAATGATCACTCGAAAGATATGTGGGGAAAATCTTAAAACTCTGATCTGTTCCATGGTGATTAATGTAGGAACTTGTGGTATATCTATAATGTCAGATTACTGTTTATATTTATCGGGCCATGTCCCAAGAAATCAATACAAGTTAGAAGTCTATGACTAGCTGCAATCTATGACTGGCACAATATTTTATATTTTGAACAGGGAAAAGGAGAGGAAACATTGGATTTCTTTGTGTTAGATATAAACTGCCAATGTTATTATAGAAACACTACAAAATGAACATCTAATATTTATTAGAGGAACTAGAGCCTGTTTTGTTGGACTTTCATTGACATCATGACCCCACATATGAAAGGATGACCAAATCAGGGAATAAAAGAGTTGCATCATGGTAGTTATCTGGGTGCCTATACCATTATTTAAAAGAAGAGAATTGCATCATAGAGTCCTAAAACATCTGTCATTTTCCCCCAGAGCCATTTATATATATATATATATATATATATATATATATATATATATATATATATATATGTGTCCATCTGTCCTAACGAAATTGTCTCTTTCACGCTTGCAGCCAATACTACATTGCACCTGGCCATAGACTTTTAACTCATATCAATCTGTTGACACATAGATATGTGTGTATTTTCTCATGTGGTAGATATAGATGAGTGTTCAAGTAGTCCATGCGGTGACTCTGCAAAATGTTGGAATGTTCCTGGATCATACACATGTGATTGCAAGTTTGGTTATGAAGAACTTAGTGGAGAATGTGCAAGTGAGTCTAATTTTCTGTGTTGGCTTTTCAGCCCCTTATTGTTGAAACTTAATCAAGTATCTGAATGTATTATTCACAGTCTTAGCCTGGCTACAAAAGCAATGTTTCATCACAAAAAGAAAATTCATTAAGACGTTTTTTATGATACAACATTTACATCAAGATGAATGACCCCTGTGCTACTGAAGCGAACATCATAATTTAAATGGATATAGTTTATCATCAATATCCAACACATATTTAAAGTAAGAACTGTGAACTGAAAATAACACATCTAAATCATTACACAGAAAAATATTGTGGAGAGCCACCAGTTGATCCAAATGCAGCAACAACGGTTACTGGTAATCTTGGAGAAGAGGTTGTAACATACACATGCTCAGGGGGATATGAGACTAGTGATGTAAGTGGGACGTACACAAGAACCTGTACAAGTGGAAACTGGGTAGTAGTAGGTGATAACCCCTGTGTTGGTAAGTAGTCTACATGACCTACTGTATCTCATACGTTTCATATCCATATCAATTGGCTATGGATAGCTGAACCCTTTCACCACTGGGTTTCTTGTAACTCAATGCAATTTTGTGCAATATATTGGCTTACTTCATGGAAGGGGTTAATAATTAACAGATTGAATTTTTTTTTGTGCCTATTTGCTTGAAAAAAAAAAGAGGTTTCCTCTGATATGTGCATGTTTAATATATACGTAAGCAGAAGCTTAAGATATAAGTAAGTGAAGCATAATCTGAGAAAATGATGAAGTATATCCTGACTTCATGGCAGTATAAGCTACTTTTAAATTCATGATATATCTGTATCATAGACTTAGACATCAAGTACAACACTTGAACCTCATCAAATGTCGGACCTAAGGTGTGTGTCCCTCTTTGGGTTAATCTACCCTCATGTGCATACCTTACATCTGGCAGATATAGATGAGTGTACAAGTAGTCCATGCGGTGTTTCTGCAAAATGTTGGAATGTTCCTGGATCATATGCGTGTGATTGCAACTTTGGTTATCAAGATGACCAGGGAGATTGTGACAGTAAGTGTTATTTTCTGTGGGAGGTTTTCAGGCCCTTTTTTATTGAAACTCAATCAATTATCTGAATGTATGAGCTGATGGCTTTTCAAGACCACAAAAAGAATGTTTCATTGCAACAAGAAATTCCTAATTACATAATGATGACAGATTAATGACCCCTGTGCTATTGCAGCCACATCATGAGATGTATGGATATAGGCTATTATGAATATCCAAAACTAGTTAAAGTCAAAGCAGTGAACTGAAAATAACACATCTTGTTTGTTACACAGAAGCATATTGTGGAGAGCCACCAGTTGATCCAAATGCAGCAACTATGGTTAGTGGTAGTCTTGGAGCAGAGGTTGTAACATACACATGCTCAGGGGGATATGAGACTAGTGATGGAAGTGGAACGTACACTGAAACCTGTGATGGGGGAACCTGGAATGAAGAAGGCAATTCCCCTTGTACTGGTAAGTAGTCTATGATGTGCTGTATCTCATACATAATGATCACTCGAAAGATATGTGGGGAAAATCTTAAAACTCTGATCTGTTCCATGGTGATTAATGTAGGAACTTGTGGTATATCTATATCTGTAATGGAACCGGCAGTACATTTATAATGTCAGATTACTGTTTATATTACCTAATGGGGCCATGTCTCAAGAAATCAATACAAGTTAGATGTTTTGACCAGCTGCAATCTATGACTGGCACAAACTGTCTAGTTTTCAGCAGGGAGAGGAAACATTGGATTTCTTTGTATTAAATATAAACTGCCAATGTTATTATAGAAACACGACAAAATGAACATCTAAATATTTACTAGAGGAGTTAGAGCCTGTTTTGTCGGACTTTCATTGACATCATGACCCCACATTTGAAAGCATAACCAAATCAGGGAATAAAAGAGATGCATCGTGGTAGTTATGTGGGTGCCTATACCATTATTTAAAAGAAGAGAGTTGCATCTTAGAATCTTCAAACATCCGTCTTTTTCCCAAAGAGCCATTTAACATATATTAGTCTGTTGAGCCATATGTATATTTTTATGTGGCAGATATCAATGAATGTACAAGTAGTCCATGCGGTGACTCTGCAAAATGTTGGAATGTTCCTGGATCATACACATGTGATTGCAAGTTTGGTTATGAAGATCTTGATGGAACATGCATCAGTAAGTGTATTTGTATGTTCAAGAAGTGATAGTTCTTTCATACAGAATCGTAGAATGGTAGAAGCCTAGTAGATCTTAACAGGAATGATGTTGATTGGCGGTTCACATTTTTTCGAAATACTCCCACCTGAGGTTGGTCATGGAGTACCATAATTATATAAACTGTTTTATACAATGATACAGGTCTAAGCCTATGTAATGGACAGTAAAAATAAACAAATACAAACAAACAAAGCAATGTGATAATCATCTCCTGCAGATATATTTCAAAGAGTGAGATTAACAATCTTAAATTTATGGTGCAATGCCATTGTGAGCATGAGTAACTTTAGATGACTAAAACCTCAATAAAACTTTTAAACCCTGCCCTGGTATCCATTTCATGAGAATGTAGCTTAGTATAAAGAGTAGTATAGTGTGTGAGGGATGGGACTATAGCTCAGCTACTAGAATGGTCCAAATGACAAGAGACCAATCACAGGCCTCTATTGGGTCAGGTGACCTCATTTGCATACTAGGCCACGCCCCCTTGGGTCACGTGACCGGAAATGTCCTTATTTGGGCATGAGCTTAACCAATCACAGACCTCCATGGGGTTCATGTGACCTCACTTGCATATTAGGCCACGCCCCCTTGGAGGGGTCACGTGACCGGAAGCGACCTTATTTGGGCATGAGCGTAACCGGAAGCCACTTACTCGGCCCGGTGGGGATTAGCGGAGCCTCTCGACCAATCGGAGGCCTCAGGGCGGGCCTTGCAGCGTGACGCGGTCTCCTTGTTTGTAAACAACACCATGTGACCTGACCACGTGGTCCTTTGTTTGTGAACAACGCCATGTGACCTAACCACGCATGCGGTGCTCTGTTTGTGAACCACGGGCGGTGGTATATGATGGAAGGCTGATTTTTTTTCCCATCGAAAAACATATTTACAAGAGAGCGTCGTACATATTTCATCTCGGAGGGCAGTGGGCGGCCAATAGCAGCGACACGACCGTGGAATTCATACGTCGAGTAGTACAAGGTCTGGTATTTTATAAAATGTTGATTGATGACATAAACAATGGGATATACCCGAGTCAAAATGAAAATAGGAGGGAGGGAGGAAGAGGAAGAAGAGGAGGAGGTGGAAGAGAAGGGGGGGAGGGAGAGCGAGAGAGAGAAAACCAGAGGCCTGTCGGCCTCTGGTACAACTAACTTCTTTACAACAGATAGGTAGTTGTATGCTTGTAGGTTAGTTATAAATAGAGACCTGTCAACTTCTTGTAGACCGAGGTCTGTTGGATGAACTCTGGCATGGTAAATTTTTTTCATTGAAAATCTGGAGACAAACCGCTACACATAGGACACCTTTTGCCCCTCTTATATTGCCTCTTCCTTCTCTTCCACCTTCTCGACTTCTTCCAGCTCCTTCATCTCCTCCTCCTCCTCCTGATCCTCAGCCTTCCGGAGTCATAGTGCATTTTTTTCCTCCTCCTCCTCCTCCTCCACCTCCTCCTGCTCCTGCCCCTGCTCCATAGCTTGTGATGTTGGTGCTGGTGCTGGTACTGCTGGTGGTGGTGGTTTGTGTAACATCCATAGTCTCAGTTGTCTCATTGTTTCTGCACGCGTACCCACAGTGTCCACCACTTTGTTGTCGTCTTCTTGGTAATAGGTCTCTGCTGGTGTTTCCATTTTTTCTAGCTCTCTCATCATCTTCACCATTTTCTCATCCTGTCGTGTGTTTTTCCTGTGGAGACGATTGACCTCAATCTTGAGAACTTACACCAGAGCACGCACTGTTGTCATCTTGTTCTTCAGCGCGTTTGCCTGTCCGAGGATCGTCCACAGTAGTTTGATATCTACTGGACTCTTGTTTAGCGCTTTCACGACAAGGGGGCATTGAGGTGAGTGTCGGAAATGCTCAATGATGGCGATATCCCAGGCCATGTAGTTGTGTAATGTGATTCCGCAGTGGTGGCATTCTACAGTGTGCTGACCTCTGTAAAAGAGACCTTGGGCAGCGAGTTTCTCTTCCAAAGCTGTTCCGTTCTGCCATGACATCAATTTAAAAGTGGCGAGCCTGACTTCTAATTCTTTGAAACGTTGGTATTCGGCAGTCATATCCATGGTGCTGGTGGTGGTGGTGGTAGTGGTGGTGGTGGTGATGGTGATGGTGGTGGTGGTGGTGGTGGTGGTGGGCTGGTAAAAGAAAATATGTTAAAAGTCAGTGGTTTTTTATATATAGGTTTCGTTTAAGATTGTTTTTTTCTAGCTCCATTGTCACCTCCACCACTTCGACGTGTTGGAGCACCTGTATACTACGAAATGATTTTAAGCTACTATGTATGCCTGCTTTTCTTTTTCTACTATTTTATTCACTATTTTTTTGCACAAGTCGAACCTGCTTAATTCATCCATCAACACTTGAATGAGTTGATGGTGTGAATTAGAGGGAAAAAACTCTCATCACAGTTTCGAAACTTCAAAACATAAAACAGACTTTATTTTTTTCTGGTTGTAAAGAGATGTTCTTCAGCTTCTGCAAGGTTAAACCTAAATATATTTCAAGGTTTTCCAATTCTGGGACGACGCTAGCGTTTCAGAAATTGTGAGAAAGTACCCGTCCATCACAGATGGGTCAGGTTCGTTGTAATCAAGGGTGTGATGTGATGTGATGTGAAGAACATCCGCGTCTGTTCAACCATATCTTGGTGGTCAGCGTTAAGGTGGGCATTGTAAAAGCAACTCCATCTGGTATTAGGCGTGGCAAGTTCAGTCCACCATGTGTGGTACATCTCCATACACATTTCCTTTGGGGTTTTGAAGGGTACCAAGCGTTGAACACTAGTGTGAGGAAGTCCCAATAGGACCCCTAATTTTTTCCATTCGAGCACTGGTAACTCACTACCTATATCACGAAGTAAATCGTCGCTGAAGCAGAAATTCCTACTCTCTATAAAATCCTCAGAACGCTTCACTAACATCATAGGTAGGTTCGAGTGATGTGTCGTAGTCAAGACTCATTTTGTTTTACGAAATTTTTTCCAAAACTCACTTCTCACAAGTAGCCTAGAGGGAGGGCCGGACGGTCAGTAGGCGAGCAGGTACAGGAGACTCACAGTGCAGGCGTTAAGTATGGTTGTGATGGTGGTGTTGGTGATCAGAAATGATGTACTCTCCCCTGGATTTATATAGGGTGTGTTAAGACTGTTCACCCCAGGATATCACCCTCCCTCTGGTTATGCCTGTGTTAGCCTAAGGTTTTTGATCCATCACATAGGTAACAACAGGTATTGTTATAACGGTATTAAGCAGGATTACAGGTGGTCTAACTGTGATATTCGCCTTCATGCGCCTTTGAGAGAGCACTGATTAGGGAATCATGGGTATTTTCACTCCTCCTCTCAGTATGACCTAAGAGTCGAGTTTTAATCATAAGGTGGGGTGGTAATAGTGTTGAGTGGAATTAGGGGTGTTGAAACTGTCAACCTTTTTCCTAATGCTACTTTAATTTAGGGTGACTAATCTCTTTAAGTCTTTTGTCAGTGCTCTCCTCTAAACAGACGCTTCTAAAGGCTTGAGAGAGCTTTTATAATCCCCTTAATATACCACCTCCTCTTACCATAGCACAACCAAAAATAATTTTCTTGTTTCAAGAAAAGTGAGATGAACAAAAAAGCTCCCTTTGCAACCAAACTGACTCGTTTAAAAAAATAATTTCAGTCATTTCGTTTATCAGGTGGAGTCTGAGCTGCTATTACCAGTACAGGCTGTATACGAACCCTGTGGTGTTTAAACAGGACGGCCTCTTACATCTGATGACAGCTTTCTTTGTTTATACATTGTTGTTTAACAGGCCGTCCTGTTATAACACCCCGCCACTGTTTGTTTAAACAAGCCAATAAAACACTCTCCCATCATTGTTACAGTGCTAAGCTTAAGAATATGGTAGAGAGTGTGACCTAAATACAACCTTAACTTTAAATAGCTCATGAATGCAATGGGCTACCTTTGTGATGCAACTACATTCAGACAGAGGAGATGTTGATCTATATGCTCAATGTGCATTTACTTTTAGCAAATTTGAGGGGGAAATCGCAAATGAGTTAATATAAAATATAAAGTAAACCCATGGCATATATAACAGGATGGGTAGAGATCACAGCTTAAAAGCATGGTGTTTAAACAGGACGGGGTGTTTGAACAGTCTGTACTTGAACACAGGGTAGTCCTCCACCTGTTTATAGGGTTAAAATCTTTTTTTTCCTTTTTTTTCTGAGAGTCGTTGAAAGACCAATATATTTTTTCTTGAAACTAGTCATTTCGTCTACCGTTCAATATTGTTTGAAAGAAAGTAAGAACAATTATTTTTAGCTGTCCACCCTCCCTCTGTGTAAAGCAGGTGTATACGAGATTCACTCCTGATGGGCTAACCAATAAGGGGGTCTCTGTGACTCCTTCCTCCTGCTCTCAAATCCCCTTTGTCTATAGTCACCATTGAAACTGCGGTAAGAGGCTTATCTTCTCCAGAGTAGTATATAAAGGCAGTGGTTCAGAAAACTCAATCACTCACACCGCCCTCCACTCCTTGACTGCAGCAAGCCTCACCATGGTTGGAAAAAGACGCAACAGAGACCTCACCCTCTACAACAACAGCAGCAGGAAAGCAACAAGAAGGCACCTTTCTCCTACTACTTCAGACCTGCCCTGCCAGTTCCACGTGTACCACCGTTTTCTCCCATGAACTTCGACCTCCTTGTAGAAGGTTCTGTTACAGCTCCGGCTGTTGAGAAAACTACTGCTGCTGCTGCTGTTGCTGCTGCTGCTGCTGCTGCTGCTGTTGCTGCTGTTGCTGCTGTTGCTGCTGCTGCTGCTGCTGCTACTGCTAATGCTGCTGCTGTTGCTGCTGCTGCTGCTAATGCTGCAACGCCTGCTACAGAGCTCACTACTACTGCTGCTGCTGCTGCTGCTGCTGCTGCTGATGTTGCTGCTGCTGTTGCTGCTGGTACTGCTACTGCTGCAGCTACTGCTACTGCTACTGCTGCTACTGCAACTGCTGCTGCTGCTACACCTCCTATTACTGCTGCTGCTGCTGCTGAGGCTGCTACTGCGGCTGCTGCTGCTACTGCTGTTGCTGCTGCTGCTGCTTCTGCTGCTGTTGAGCTTGTTATAGAACTAGACTTTGAGAGGGAGTATCATAAGCTCCTGCAAACATACTAAGTGGAGAAACTAGAGTCGGAGGGAAACGAAGCACGAGAATGATGAGGTACAACTATGTACACCTGGGTAACACCACCTGAGTCCGTCTGATAATTCATCATTCAAAAAATCTCACTAGTGGTCACACAACCTTTTTTTCCCTTCATAACCGATTAATTAACAAACAGTACATCAGGACACTACTTCTGAACTTGATGTTATAGACAAAGGAATTCACCCCAGCACTGAAGGACATGATGCAACCTCTGTCATGTCCCACCACTTTCAGTATTAACGGTAGGGGTAGAGAACTTCTACCCATTATCACAAGTCATTCTACCTCTCAGAGCTAGGTTCACAATCATACCTACAATAAGAGACCCCACAAGGACTGCTGCACACTCTCTGGGCGGGTTCTCCGGTAAAAGTCATGTTGAATGTGTCCACTCTATTGTATAATTTATCAAAATAAAAGTCTGTTCAGACTTATTTATAACTAACCTACTCCTTCAGTTTCTTCTTTTCATCACCCAGACATATGATACGATACAATACAAAATAACATCTCCAGATTTTCAATGAAAAAAATTTACCATGCCAGAGTTCATCCAACAGACCTCGGTATACAAGAAGTCAACAGGTCTCTATTTATAACTAAACTACTATATAGCATACGACCACCTATCTTTTGTAAAGAAGTTAGTTGTACCAGAGGCCGACAGGCCTCTGTCAACCAGAGGCCGAAGGCCTCTTGTTTTCTCTCTCTCTCTCTCTCTCTCTCTCTCTCTCTCTCTCTCTCTCTCTCTCTCTCTCTCTCTCTCTCTCTCTCTCTCTCTCTCTCTCTCTCTCTCTCTCTCTCTCCCCCCCCTTTTTTAGGGACCTTAGGGGAAGGGAGAGAGGGGAGGGGGGGCACCCCAACAAGACCCGCCCCCCCCTCTAGTAGCTGAGCTATCCCAGTGGGCACAAAGTTCAGTCCAATGTTGAATCAGCATTGCATCAACATTGAATCAATATTGTCAACCATTTATCAATGTTGATTCAATTCTCTGTGCCCACTGGGATAGCCCCATCCCGATACATACTATACTACTATAAAGCTCCATATCAGCATAAAGACAAATATTGTGTACTGAAGGTACTGTCTTTTTTTCATTTCAGAAATATATTGTGGAGAGCCACCAGTTGATCCAAATGCAGCAACAACCATCGCTGGTATTCTTGGAGAAGAGGAAGTAACATACACATGCTCAGGGGGATATGAGACTAGTGATGGAAGTGAGACGTACACAAGAACCTGTACAAGTGGAAACTGGGAAGTAGCGGGCGATAACCCCTGTGTAGGTAAGTAGTCTATGATGAGATCATATCTAAGGATTATTCCAAAGTTAAGTGGGACCAATGTCCAAACAATGATCAATTTCAAGGTGGTCAATGGAGGTCTGAGTTGCACATTTCTAATAGCACACTATTATAGATATATGGTAGAATATGATCAACCAAAAATCAGACTGTATGCATTTAATCTTTCTCAGACGATTTTTCAGATTATTTACTGATATTACTTGACATATTGAACCATTTTGCATGACAATTATCAACATGTGATTATGATGAATATATGGAAAATTGATAAATCATTGAAAGAAAATTCTGACGCAGATATTGACGAGTGTAACGATGGAAATAAGTGTGGGACAGACCTTAATGTTGAGTGTCGAAATGTACCTGGGGCCTACATTTGTGTTTGTGATTATGGCTCAGCGTGGGATGGCTCTGTATGTGCACGTGAGTATTTAGTGTTTTCTATTCATGTTAAAATGAAATATGTCAGACGTGGTTTTCAAAATTATTGTTTTAAAAGAAATGTGTATGATGATAAGAAGTAACTTGGGTGTGGCATGATATATCATATACATCCCTCTATACATATATTGATGCAATAATGGCTGGCGGGGACCCACCAGTCCTTAATGTGTTTATACCACTATTTCCTCAAATATATGAGAATTTAACGTATTAGCCCTACCTTTTTCCATTGTCAATTTTGTCTCGCTGATCGACTGGCAGACTCGCAGAGCGCCATGCTTCTCCCCCAGAGGTACCACATACGTAGTGAATAACATCCAAATATGGGGAAATTAGACCATGACAGGGTTAATACTTCAGTCCTAGACATCTCTAGAGCTCCTTGTTGATGATCCCGTGCAGTATTCGCCTTTTAATGGCGTAAATTCCTCATATTTCGACATTTTGCGATCGATACCATCCCAGTTAGACTTGTAAACAGCGGGACACGCCCGATCACGTGACCGACTGAACAAACAACACAGGGAATTTGAGAGACCAATGGACTAGAAATGACGATCAGCTGATGGAAGCCACCGCGGAAAGTAGGTCAATCGGGGGCATTGGTTACTCGACTTGGCGTGTTGGTTTTACATGCCGTCCCGCTGTGTACAACTCTAACCGGGCTTGTATCGATCGCAAAATGTCGAAATGTGAGGATTTTAGGCCATTAAAAGGCTATTTCTACACGGGAACATCAAGAAGGATATCTATACATGTACTGAATTAAAGGAATAAGCCTGACATGCTCTAATTTCGCCAAATTTGGATGCTATTCACTACGTATTTGATACCGCTGGGAGAAGCATGGCAAGAAGGTGATCAAATCTAAGTTTTTATATTGTCCAGCCCTCGTGGCGCTAGGGGTTAATCGCTCGCCTTTGGCGTGTGCGGCCCGGGATCGAGTCCCGAACTAATTGCGTAGCCAAAATGGCTATGCTTACCTTGCATTACCTTGTTAAAATATATAGAAGCGTCTTGGTGTAAAAAATTAATTCTGAGCGTGAGTATATCCTGAGATAACCGCACAGCAAATATCCACTCTCGGCAAGGGAAACGCCAGAATCGTGGTATATATATATATATATATATATATATATATATATAAATATACATATATATGTATATGTATATATATATATATATATATATATATATATATATATATATATATATATATATATACAACCATGAAGTTCCGCAGCTACCTAGATGCCTGGATATACTTTGGTGATATCTTAGTTTCTTGGAGGATCGTATTGTTTAATGTGAAATATGTTCAATAATACTTTTTTTTAAACGAGCACAAGCAAAAGCTATTTTGTTACCATACAAATGTCCTAGGTGAGCATTTCATGTACATTGTTCCATCACACATATGCACACACTCTGCACGCTGTGCATAAATCTGTTCCGGATAACTATCATGTAACAGTGAATTTCAAGTTTGATGTGGTCAGGTGCATAATGCAAAAGTGTGTCCCATTACAAATGTGAGTATGCCGGCCTTAGTTATGTTTGTGCTACCATGTAGTTAATTTGTTAGCTTTAAAACCATGATAAAGCAATATCCTGAATGTGCAGGTAGCAGTCAAACTTCTGGACCAATCTTGGACCCTACATAAATATAATTATAGTACTGTGGGTTTTCTCTGAAATGAGTGATTCAGTACAGGAGCTCATCAACTGTAATTGTTTACCCTACAGAGGTAGCTTGTGGACACCCCCCTACTGACGCAAATGCCTATTTGCCTGCATACACTGATAAGCATAGTTCAACAATAACATACACATGCAAGGACGGGTACACAGAGAATGGGCTTTCTTACGACAGGAAATGTGAAGATGGTCGTTGGTCAGTTACTGATGAAACTAGTCCAGATGATATCTGTGAAGGTGAGTAAACTGGTAAAGTGGTCCTACGGTATTTTGAGTAAACGAGAACAGAAAAAAGGTATTTAGTCAAATAACCATGTTTGCATCAGCTGTTTAATGTTAAACTCACTGAATTAATATCAAACTTTAGTAACAGGTGGATTAATGTGTTATGATCTAGTGATCAAATATCTACATCAAGGGTGGGACATACAGACCCCAGTTGCAGTACAAATCTTGCGTCTAGAGTTAAATCTGTTACCTATGGGATTGCGAATAATTGCACAAGTCTGGAGTGATCATTGAGTAGCCCCATTTAGTAGATTATTAAATTATGTGAGATGATAAATAACACAAGGCAGATTAACCACAATGCTACGAGTAGCAAAATACTATTTAAGCGCCTTCACCATTTAATAACTTGTATCAAAGAAAAACTATGAATCACATCTCAGCTACAAGTAGAACTTATAGCACAAAGAGAATTAGGCCAAAATCATAACTTGGGGTAGTGTGAACTATTAGAGTATGAGGTGTTCAAATATTCTAGTGGCCTATATCTATGTTTCAAATCGTTAATTTGATTACATATCTTTTTTGAACAAATTCGAACCTTTATTTGGTCTAAGAAGAGGTACAATTTTTCCATTTGCTTTTGTATAGTATACAGATGATAGTATATCAAACTAAGAGACTCGAAAGACATTTGTGGAAGAAGTACAAGTATATCAGTTCCAAATCAGCACTTTACCAGCTATTCTTAACTTGTTAATGACGACCCTACCTGACTATGTGTTGTTCATAGATACTGATGAATGTGCTGGTGAGAGTACCGTCTGTGGAGAGGGTTTTGACTCACAGTGCCGCAATATACCTGGATCATATGTGTGTGTATGTGATTTTGGTGAGGCATGGGATCAAGAAACAGCTAGATGCACAAGTAAGACTACTTTTGCTATATTATATTCTTTCAATATCATTTTTGTACATGCTCCTAGTGTTTGATTCTGTCCCCGTTAATGGGTAACGTCTGACCTTTATAGTATTTTACCCATAGGCCTACACATTTCTCCATGTTTTACAGAACTTGCTTGTGGAAATCCACCACATGATGCATTTGCTGATCTTATTGAGTATACCAACTATGAGGAGGAGGAGATAACGTACCAGTGTCGACCAGGATTTACAAGGAATGGGGAAAACTACCAACTAATCTGTCGTGATGGTAATTGGGACGAGGTAACCCCTGGTGTCACATGCGAAGGTCAGTTCTATTGAAGTACTCTATGGTAGCACTAGTTGGGGAGCCAGTCTGGGAGCCTGAGGAAGAGCTGACATAGCAACCAATACTTGGTATGAGCAATGGACTTAGGTAATTTGAGGGTACTGATTCCATTTCTGCCAAGTGTAAAATGATATCTAGATCGGAACAAGGTCAAAAATAAGGTCAAAGGTCACATATTGGATTGAACAGTTTATCTGTAAAGTGTTCATACAATTTGTGACAAATATTAAGTTTATTCATCTAAGTGTATGTGTGTCAGTACTTGACTGACTATGGTTGACCTTGATAAGGTTCAAGGTCATTTAGACAGGGTCTACATGGACAATACTTGCTATGTATGGGTAATAGAAACATGCCTAAATCAATGCCCAGATATCAGCCACTGCTAAATGATGCATTTAGGATGCGACTCTGGCATATTCTTAACTTTTGTTATGTTATATGACCTTGAGAGAGGTCATGGTCAAATGTGTTAAAAGGGAAATACTGCTAAAGCAGTAGTCATGCAGTAGTCATGATCCTTAATAATAACAAATTCAGGAATACAAAATTGCCATCTTGCTCTATAAGTTATCAAGCATCTAAATAATGCATGAATGTAGGATAGGTAAATAGATCAAACCTTGTATAATATGTGTATAAATATGGTTGGTGTGATGTCAATGGGTGACCCTGTATATCATGGTGGGTAGGCACATGATTAGGGGTACTAGAAATGATTTTTCATTGGCTCATATCAATATAAGAAGCTTAAAAGCTAAAATTGAAACTTTATGTGTACACATGATTGATAAAAAAGGTGCTGTATTAGGTTTATCAGAAAGTTGGCTTCACGAAGGCATTGTAAATAGTGTGGTTGATATTGATGGTTATAGGCTTGAACGGCCGGATAGAAGTTGGGGGACGATAAAAAATGTGGTGGTGTTTCAATATATAATTTTAAGAAATGACTTGTCTTATTCCACCACCAATTATAAACATTTGAATATTAGCAGCAATAATATTGAAATTCAAAGGCTGGAAATTATTAGAAATGGGAAAAAGAATATTATTGTAGCCAATGTATATTGTCCTCCTGATGGTGATGAAGCCAGCTTTATAGAAGAGTTTAACAATCAGGTTGGTAAAGCTCATCTGAGAAGGAAAGATTTGATGATCATGGGAGATTTTAATTTTGATTACTTGAATGTGACTAAAGTATCGACACGTTCAGGTTAATGAAGATTTGTTTGAATATTCTTGGTCTAAAGCAAATAATTAGTTAGCCCACTAGATCTAATGAGGTCCCGGCTGGAAAGCACTAATTACTTGTGATTTTCTTAAAACTTGTTTTGGTAAGAACATTAGTATACATTATATCATATGAATGTGTAAAAAAGAAACTACCCGCAAGCTTGCTATTAGTAAAATTACAGCACGTTGGCCTTAGATAGATATATATATATATATATATATATATATATATTCTAATTGTGCAGTTATCAGCTGGTAAGACGATAATTTGACCATATATTTCTAGGAGTGGCCAATATGTGAGCATTTGATTGGACGGATAAACTTATCAATGTAGCCATGTATAATATTTTGCCTGTACAAACCTAAAGGAGCAACTTGATAGTTGCATGCATTTTCATTGTTCAATCCTGTTTAAAATGACCTAGAACCAATAAAGGTCAACACTAGCCAGTCAACAAATGAAGCATACTTATGGGAATGACTGTGTAAGATACATATCACTTTGACATAAAATTTTGATTGTAAAATGTGATTTTACATGTATTCTTTGTAGATTCTATGTGAAAGCAGATTGTGGCCTTTGACCTTGTTTTTGACCTTGTTCCGACCTATACACAGCTTTGCTAAGGGCATATTCGGATTCAGCACCCTCGAATTACCCTAATCCGACCTTCATATCAAGTCTTGGTCCCCATGTCAGGTCAAAGTTAAATAATGACATTCTGGGTGCTTGGATCCCCAACTATACTGTCCATAAGTGATGTGCTCATGGTAAACATGTCTTGACCAGAGGAAGGTTAACCATTTACCCTCTGTATATAATAGTTATATATATACAGTTATAGTTAGGCCGATATTAATATATCTATATATATTTTTTATATATATATATATAGATATATAATATACAGACAGGTACCAAAGATTATAGCTTTAGAATAAGAACTTGTTTAAAATAACAGCAAAAATATGACTTTGTAGATGAGGATGAGTGTGATGCTGACTGTAGTGACAACGCCGACTGTATCAACATAGTGGGATCCTACCTGTGTCTGTGTCAACGTGGCTACACGGGCGATGGAGTCACCTGTGATGGTGAGTTCTCTTCAACCATCTGTCATGGACTAATTGATAAACCGGCAGTAAGACACTTAAGTTGTGCATACCATAGTTCACGCTCAATGATTTCATTTTTTTGTTGAGCGGAAGACCTTTAGTGTATGAAACTTGTACCAAGATTAGAATAATTTTGCATTCATGATTTCTCCAGTTATTCATCAAAAACATACATGAGCTCAAATCTATTTATCAGAAGTGACTTGTCCAGAATTGAAGGATGTACCCAACGCACAATCAAATGATGACCTGACAGCTGAAATTACTTTTGGTGCTGAAGTTCTATATACCTGCGATGTTGGTTATCGTATAAACATCCTCCAAGGCTTGTCACCTGCTATAAGAAATTTGTATGGATTCACTGATAGATCCTTCAAGGTTACCTGCACTGAGACTGGCTGGTGGTCTTCTTGGCCCATGCCCTTTTGTGTGGGTAAGTATAAATTACCAATATGTTTATGTAAAAGAAAATCAAAGTTATGAGAATTATGTTGTTCATTTAGATTCATACTGGCGAGCACACAAGGTCGGTCCTATGGATCATTTTCATTTGGTTCAAGTTTCGGGCCTGTGGCATTTTGAATCTATATATTCTTATTTGGAAAATGACTAGTTGCGCTTCATGGCTACGAGCGGTTCTTTAAAGGAGGAATATCCCCACTTGCCACATATTGGAATGGAACAACACTAGAATTTTGAATGGAACACACTCGTTGATTATGCCGCTTTGAGCAAATAAAACAGTTGGCACCTTGGAGAATTTCATTATCCTTGGCTTATAGTTCTTATGCAGCTTTTACAATATCACTTTTACCATAAGTATCTACAGCATATGCACAATGCAGTAATATCAGAGCTGTACGCCTCAAAATAAGCATGGTATGAGTTATAGTGGCCAGCATCAGAATTGAGTATCCATATTATATTTGATATGATAAGTAATATGTTTATTTGCTCTCAGCTGTAGACTGTGGTGACCCTGGTGTTATTGGTAATGCGACTCGGACAGGAACAGATTTCACCTATGACATGGACGTCACATATACCTGCCATAAGGGTTATAGATTAAAGAGTATGAAAGATGATCCTCAAACTTTCACTGTTACTTGTGACAGTGATGGCTCCTGGGATCGATTAAATGAATGTGTAGGTTAGTAGACTTTGATTTCTGGAAATGACTCATGTTTTCTCCAACAAAACATTTTTTTTTATCCTACCCCTGTCATAATTGTTGACAAGAGATTAGTATGTCTCGTATTTAAAGTTATGAAAAAAGACAAGGCAAAAGTCCACTCGGATATCTCTAGTCTTGTTTTCCTCCTTCCAGATATTGATGAGTGTACAGAGAAGACAGATTTGTGTGACAGACCGTCTGATGCTGAATGTATCAACATACCTGGGGCCTACATCTGCCGCTGCAGGGAGGGCTTCACTGGCGATGGAAAAAGTTGCGAAAGTAGGTTCACAATTGCTTGTTGACTTCTTGTATTTGCCTGTTTTATTTGATCCCACTCCCTGACGTGGGTTACAGTGTACCTTTAACGATTCAACATCTAAAGGTCAAGACCTGTTGCTTTGTTTATGGGAAAAAAAAGAGAAATAGGGGGTGCTGTGGCAGATCCTCTGATATATTCAATATAACTTACAGTACTGAAGGCAAAAAAGTTAACTAACGTGAAAACCCAAACAAAAATATATAACTGATGAGGGCAGAGGCAAAAGTTCTTGGTAGTTGAATTCCTTGGTTGGAGATTTCCAGGATAGGAGAATTCCTGGGTGGGAGAATTCCCGGGTGAGAGATTTCTGGGGTGGGAGATTTCCAGGGTATGAGAATGAAATTCCAGGAAGGACAACCCCAAGATCCACGTACATAAGGGTGTTTAGGATTCAAGAACATGTACGGATACGGGTATGGCAAGGGCTAGAAGTACAAGTTGCAGTACATGTACATGTTTTGTATTTTAAAATACATAATTATTTACATGGGCCTACCAATGACTTCTCAATCCCAACCCGCAGGCAATTAAGAAATGTAATTAAAATGCCATATCATTATGCTAACGCCAATTATCATCCACCAAACGTAATTCTATATCGGGACAGCATACACATTGACACAAAACATAAATACATTCAATATTATAATAGGTATTAAGCTTTCCCCAACACGTACGTGTAGATAGGTTCCTACATTTCCAAAACGTCTAGCCTACAAGTTGTATACATCTAGGTTGGGATTCCCTCCACGTGACCAGTGATATTACATGTTGCTGTACACGTACACGTCGTGACCTTTAACTCCCTATTAGCCGGATACGCTCATGACTTCCAATTCGATAAAAATATATAACTCCATGTTATAGAATGCATATTATCAGATTCTTTACATTTAGAGTGCACAATAAATACACTATTTATGGTTCTAGACATCAGGTGTGATCCACTACCCATACTGCCAAATGCTCAGTACACATCAGTGGTATCTCCAACTCCGGTGTATGGGGATGAGGTGTACCACACATGTCATAAGGGCCACAAAGTGCTGAAACCTTCATTTACAACATATGTACCTGCAACTGACTACACCGATGAGACTTCATTCAAAGTAACGTGCACAGCAAAAGGACAATGGGATCCCTTCCCGTTGCAAGCCTGTGTTCGTAAGTATCACATCAACACTTAGGGTGTTTTCTAACTTTCAATTTTAGAAAACGACCTTGAAAGGGCACATACATAAATGTTTGTGTACATATTTCCATATATATCTTGGTTATCAGTACTAATTCATCATGTTGTAGGCCTAGCTGTGAGTGTATGTATTGTTGTGTTACCTTTCAGATTATAGTACAATGTATTGCTTTGTATTTTGGCTTGTTCAAATGATCATTTTTTATGACAGCCGTTTTCTGTGGTGATCCTGGTATTGTAAAATCGTCAACACGCATGACTGAAGGTTTCTACTATGGTCATGAAGTGGATCATGTCTGCTTAGACGGTTTCCGCCCAGAAGACACAGAATTAGGTGACAAAGGATTCACTCAGATATGCCAAGATGACGCTAAATGGTCCAAAGGAACTCAGTGTGTTGGTATGTGTTTCAGACACACATTTATCTATCAAATTAAAATATCATCGGTCATTTTTTTAGTATACAACAGTTATCTCTTAGCAGAGGTGATGGAAATACAAGCTTGATCATGTACTTTGAGTAAAAGTATTTTATTTACTTAGATCAATGATTAGGGAACCTACACATTACCATGCATATGAACTGGGAAGAAATATTCATGAATACACTATGTGTGTCTGTTTTATGATGACCGCTGATGAGAAAACCAAACCTGGAGTTAGGCAGGCATACACATCCATCTATAGGTCATGCCAATAATAACCGCAACAATGATATTGTATGGTCTCAAAAGCTATTTTTAAATCAGCATAACATCATCTCGAATTTGAGTTATCTATATTATAATCTAGCAACCCACCATCTTATTTGGAAGATTGTCTCAATTGATGAGATTATGTCAATAAGTATTTCAAAAAGAACTGTCAAGTATCGCATAAAACACCATACACAGGATAGTTCCTGTCATTGACAAAAACATGCTCTACAGAATGGCGTTCAGGGGAAACATGTGATTTATTAGGGAAAACTAGGAATACATTCTAACCATTTTGGAGCCGTATTGCTTAAAATCCGTGCAAGTGAAAGTTGACACTGAGGCCGCTTAAAAATGGTTATTAGTTTTGTGGATACTTTTGGGAAAAGGAGGTGCTGGAGGGAGGCTTTGTATTGTACTTGGTTTTCCTTTTTTATGCCATGAGGTTAGTTAATCTTTATTATTATTAAGATTTATTAGAATTTGGGAAGTTTAATCGATAGAAAATCCTGAATATAGCCATAATAAATGATTGGGACAATCATCTTAATACGTTGAGGTGAGAATAGGGGAGTAAAATGCTTTTTGGTTAAGTTTCTACACCAATAATTGGGTTAGACAAGGTTAGTTAAGCATATTACCATTAAATGAAAAGCAGAAGTGCGACTATTTTTTTACTGATGCGGGCAGTGTCTGTGGGCTAATAACCTTTTATTTAGTGACCTAGTGTATCTTTTTGCAGATATAGATGAGTGCAATGAAGAAATAAACATCTGTGGGAATGCCGTCAACTACTGCCTCAACACCCCCGGGAGTTATGTGTGTTCCTGTGTGCCATTTTACCTACGGAATCCTCAAGACTCTCGCTGCATACAATGGGCGGGTGTGGAGTTAAGTGAGTTTGCAACTTCTGTATTCACACACAGAAGAGTGAGAGTCATTGTCGCTAAAACTACCCTCTAAAACTACCCTCACCTCAGGTGAGAGTAGTTTTAGCGGCATTGACTTTCACTCTTCTCGGGGTGTTCTTAATCATGATTGATGTTCAAAGAGATACCAACCTCCTTTCAGCCTTTTTGCAGCCACTTCAAAAACACTTTTGTTACACACCTCACGCTACTGTAAGTGTGTTGGTCTGAAAACTGTGTGACTCTGTTACCTTACTCAAAACGTATTACTCTTTAAATGCATGTCTCAACGAGACATAAGCTTTAGAGTGTATGTGACCACTTCATATATTCCCTTCTAAGCATTGTAAATCTTGTAAAAACATCCAATCACATTGTGTATACGTCTTCTAAATACACTCAACGGCAATCATTTCCACCCACCATGCCGGTTCACCATTGTATTGTGAACAAAATAATGTACTCCTCCTTATTTGGTTGATGCAGACTTTTTCATGCATTTCAGATCCTGATGCTCAGCGTTTTAATCCATGTGATTTGGTAAAGAATCTAAGACTTTGTATTAACGGGGACTGTATAATTGAGGATGGTCAAGCAGTGTGTCGGTAGGTTTTGTCTGTAAACATACATTTGATAAAATTATGTAATAGTGTGCATGTGACATTCTCATTCGATGACATGCCATCGATCTGTCTAACCTTTCACCAAGAGAAAGGTCATAATCAAAGACAGGTACCTAGACTTTCAAGTAATCTGGGCACGAGAGCAAGGGGGACATCACTACCACTACTAATACTATAGCTTATACTGAGAGGTCAGAGCTGTCTATATGCCCTGCACTATGTTACCCTAATATGTAGAGAAAGATGAAATCGAATGTTGTAGCTATATACTATTTCCTGATCTTGTAGCAGAGGCATAATGTATGAATCGATGAATATGGCCTCTGTTCTGAGCTACTCTTAAATACATGAAATGATAGTGAAAAAACATGCATTGTCACTGCGCTGCCCGGAATTAGGACCCATATTTTCATTTTGTCAGATAGAAGAAGCAGTGATAAAATACCAGTCAGGCAGAAGACAACGTGGTTTAAACAAGTTTATCTTTCATATAGTATTAATCTGAAGTCTTCGAAGGCAGAGTCTCTTACTCTAGATATAGACACAAATCAATGTGTTATCCTGTTTTTAAGTAAGCTAGAATAAATAACAATGTTCACAATCTACTCTGAATATGCAGATCTTGAAATAAAAGCAATAAGCATGTGTTATCCAGTTTTAAGTCACTGGTGTTATCTACTTCCTGAATATAGACATCTTTGTGTATTTCCAGATGCTGGCCCAACTATAAAGGCATTGGGTGTGATGTTAGCACGTTTGGAGTGAGCCTGATTCTCAGTGCCCTGGCTTTGCTTTTCACAGTAGTTCTTCTCATCAGTGCCTGCATATTCCATGGAAGTGTGCGTGCTAGACCACCAACTCAAGAGGCACCAGCTCAGGCTCCAGAGCCACAACCGTCTCCCCAAAATTCGAAAAGAGCAACACAGCCTACCCTTCCACCCGACCCTCCACCATACAAGCCAAGAAACAGGTTGCCTCGGGCCATGTCGACTATAGGATTGAGAAGGTGTGGTATTTGTACAGTCAGAACAGTGCTAAAAGTGATTACTCTTAACAATAGATACCTATAGTGATTATGCATTAGTTGAAATAGCCATGCCCTCAATCCCTGCAGTTTTAGCCATGATGTGAGAGTCACATCTACATTGATCAAAATTGCCTCATGTCTGATTTAGCATTCCTTGTATTATTTCAGATCATTTGAACCACCCATCAAGTACCCTTTCCGAGGCGATCAAATCTTCTAGAATATATAGTTCCTAACGATCCAAAACTCAATATGGCTAATTGAAGTACTATTGGATTCGCGAGAATGGCTAACTTCCTCAATCCTGTCATGGAACTGCATTTTTGATAGCGATATATGTATATATGGAGTTTGAGTAAAATGCTGGGATTATGGCAGGAACAATCATGTGTGTTGCATCAAGGTGTATTAAGTATTGGAATTAATATAGTTTGAATAAATAAACAAAACTCCACACCATTGACATACATGTACATCATACTTCACGAGTTGAAGGTGGGTCATATCACACGATGCCGAAGGCTGAGTGTGATATGACCCAGCTTCAACAAGTGAGGTATGATGTACATGTATGTCAATAAGTGGGGTTTTGTGTTTATTACATGGCCCTCCTGTCTTAAAATGAAGAAAATCAATAAACCTAGAGGCCACGGAGGTCCCATACGCTTAGCATTGCAAGGCCGTACCACCATGTAATAAATAAAGCACTGCAATGTGCTAGTATACTTTATCTACGATCTCTTATACCACTACAGAAGGACACATCCAATGACATTTATGTTTTTTAAAAGGATGGACACCAGGTTTTGATTGGAGGAGGTATTTGTTTGGAGACAGAGAACCAGTCTAATGGCAGTTTACAATGTGAGACCAGAATTTCGTATGCTGACCCTTGTGAAAGTGTTTCTTGACGAATGGGAATTCGACAAGCAAAGAACTTTCTCACTATAGGCGTATTGTCAAGGCACTCGAATATCAGGGTTTTAACAAGGGAGAACGGTTGTATTCTTTTGTTCAAAGGTCAGTGGAAAAGGTCTGATAATTGGGAACACAGATGAAAGAATAGTTAGGGGGTCAAATCCTTCATAATACCCATACTGCGGGTTATATTCGAAGGTTTCTTTACCAACAATAATGTGTATGTTAAAACATGTATGAACTCGTTCACTTGTTGTTGGTAACACAATAAGGTGATATTGGATACCTAGTAACTTATAATAGGTTTCCAATACCCTCGTTAAGAATTGGACAATATCAACTGATACTGATCATCTATAATACTTTGAATCTTTGATGTAATAATATTTGGTATTCGTTGTGGTATTCTGAGTGGAAAAAAAATTGCAAGTCAGATAATATTCATTTTTCTTATGCCTTTTGTTATAATCAATTGGTTTCTCTCTTTTTTTAAACAGAGGTCACAATACACATCAAAATATTCATGAAGTTGTATACAGCAATTCAGAGTGCGATATCACAACAATATTTTGAACAAAAATGTATTGTTAACGATTAATTAAAGGTGTTGCACTTCGAGGTCAGTTGAACAGATGACTAGTGGAAAGGATGTCTCTTTCCTTTAAGAACCACCCTTTTTTGTCATGTCAGTCTATAGTAAATATCATGCAGGCTACTAATAATATACTTAATATTTTATATTCAATGATGGCTTATTTGCTTACTGTTGTCAATATATATGGTAACAGTAATCGGGCTTTGGGATTGCTGTGTTATATTCACCAGGGGAGTGGGAACTCCTAGTTTATTGAACACTCATCAGGTGTAGTTGTTGGGGCCTGAGACCCACACAGTACTGCCTACTTCTATTGGACTCCGACTACTCACCTGTCAACACCTACCTTCTTTATTTCATTTAGTTTCACAAAATAATGTATTTCAAATGCATATCAAATGCTTTTTCTTTGTTGCTGTCTAGTATTCATATATATAAGGCCACTTAAAAAAGATTATCAGCTTTACAGACACCGCCCGCATCAGTCAGAAAGGGCCGCATCATTGCTCTTTATTCCAATTTTTCTCAAAAAGTAGACCTAAAATTCCGCATTCACTGAAAAAACTCCCCCTCAAAAACAGAAATTTCATATCTTAGCTAATATTCGGTTTAAAAACATAATTCAAATAGCATATCACTCCTTATCGCTTGATCTATAACTTGGAGATGTGAACTACATGGTTGATGATTGGATTTCTCTGTCGTAATGTATTGAAATGGGACATCCCAAAAAATATTGAGTGAATAAGAATAAAAAAGGCCCTCCCGCTTCCACCAGAAACAAAATAAAAATAAAAATAAAAAGCCTCCCGCCCTCACCACATTTTTCAGAAAAGTATCCGTAAAGCTGATAATCTTTTTCAAACAGCCTAATGATACAATGGTTATAAAATCAACTCGTTAGTAAACATAGATATGTTACTTAGTCGGATTTTAGGTATAGGCCTATCCGTATTTACAATAGGAAAACAGTGTAGGCCAATCAATCCGTTATTTAAATATGCATATATATATATTGAAATATACACATATTTAAATATGATTTAATAAAGACTAACAGACTTAATGTTCCTGGTTGTGTCATCATCTAAATATAGGTTATGAAGGGGATGTACAGTTAAACATAACTCCTAAACCCTCTGAAAGTCCCCCCCCCCTATTCTTCTGTACATTTTAATTTAGATGGTTCAATACCCCCAATGCTGTAGGTAATACAGCTCCCCCCCCTTTTCCAAAATTCCTGGATCCGCCACTGCTCCCTAGCTCACCTATGTGCGTACATAGGCTTACTTTATTAGGATTTTATGGTTGACCCCTTGTCACAGGGGTTATGCGGTATCATTTGCGAATGATACAAAAATAACTAGCATAATGTTTGCCGGGTCACAATTGTTATGATTCTTTACCGCGTCATCCTTTGTCTTTGAAGACGATCACTTTTGTATCCGTAGCCGACCAGAGAAGACCTTTGTAGAAGAATTTCAAAAACTTGTGAGTAATTTGCAGTCATGTCACGTAAATCAGGATGGAAATCATTCAGTAAATTTGCTGCATGCAACAGAGGTGGAGTTGAGAGTGAACCTGAGGCTTTCCCTTCTCAGTTACCATCGAAAAAGGCCCGTGGCTGTGGTCGTAGCAAAGTTGTCATCATGGAGGAGGCAGTTGAGTCTAGTTCTGAGTTGACTGCTATTAATGCTAAAGTGGAGAAGATTGAAGAGTCTTTAAGGGAAACTATGAATTTAGTGTCGGCAGTAGCTGGTCACCAGAAGGCTATGGATAAGAAAGTGGAGAAGGATACCGGTAATGAAGAGTCTGAGGCCGACAGTGACGTTTGAACTGAGTCATTGAAGAAGAGCAGTAGACTCAGTCGGAGGTCCCATGGTAAGAAGAGGAGGCAGTCTAGGTCACGTGTAGCTGCTAGGAGTAGGCGATCGGTTAGTGGAAGACATCGCCGTCGCCGGAGTTCTCCATCGTTTGAAGACAATTCTTCTAGTGAGGAGGATTATTCAACTGATGAGTCGAGGAGTAGAAGCAGGGGCCGTCATCGCCGTAGGCAGAGGCTTACTCATCGTTGGGACTACACTCCTTCAAAGCCTATGGGTAAATACGATTATGCCAATTTTACTGAAGAAGGTGAAAGGGTTGTTACTTTCGAAAAGCTATCTCTTATCAATTTGAAGGTGTTGAGAGAGGATTTAGAGAGGGGTCATGGTGTTATGGATTTTGTGGACCATTTGATCTTAGTGGCAGAGAAGGCTGATGCACAGCTTTTTGTTCCTGAGGCTATGACTGGGTATGACAAGGCTATCAAAACTAGAGTTGTGAAGTATGGTAAGGCTCAGTTTGTGGATTCTAGTCAAAGGCTTGAGGATAAACATTTTGGTTTTGTCAAAACAAAGTTGGCTGTGGCTCAGAGGGCAGCTCAAGCTTGGGGAACATCAGGTGTGAAACATTCAAGTGGTAAATCTATCTGCAAAAGTTTCAATTTGGCCTCAGGTTGTAGTTATAATGCAAATTGCAAATGGAGACATGTCTGTACAGTTTGTTATTCATCTCACCATGGCCAGTCAGATTGTGGGGGAAGTAAGGTAGATCAGAAGCAGGGGGTTCCACCTGCAGCTGCTAAGTGAAGTGAGTGCTCTGATTTCTTGGTAGGGAAGGATTCGGGCAATGAGTGTATTTTGGGTTCTTCCAAGGTTGATGTCGTTGTTACCTTAATTACTGAGAATGAGTCGCTTCAAAATGACGTCTGTGTCGTTGAACATGAATTTCCGTTAGGCAGAGAGGGGGTTGTAAATGTGGTCAAAGATGAATGCATACCTTCATTTGTTGTGGAGACTACAGGTTCGGTTCCTATTCAGGTGTATGGCAGTTGTATTGAGGGTACTTGTTCTTGTGTACACTTTATTGGGTTAAATAATTCCCAGTTAATGTAGGGCAGCAAAGTTTCTGTTTGATGAGTCTGACTGGCTAGTGGATACTGAAGATAGGAATTTCCTGTGGAATGGATTTCTTAGAGGATTTAGTATTGTGGATCCTGGATGCAATGAGTCTTATTTTTGTGAGAACTACCACTTGATTTCAAGTAGTGAGTTTCGTCAACAAATGAATGAGACAGTGGAACAGGAGTTGTTGGATCATAAGATTTCTGTGTCTGAGGTTAGGCCTCAGTGTGTTTTCATTGGGGGCAGTAGAGAAGAGTAACAGTAAGCTTAGACCGATTACAGATTGCAGTCGTCCTGAAGGCTTGAGCATTAATAATTTCATGGATACAACTCATTCATATTTTTCATATAAGTCTGTTGATTCTGTGGTTGAGATTCTCAAGAGATGTGACTTTATGTCTGTAGTGGACATTACATTGGCCTATCGGTCAGTGAATGTCAGGGCTGATCAGGTCAAGTTTCAAGGGTTCCAGTGGGATCTAGGTGAAGGGGACAGCTTTTACTGTGATAACCGTTTGTGTTTCGGTCTGAAATGTGCTCCTAATCTTTTCACAAGTCTTTCCAATTTTGTGGTTGCTGTGGCGAATAAGTTGGGTGTTGGTAGGGATATAAATTATTTGGATGACTTTATCGTTCTTGGTTCGTCATATGAAGAGTATCTGGCACACAGAGATGTTTTGATAGGTGTTTTGGAGTATTTGGGGTTTGAGGTAGCAAATAAGAAAGTAACTGATCCTAACACTAGAACCACCTTCTTAGGTATCATAATTGACAGCGTCGATATGGCCCTTATCTTACCTGTGGCTAAGGTGGAAAAACTGAACAATGCTATATTGGAAGTGTATAAGGAATCGCATATCTCCTAGAAGGCCCTGGAACATATAGGTGGCCTCATGTCGTTTTGCTCCTATGTGGTGAAAGGTGGCCGGACCTTCAGCAGACGTCTCTTCGACCTGTGTGCTGCTGCCGACAGGTCTCAGAAAATCAAGATGGATGAAATGACAAAATTGGATTTTGACTGGTGGCTCCAGTTTTGTGCCAGCTTTAACTTTAGAGCAATAGTATTGTTACCCCCTGGACCAATTGCCATAGTATCGGATGCGTCTAAAAGAGGATTCTGTGTATGGGCCGGGAAGGATTGGTTTTATGGTTTCTGGGGAAAATCGACTGAGTTTGTTGAGGGGTGTGGACACAAAGAGGAACCACCTTTAATAGACCTGAGAGATATTGAGGATAACATAAACATTTTTGAAATGTGGCCGGTGGTGAAAGGGGTGCAACATTGGGGACCCATGCTGACTAACCACAGGGTATCAATCGTAACAGATAATATGCACGTTTTGGCGATGATCAATACCGGCAGGAGCCACAACAAAACAAGCATGTCGTGGCTAAGAGAACTGTTTTGGACATGTGTAGTATACAATATACAGCTCTGGGCCTCATACATAAATACAAGAGACAATGTGTTGGCCAATCAACTCTCTAGATTTGGCTACAAGGGTGTTCCTGCTAAATACAAAGAGTTGTGGAAACTCAAGAGGATGTGTTGTTTCTGAACATTTACAGATTCCAAGCGGAGGAGGCTTTGAATACGTCAGCAGCAGTTTCAAGCGTCAGCAGTGTCTACCGAAACTGCTCGGACTCGTAAAGTTTAGCTAAGGAGGTATGGGAGGTTCTGTAGAAGATACAACCTTCGACCTTTCCCATGCAATGAGGCCCAGGCTAGTGACTGGGCGACTTATCTAGCTGACAAATTATCGCCTTCATCGGTGGGTAATTATGTTTACGCAGTGTGGATTGAACATCGAAACATGGGGTTTAGAGTTGAATCGGATAATTTCATTTTAAAGTCTACAGTTTAAGGTATCAAAAGGGTCTGTAAACCATATAGAGTTCAACGCTATCCACTAACGCCTAATGATCTGTTGTATATGTATTCTCATGTTAATACTATTTATCCTTGGGACCTAGCATTTTGGAGTGCTTTGATTTTTGCCTATAGGTGTGCCCTTAGAATTGGTCATGTGACTTCTTCTGTACATAACATTAGGGCAGGCGATGTAGTGTGTCATGAGACTTTTCTAATAGTTACAATTAGGTCGTCAAAAACAGACCAGCTTTGGCATGCACCACATGTCATTACAATTAACATAACTGAGAACTCGGCCTTGTGTCCAGTTTATTTTATCTAAGAATTGTTTAGAATTCAGAAGCCGAAATCAAAGGATTTTCTTTTTCACCTGCCGTTTGGTACCTTTGAAATACTCTGCATTTAATGAAAAGGTTAAAGGAATTGGCAGGGTTGGTGGGACTTGACCCATCGGCAGTAAGTACGCACTCAGTACGACATGGAGCAGCTACTTTCTTGCAGGCTGCTGGTTTAAAGACAGAAGATATTAAGTTAAAGTTTAACTGGAGGTCGTCTGTGGTCCTCAAGTATTTGCATCCTTCTGTGTGCTATAAATTGAAACAAGATGTGAGGGTGTCTGAGTATCTTAAACTTTTTTCTTAAAGTCTTTGACTTGTATTTTGGCGGTGGTTTGGCCTGGTTTATATGAATTTTGCCAAATTACTGTCTCAGACTTCTTCATTGCTTATCAAATGTCTTTGACACTAGAATAATATTATTATCTCCTTGTACTAATTCATCAATTAATTATATGTAATAAGCATTTGTCATTCATGACATATTCATCAGCAATAATTACTCTCTAGCTTATATGCAGTATCATTTGCAAATGATACGAAAATAACTAGCGTAATGTTTGCCGGGTCTTGTCGGCGCTTTGTGTGATGTCACAATTCTTTACCACGTCATCGTTTGTCGTTGAAGACGATCACTTTTGTATCCGTAGCCGACCAGAGAAGAACTTTGTAGAATAATTTCAAAAAAACTTACATTTTTTGCTTTTTGTGATTACTAGTATATTTCTAGGTTATTCTGTGTGGATAAAGAGCCTGATTTATATGAATTTCACCAAATTACTGTCTCAGACTTCTTCATTGCTTATCAAATGTCTTTGATACTAGAATAATATTATTATCTCCTTGTACTAATTCATCAATTAATTATATGTAATTGTTATTTGTCATTCATGACATATTCATCAGCAATAATTACTCTCTAACTTATATGCGGTATCATTTGCGAAAGATACGAAAATAACTAGCGTAATGTTTGCCGGGTCTCGTCGGCGCTTTGTGTGATGTCACAATTCTTTACCACGTCATCGTTTGTCGTTGAAGACGATCACTTTTGTATCCGTAGCCGACCAGAGAAGAACTTTGTAGAAGAATTTCAAAAACTTACATTTTTTGCTTTTTGTGATTACTAGTACATTTCTAGGTTATTCTGTGTGGATAAAGAGCCTGGTTTATATGAATTTCGCCAAAATTACTGTCTCAGACTTCTTCATTGCTTATCAAATGTCTATGATACTAGAATAATATTATTATCTCATTGTACTAATTCATCAATCAATTATATGTAATTATTATTTGTCATTTGTGATATATTCATCAGCAATTATTACTCTCTAGGTTATAACCAGCCTCTTGCTGATTTGTCGATTTTACCTGTGTAGGGCCCTAATAGGCCTACTAGCCTAGCAAAGTTTAGAATCGCCCTGTTTCAATACACATTGGCCTATAGGGCCTATATGGAGTATGATGATTATTCTGATATTTTGTGCCCCCCCCACCACCCTTGCCAAAGGCGCCGAGAGTTTTGTGCCCCCTTTAAAGTTTAATTAAACTATAGTAACGTGCAGGCTTTTTTGCTAAAAAAGGGGATAATCTTTTAAGCACCCCCTCAAGAGGGGTCAGAATATTTTGCACCCCCCCAAACCAACCTGCCCCCTGTAACTAATAAATGAACACCCCCTTTAATAGTAGGCCTAAGCGATCCAGCTGCTGCCTTAGGGAGTTTTCATCTTCAGGCCACACCAAAAAAAAAGTTGGTCTATGGATTTTCTTTTCCAAAAAGTGGTGCGGTAGGGCGAATTTATTGTTTTCTTTTTTCAATTTTTAATAACTCTAGCACATTTGCTTCAGAAAAAACTAGCCTTTAATCAGATTTTCAAAAGAAAGCAAATATGCTTCATGCCATGATTGGGCAGAATATGTTTGAATTATGTGTTGAACCATTCGGGTAGATCGACCTATAGTTAACCACGTATCCTGAGATGTCCATCTTAATTATGCAGTATTCATGTATGGTACTGTCTCTGATTGTCCTTTGCCGGAAATAGTATCACTTTGAGTGTACTAAGATACACAAAAGAAGAGTTCATCATAGATGAATAACTATGAAACAGTGTTGGACGTCTCAGGGTTCGTGGTTGACTTTAGGTCAATCTAATCTACACCCAGAAACCTAGGAGTAGATGCAGATTCACGCTAGTAGCTAGGACCACAATCCAAAAGGAAGGGGTTGTCCCCGTTGTAAGGTTATGGTCATGTATTATCTACCGAAATTTAAGGATTTGGTCATCCCACTGTATTCAGCTGTGGAGAATCAGACCATTATAGGCACCAAACAGGCCTAAGTTCTAGCAATGCCTCTTTGCAAAACGTGTGAAAATAGGTATAACTAATTTTTACATTTTGTCGCATAACTTAAGCCATATTGACCAATTCGTAGGTTTTGGGAAGCCCTCTAGGTTTGATGTTAATGGTCTGAATATCCTGTCTGGAACACAAACAATTCTTCAGAAAGTTGAAAATCTGGAAGCTTTTTTAGGCTGTTCCAATCGCTCACTTAGCTGCAAAATCCAAATCCTTAAGTCCAAAACCCAATAAACCCCCCTGCCTCCCACCCAGCTTCCAAAAAGACCTTTTTCTCCAACCTAAACTCTTGAAAACATTAATTAAATAATCTTGGCCATAACTATTAAGAAATCCTCGGCTGTCAGCAACATAAGTGCTACTGTTTTAAAAAATACCTTCGTGATTTTTACATATATATATATATATTAAATCGTTCAAAAGCCTGGAAAAAGATTATCGAAAATAGCTACAGTGATTCCTTTATGAAATGATGGCAACACCAAAGAGGTAAACACCCTAGGAGCAAAATTCAAGAAGAAAAAAACTATAGCGTATTAAAATACTCTTACAACTGAACATCAGTCTGGCTCCTGACAAGTTTACTTGACCATCCAAGTAATAGCTGACTTCACAGATCTATAAAGCGATACACAACAAGAGAATAACCCAGTATTTATAGATTTCTCCAAGTCTTACAAAAATATCACTCAATATCAAAAAGAAATATTTAGGTTTTTCTGACAACACTGCTCTTTGGTTTCAAAATACTTTCCAAATAAACGCTATTTATTCCTAAAAAAGTTAAATGGCTCTGTGCCATGGCATTCTTGGAAAAAAATTATGGCTTAATCCGTCATTGATTTAAACCAATTATGATTTAAATCACTAGTAATCACTGGTTCATAAAGAGAGTGAATGAAAAAATGCAAGAAATGCCGAATAAATAAATAAAAAACCTACAATTATCAACCTTAGCTCAATGTCTGATAAAATGCTCTATTTTGGTCGAAATTGTCCACCAAATTGTATGGTTAATGAGGGTCTATATAAGCATCTTCTACACTGAAATCCCCAGGTGACTTCAAACTACTCGGAAACTCCTCCGCAATGATGAGTTTTGCCTCATCAAATGGTTGTTACCCACGTGAGTAGTTCGGCCTCATCATTTGATGAGGTTGGTATCAAAATGATGAGTTCAGCATCATCAATTGTGCTACATTGAGCGATGAGTTTACCTCATCATTTGATGAGTTTTCATCATCAAATTGTGAAAAAGATGAGTTCAACATCATCATTTTTGGTACATTAAGCGATGAGTTTACCTCATCATTATGATGAGGTTCTAATTATTAACTCATCAAAACGATGAGTTCTTATCATCAATTTGAGTACTTTGGGGTATTTTTATTTTATTCAGGGAGGGGGGTGGGGGGTGGTAGTCATCATTTTGGGGATATTTCTGGGATGCATCACTTTAGGCCCCTGGTGGCTTGGGCCTTGTCCTGGCAGCTAGGGGTCGGGTCCTGGCAGCTGGGGAAGGGTCCTGGCAGCTGGCGGCAAGGCTGATGACTGAGTCTCTCCTGTGACAAGTGTAAAAGGTGCATGTCAATAGTATGTACGCATATCAATAGGTGAGACAATAAATCAGTTGAAATATACTTACTGCATTACCAAAGTATGGTATTTGTATTGTAAAGCTTAATTAGCTAATGATTAATTTCCTTTCTCCCTCCCTTCCTCCTTCCTTCCTTCCTTCCCTCGCTCCCTCCCTCACTCCCTCCCTCCCTCCCACCCTCCCAGCCTCCCAGTCTCCCAAGGTCATTCCCTCATTCCTTCCTTCCTTCTATCCTTCCTTCCTTCCTTCCTTCCTCCCTCCCTCATTCCCTCCTTACCTCCCTCCCTCCCTTCTTTCCTCCTTCCTCCCTCCCTTCCTTACTTCCTTCCCTCCCTCCCTCCCTCCCTCCCTCTCTCTCTCTCTCTCTCTCTCTCTCTCTCTCTCTCTCTCTCTCTCCCTCCCTAGCTCCCTCCCTCCCTCCCTCCCTCCCTCCCTCCCTCCCTCCCTCCTAGCCAGTATGCAGTTGTTCAGTTTTTAATTATTATTATATGATGCCATAATATTAATTCCCTCCCTCCCTCTCTTCCTTCCCTCCCTCCCTCCCTCGCTCGCTCGCTCACTCCCTCCCTCCTTGCCTTCTTCCTTCCTTCCTTCCCTCCCTCCCTCATTCCCTCTCTCCCTCCCTCCCTCCCTCCCTCTCTCTCTCTCTCTTCCTTCCTGCCTCCCTCCCTCACTCCCTATCCCCCCCACCCCCTTCCCTCCCTCATTCACTCCTTTCTTCCCTCCCTCCTTTATTCCTTCTTTCCCTCCCTCCCTCTCTCCCTCGCTCCCTCCTTCCTTCCTCCCTCACTGCCTTACTTCCTTCCTTCCCTCCTTCCTTCCATCCTTCCTTCCTTCCCACCCTCCTTCCCTCCCTCATGCCCTCCTTCCCTCCCTCCCTTCTTCCTTCCTTCTCCCTCCCTCCCTCCCTCCCTCTCTCTCCCTCCCTCCCTCCCTCCCCATCCTCTCTCCCTCCTTCCTTCCTTCATTCCCTCACTCACTCCTTTCCTCCTTCTTTCCTTTCCTTCCTTCCTTCCTTCCTTCCTTCCTTCCTTCCTTCCTTCCTTCCTTCCTCCCTTCCTCCCTTCCTTCCTTCCTTCCTTCCTTCACTCCCTCTCTCTCTCTCTTACTCCCTTAGAGATAGATATACTGACAGACACAGAGTGACAGAGATAGACAAAGGGACACACACACACACACAGGATAGGTACAATGTAGTAGGATACCTGTGAACTGTGAACTATGTATACAGAACCCACCCTCACTCCACTATACTCATGCCTACCTACCACCCTCACACCACCTGCTACTTCCTACTTCCATGGTTCTTATCTGATGCATCCCTTCATATACTTGCCTGTGTCTCTGGTCTCACTGCCTCTTCTTCTCCCTCCCTGAACCCCTGAATCCTTACCTATCCTCCTGTGTCTCTGCCTGTCTGCAAGCATATCACAGTGTGCCTGCTGTGGTCACACACTACCCACCACCACAGGGTACACAGTACTACAGTCAGGGGAGGGGGCTAATTATATACCTTGGCCAGGAGTGCTCTCCACATACCTTCTATAATAGCACTTGGCTTTAGGTCTATCTTACTAAAACAGGTGTACACATGTACATATATGCATTCCTAGCCCCATCAGATTTCTTTAGCCCCAATATGTCAGAGAGATGCCCATAGACCATGGGTGGGGTTGGAGTATTTAAACAGATATTGGACATGTACTTACCACTGCTCTTTGTGGGTCTGTGTGTAGTGTGGAGTGGTTGTAGGCCTGGTGAACTGGGACCCTGGTCTAGTACACCTGTACCCAAGGGGGGGGGGGGCACTCTCTATATGTTCTATAGTAACCATGACACACAGAGTAGCAGGAAGGAGGTCCTTTTTGGGTCACATTGGCGGGTCCAACCGGGCCCCAATAGGGGTTAATTATGGGCCACTTTGGGGAAAAAGTGGTAACTTTTTTTGGCCAGAAATATCATCTTTAGGGTGATGTACGCACATGGTGTGCATAAATATGAGAGTGGCCCCCCAGGACCTGTACATGCACTCTGATGAGGTCTGCCCCTGATGAGTTTGGGTCCTCGATGTGGATTAGATTGGTTCATTGCTATGATGATGCTGACTACTCCGCTTTGAATAGTTGACTCATCTGGTGGCTGATGACCCTCAAACTCCTCACAGGCGATGGGTTTTTTGCCACCCTGGGATTTCAGTGTATGTAGGATTTGGTTTGATGTAAAGAGTCACCAAGCTTAGGTATCTATGAATCCATGATTCTACCACATTTTACTTGTGAAGATGCAATGTATTCAGTTACCAACACAGGCAACTTTACCAAATAAGTCTATGTAGACATACTCGGTAACTACCTAAAGCCCTAAATCCACAGCGGCAGGAACACGCCATACCCTCTGTTTAAACACTATCGCACCTCTGCCGCCTCTATTTCGCCAATATTTTTGCCGCCGTCTACACCAAAACAGAAGTGAAATGGGGGTGGCAGAGGCGTGACACCATTTCAACACAGGTTCCTGTCGCTGTGGACTTTGAGATTAACCTTAGATCTAACAAGAGTGTTACTTGATTTCATTTCCTACACATCAGATATTCAACCAGAATATAAAGGCTGGCATCGTCTTATACAGGCACGCTGCAAGGCAACGCCTATTGATGCCAGGATAAATAAACAATTTGAAAAAAATTACATGAATAGAAGCTATATAGAACCCAATATGTCTCTGAACCAATAAATTTGACATGAGGACATGGTCCCTCTCGGCTGGAGACCCTAGTGGGGGGGGGGTTGGGGTCTTTATCCCACAAAGGTCTTTATCCCTCAAATTAGTACTACTATGAGGGATAAAGACACCCACCTGTCTTTATACCACAATTATGGTGTTAAAGCCCAAGTGTCTTTATCCCACAAATGTCTTTATCCCTCAAAGCCAATATAATAGTCTTTATTTCTAGTAGGAAGCCAATGTTACAGGTCTTATCCCACAAAGCCTGTACCGTATTCGACGTATTAAGCGCCTCCTCCTAATAAGTGCCCCCCTTTTAGGGCATTTTTAGACAAGAAGAAAGGCTCAAATTTCCCCATTTTTGAGGCAATTAAACTCTTAGGTACTTAAAAAGCCATGAAAAGAATACGGTTTATTGAGGTCCATACAGTGACCAGTCTTTACCCCACAAAGTCTATATATAAACTTTATGGGACTATAATTATCCACTATATATAAATAGGAGATATAGTCCCATAAATTGACTAGTCTATATCCCGCTAAGCCTAAATATATAGCTATAGGCTTACAGGGGAGCAGTCTTTATCCCCCAAAGCATATATATATATATGGCTTGATGCTCAAATAGTGCCCAGTCTTTATCTCGCAAAGCCTATATATATATATATATAGATATATATATATATACATATATATATATATATATATATATATATATATATATATATATAAGTCCCGGTAGCTAATATAATTAAATAACATTATTATATTAATTATATCAGTTGTCGATAAGCGTATATAATATAATTACCGGTAGCTATTATAATTCCATAGGTAATTAATTATTATGATAAATTGTAAGATAAATATATCACACAAAACCCAACACAAGGAATTTCAAGTTTTTCGATTTTTATTTGAAGTCTTTAAGTTGAAGACATTTTTAGGATTTTTTTGGAGTTTTTGTTGAGTGATCTTTCATAAATTGCGACGTTTTCGAGTTATTAATAACTCTTTTTCAGCGGCCGTACTATGGCCAGAGACGTACAGCGCGCCATCTCCAGGGGGAACGGGGAACTACGGCTCGCAAACTACCAGAGAAAACTGCCACGCCCACCTCTTGATTATACATGTATCAGCGGGGTGATGCACTCTATAAGTCCCGGTAGCTAACATAATTTGATAACATTATTATATTAATTATTGCAGTTGTAGATAAGCGTATATAATATAATTACCGGTAGCTATTATAATTCCATAGGTAATTAATTATTATAATAAATATGTGGAAGGATAGTGAACACAGGTTTGGAGGAATATAGGTGCCGGGCATGCACCGTACAATTAGCCCAACAACCCGCCGAACACATTGGAACAATCCAACACATGTAAACGGTATATGTAACTATACATGTATGATTAATACACAATAGGTATTAATAATGCCAACAATGCCATAATGCATAACACATTAAGCTAAACCAGCAAAGTACCCGGTGGGCTCTCTATCCAGCAGAAGCATCTCATTTTTGGACTGGTGTAGGTATCTATGTTCAGCTGAAGAGCGCCAATTGCCTTTGGTCATTATATTTCCTACCGACACACCAAGAGATTGAAGCATGGAGGCCCCACCGTGCCTTAAGCTATGAGTACTCACGTTACCCACAGGCAAACCAGTTAGAGCAGCTAAACTTTTTAGTCTGTTATTAAAACAAGGGTAGGTTAGTGGGGAAGAAATGCCCCCAAAAAGGACCCTGATTAGGGGGTCGTTACCATTTGAAGCCCGTAAAATTGTTGTCGACAAGAGAGTGGCATCACTGGTTCATAGACAGTTGAGAATGTATAGAGGACACTTTAAATAGGATCGATGGTTTTCTGGTTAGATTTGGAATTATCGATATTGTACAATGTATATGAGTTGCAATCATTTTGATTTGAGGAATTAACATCCAACTATAACTTATATAAACTCAAATACAGGGGAGTTGGTTTGGACATTTTATATCTGATCACAAAAGGACTAAACACAGTGTTTGATTATTGACACAGGGCTGACAACCACAGGTGCAACTTTAATAACGTACCAGCGCCTTCGGCAACTGGATTTTGAAGAAAAAGTAATTGTAGAAAAAGATATATTTACAGGAATTGTCCAGCCCCCAACACCCCATATCCTATATATAGGCCTAGGCCCGATGTAGGCCTACGTCGCACCCCCCCCCAACCCCCGGATCGACCCCCCGCACCTCGGGCTGGACAGAGAGCGGGAAGGGGAAGATGAGAGTGGGGCGTCTGGCTGACCTAGTTACGCCGGGGTGGGCAGCGCGGCCTACCATGGCAATGTGACTCTCCAAGCACAGTCTCTCGGAGGGTCCGTATCGGAAATTTAAGCTAATACTTCTCAATGATTATAATTCCTTTTAGTACAATTTTTATAGGAGAAGATTATATGGGTAAATACTGTTGAATTGCATCGTATTTGGGTACAATTCTTTTCATTATTATGTTATTTTAATGTCGTATTGAAGGGAAAAACAATGGAGGACTTTCTTTTGTGTGTCCGGCCTTGTTGCCAGGCATTCTGTACGAGAGTAAGTAGGCTTATTATCTACCCCTTTTCTTTAAAACACCATCGAATTTATGATAATTAGTTAAATGAGGAAAAGGATTACTTCATGTACAAGCCTATAATTAATATTTGAAGTAAATTTGGGGAGAAAAATCGAGTTAACTTTGAAAAAAATACATACTTTTATATAGCCTCTTTTGGTTTATCTGTTCCCGGCGAGCACTCAGGCCTAATTCAATGGGGTGATTGGCTGGTCCCAACTAATGCCGTTTTATATATAGGGAAAACATAGCCAGAATAATTCTCTGAGCCATTCCATACACAACTTATTTTTACTTCTACCAGTATTTATCATAGCAAGTACCTGCATGTTGTCTGTTATAATATGAAGCCTGGAATTTTGGTACAAATGACACCAACGCTTCAAACCTACTAAAACAGGCCAGAACTCATACACATTTATATTGTCCTCATGCACTTTAATATTTTCCATTCTTGGCGAGAACTCTCTGTGAGCAGCTGCAATACCTTTAATATCAGGTCTGTTTGGTTTCCAAAAACCATAGAAATAGTCACCACCCATCCACGCGCCAAAGCCTCTCTTAGAAGCGTCAGATACCAACGGGATATCATATAGGGGTATACGTATTATACTTCTACAGTTGAAAATGTCACAAAACTGGAGCCACCACTCCAGGTCCAGGATAGTCTCTCTATTTAGAGCAACGGTACCGCCCTGCCTGCACTTAGCACATAGGTCAAACAACCTTCTACTAAAAGTACGCCCCCCCCTCACAATCTGTGAACAAAAAGACATTAAGCCCCCTACCTGTTGAAGAGCCTTTTTCGACGCTCTCTTAGTATTGAGGCAATCAGTTAAAATATATTTCAATTTAACAATTTTTTCTTTAGGGAGGGTTAACTGCATAGCTACTGAATCAATAGTGATACCTAGAAAAGTTGTGACGCGGCTGGGGGCGGTAACCTTGTCTAATGATACAGCGAAGCCTAAAAACTCCATTACTTCAATCAAGACACCCCTTTGCCTTAAACATTCAGATTCAGTGTCGGCAATAACAATAAAATCATCAAGGTAGTTGACCAGTCTCTCCACACCATAACCCTTAGCAATCAGGACCAAAAAATTAGACAGAGCGTCGAAATTGAAGGGTCACACCTCAATCCAAAGCACAGACGGTTACTCTGATACCATTCTAGGCCAGCACCCATATCCCAAGCAAAACCTTGAAATTTAACATGAGGGGCAAATACATTGACAGTCCTAAAAGCTGATTTAAGATCCACCACAGCCATCAAGTCTCCCTTGTTTAATACCTCTACTACATTATTAACAGATTTATAAGTAAAAGGTACAAAGGTCTCTTTCATATAGTTATTAATAGAAACTTTATCTGCCATGGAACAGTCGGTGATGGGTCTTAGTTTGCCGTTGGACTTTGGTACCCCCCCCCCCCATAGCATGAACACACTGAGGCCTGGACGACACCTTTGAAATCAGACCGTCGGCAAGTTCCTCAGTGATTAAAGCACACATTTCTTGGTGGAACGCTGGCTCCAGGATAGAGCTGTAGTTACTACAGGTATAAGAAGTATCACAACTGTCATCGACTATTTTAAAACCTTGTAGAACCCCAAATATATTTGGCCTTATGGGGATGGTGTGGAAAGACATTGGCACAACCTGATATAAAACTAGCTAAACGACAGGGTCGCAATTAGGAAACATTCCCACCCACATAGTGATCACAAGTACATGAGCCACTTACACATTTAGCATACACCGGGATGGTAGGCATATCTCCCACCCCATCTATGTAGTATAGTGGTTGGTCTGTAACAACAGGATCACATATTAACCGGTCTAAATTATTATTAGGGTTGTTTTGAATTACATTAAAACACGACAGCCTCTCACCCACAGGGGTAGGGGTCGGAGGGCTGGAACTTGCCAGCATATCACCCACTGGAGTAGGAGAGAAGGGGACAGCATCTATATATTTAAAAGACCGGTACAACTGCCCCTCCCCTCACTAATAATCTATTTAACTTGCTTAGTGTTAGAGCAGGTGCTGGAACCATGCGAGGTCGAGCCACACAACATACACTTGTGGTAGTACTTACAAGGTGAATCTTTACAGCCCTCAGCTCTATTGAAAGCAAAACAAGACCGTTTGGGTTTAGAAGAACCACCCCCTGCTACTGGCCTAGAGGAGGATTTCTTGGTCTCTGCCACTACAGTAGAATTGTAGGCGAAATAGCGGAGGGCATCAGCATTGTCAACTTCTCCGAAAACCTCAGGTCCCCCCTCATCTGGTCTCACCCTTACTGACTGATCATAGGCTATCAGGGCTGAATGCTTATACACTTTGGTCATACTCTTTTCACATAGCATCTCACAGTGACATAACAAACCCATAATATCGTTGCCTTGCCCCAGAACCAGTTTAATGGTCCTAATATTAATTAACAACAGGGCCTCAAATGAGTCTACCTTAGCATGGCGGTCAATAAAGTTGGCATGTTGGTAGGGATGATTACCTCTGCGCCTTGGCGAACGTGAGCGGGATCTTGAAGCACTGTAGGACGAGCTGCTCGAGTCTCTGCGAGGAGGAGAACGCTGCCGCCGTCTGCCCCTGCCGCTGGTCGACCTGTCGTGGTTCAGCCTGTCCACCGAGGCTTGAACGGCTCCCAGTACAGAGGTGAGCTGGTGAAATCCAGCCTCCACCCTCGCCATACGTTGATCCATCTCGAGGGTCGCCCTCGAGTTATCCGCCCTCGTCCCTGCTACCCCCGCATTCGTCTGGTCAGGGGCCTGGCCCCCCCTTCTCCTAGAAATAATTGGAGAGGACTGGCATCCACCAGCCCCGGAGATGCCCTCGGCCCCTCGTTCAGTAGTATCCGCCCTCGGGTGTATTTTTCGGAGATTTCTTCTTCCCCATCTTCTGTTTCAAGTCTCTTTGTCCCACGGGTAGTTTGAAAATTCCTCGAATTCTTCACCAAATTCCTCAAATTCCTTCCAAATTCCGTTTTAAATCCAGGTAGAAACAGCACGGAGGTAAGTATTCTACGGCTGGAGGTGGGCGACTGACGGCCGTTACGGCTAGGTGGCCTTATATAGCGTAATAACAACAGAAAGAAGTATCTACGGCAATGGCCCGGGGCGCCATCGTACGGCCAGCGGCAGTACTATGGCCAGAGACGTACAGCGCGCCACCTCCAGGGGGAACGGGGAACTACGGCTCGCGAACGACCGGAGAAAACTGCCACTCCCACCTCTTGATTATACATGTATCAGCGGGGTGATACACTATATATATATATATATATATATATATACCACAAAGCATATATAGTGGCTTTAGGCCCACACAATAAATTATCTCCCAAAGCCTATATATTGTTGCTATAAGTACATCTTTATCCCACAAAGTATATATATATATATATATATATATATATTGTCTATAGATACAGTGGCTACTATGATATTCAGGCTCATCCAGTGACTTATCCTTATCCCAAAAAGCTTTTATAGTGGATATAGGTCCATACAGTGACCAGTCTTTATCCCACAAAGACTATATAATGTTGCTATAAGCTCATACAGTGACCATTCCTTATCCAACAAAGCCTATATTAGTCAGGGCTGTTATGGTAAATTTCAAGACATCGATGACCAAGGGCCCAAATTTTGCCCAGTTGTCATAAATGACATATATGTTGATATCATAAGGGGTGCCAAAGTGAGGTGTGGCTTTGAGGGGCATATTACCCCTTTTTGGGGTCCTGGTCCATAAAATTTGTTAAATTTCTCATAATTGATGCAAATATAACAACTTTGTCAATGTTAATGCATAAAAATCAAAAGATTACACCCAACAGTATGTACTTCAAAATTTTTGAGTGCTACTGATGTCCCAAGGTCAAGATCAAGGTCACTTGATCCATGATACATTATGATTTCAGGGAATAGTTCAACTATTTCTTATATACACTAGTTCCTAAAAGTCAAAAGTGAGTGAATGCTTTTAGATGCTTTGCCTCACAAGATGAACTTCTCATTTAATGTACCTATGTATTGGTAACACTTATTTCGACATTAACATAGGAAATAATTGGTATATGCGAAGAAATATGAAATCTTTGAAAATCAGTTATACTCAAATATGCTTGGTGATTGCCACCTTATGACACATAGTAGTGACAAATATCTTACATTACACGATTTTTTGAGATTTTTTTTGGCCATTTGACCTTGACCTACTTTTTATAGATTGAATAACACAAAAGCTATCTTCACCATTTTGAGACTACCAATGTTATGATATGGTACATACAAGTGGGGTATTTTGGTTAAAGTAAAGGGAAGGTACTCAGGTATGTGCTTTTGTACATAGTGCTAGCCCACACATAGATTCAGAGCAGATTATGAGATAGTTATTTATATATTTTCACTATTGGTGATCAGAAGGATGTTCAAAATGATTGAAGGTCTCCACATAGGCTCAGAGCCTGCCCTTAACCCTTTGTGGGCGAGCATCGACTACAGCTGATGCCATGGCAGGACGAGCATCAACTATAGTCATCCTAACTCAATGGGATTAAGCAATGCCTCGTCCTTAGAGAACATTCCTGCTAAATTTCTCGTCCTCACAGCTAGGCATAACAATTTTTGGTCGTCCTCAAAGGGTTAATTTGTAAGTCCGGTAATCTTTGACAATTCTTGCGTGCAAATCATTTCCCTCTGGTATAGAAACATGAATAAATCTTCCTTAATCAGGGCAATAGGTAGAGCTATGGACATCATTGCACATGATAAACACTAGCATTGTTTCAATGTTGCCTATTATTGTGATGCCTTACAATAACAAAAACAATAATTATAGAGGGCTGTGTAACATGGTACAACTGACTACTGGGAGAGAATGATCTCTTCGTTTACAGATATATATGAATTGGATCTCTAGAAATGCTGCTGTTGGAGGCAGTAGGCCATTGGAATATCCCTAGTAGCAAGCCCACATAGGGCCAAAAAGTTTTTTGCTGGGTCAGATCTCAGTACCTGGGTTTTACCTGGGCTAGTGGCTTAGAAAAGCCGATTAAAGCCCATTTTGAGCCCATAGATTCTGGTCATTGGGTTTTGGTGCAGCCCCATTAGGGCTGCCTGATGTGGGCGCAGATCAGTTTCAAAGTCAGCTACCTGGTGTGGGCTGAGGTGGAGTGTGGACAGGTCAAACTTATGTGATAGTTCTGGAACATGACACTAGATGGCCCTTACTATACAATATGTAGATATTTTATCCAAACTAGGACCTATTTTCAATAGCACAATGAAACAAAAATAGGTTACTAAGTTGCAGGTATTTTAGGCAAATTATAGGTAATAATAAACAGATTTTCTAAAGGTTTTGAAATATATGAAGGTTCCTGTTTGAATATGCAAAATAAGGTTCTCCAAGTAGCAATAACCCATAGACCCCATACCTGTCACTTTCAAATAACCTTAAATAGGAGCACATGCTTTATGTTTGTAGGAACTATAGGCTTCAAGGTCAATATGTCCCTAGATCAGATGAGTGTGACTTGTCTCATCTGCATGGCTCAAAACTGATGATCATACTTCATGCTTGTCCATAACTGGATAGGAAGAGTATGATTCAACCTTGGGTGCATTATTTAGCAGCACTTGGTATTTTCTAGTCAATAATTGTTCAGTGTGGGCTTGCTGAGTGGAGGGCAGCATATTTTCATTCTCTCAGTCTCAGAAGGGGGGAGGGTTGGACTCTATGCTATGTTGCCAGCCAGAGAGATTGAGTCCCTTTCAGGACAATTCCAGAGCAACAGCATAAATAAATCATATCTATACCAGTAGGCGTATACCCTCTTTGATGTAATACTGACCTCAAACACATTGCTGAGTAGTATAAGCATCAGTATGAAGCAGTAAGACATATGGATAACATAGTATATAGGGCAGGAATCTTAATTTTTTAAGGTTTTGTATGGAAAAGTATCTCAAAATCCAAGATGGCTGCCACATAGGGTCTACAAAATGGTTTGATTGAATTCCCTGACCTCTTACTTGCACTCTTCAAATTGTTATTTGTTTTCCTAAGTTAATTAGAAACAAAGAGCTCTTTCAAGTTTTTGTTAGAAGCCATTTAGGAATAGGGTGGCCATATTTGATAGGAATTTGAAATTGACTGGCCCCAAGTTTCAAATCCTTTTTCATGTTGGTAAGCATAAGTCTACTGAGTCTCATTGATCTAGTTTTATTTGTTTCTATGTTTTCCCAACTTATAAGAATACAAGGGTAACAAGTGAGGGCGCAAACAGATTACATCTGTTTACTAGCCCTCACTTGTTTGAGAAGATACTGGATTTAATATTCATGCAGGGTTGTGTTTGGAAACACATTAGGCATTTGGAGGTGTGTTTAGGATTTATTTCAAAGTTAGTAAGGAAATTTGTATACTTGATGACATAGAGGTTATAAATGACAACAAAGGAATTCCTTCTGTTATAATGGAAACTGATTTTATTAATAATTAAAAGGGCAGCAATGACTTGGATGAAGATTGATATATTGAAGAGTTCCAAGGCTTTCTAAACGTGAAGTGGAATTTATATATATATCTGAGAGCTTCTGGACCCATTGTTTATATACACATGTTGAAGAGTTCCTAGACATGTGGATGAGTTTCCTAGATATGGAACAGTCTCTAGATGGGTTTCATGCCTGACTTGTATCTGAAGTTCCCTCTCATAAAGTCCATGTTTTGAGGGCTAGTACTGTGTTGGGGAGCCCCTAGACGTGTTGGGGAGTCCCTAGAGGTGTTGGGGAGCCTTAGGTATGTTGTGGGGACCCTAGATGTGTTGTGGAGCACCTAGTCATGTTGGGAAGCCCCTAGGCGTGGTGTGGAGGCCCTAGGCTTTGCGTGGAGCCCCTAGACATGTTGTGGAGCCCCTAGGCTTGGCGTCGAGCCCCTAGGCATGGTGGGACACATTGTCAGTTGATGGGACACGTTGTCAGCTTTGGGCCTTGTTGAAACGATGAGAAGGGTGTTGACTTGAAGAGGGTTGTGACTATGTTGTCTCTGCAAAATGAAAGTAAATATTTGTCATAAATATTTAGTACAAAAAGGTTGAATATGAATGATACAGTACTATGCATGTTTTAAATACAAAACCAAGACTTCAATGCAGGAGTTTGGTATGTGCAACATGAATGATACAATGGAAAGTCACTGTGATTGAGTCATGACTCTCTAAACGGGTTTTATATTTAGGGTCAACTACTGTGGGCCCCCCTCTGAAATATTTTTAATGGCCTGACCCCCTGACTCCCCCAAAACTGCCCCTATCTAGGCCTATGGAAATCAAATCTGCTGCTGGAAAGTCACTGTGATTGAGTCATGACTCTCTAAGTGGGTCTAATATTTCGGGTCAAGAACTATGGACCCCAATCTGAAATATTTTTAATGGCCGGACCCCCTGACCTCCCGAAACCTGCCTCCCTCTATTTAGGCCTATGGAAATCAAATCTGCTGCTGGAAAGTCACTGTGATTGAGTCATGACTCCATAAACGGGTCATATATTTTGGGTCAAGTACTATGGACACCAATCTGAAATATTTTTAATGGCCTGACCCCCTGACCCCCCAAAACTGCCTTCCCCTATTTAGGCCTATGGAAAGACACTGTGATATTGAGTCATGACTCTCTAAGTGGGTCCAATATTTTGGGTCAAGCACTATGGACCCCAATCTGAAATATCTTTAATGGCCGGACCCCCTGACCCCCCCAAAACTGCCTTCCCCTATTTAGGCCTATAGAAATCAAATCTGCTGCTGGAAAGTCACTATGATTGAGTCATGACTCTCTAAGTGGGTCTAATATTTTGGGTCAAGTACTATGGACACCAATCTGAAATATTTTTAATGGCCTGACCCCCTGACCCCCCCAAAACTGCCTTCCCCTATTTAGGCCTATGGAAATACGATCTACTGCTGGAAAGTCACTGTGATTGAGTCATGACTCTCTAAGTGGGTCTAATATTTTGGGTCAGGTACTATGGACACCAATCTGAAATATTTTTAATGGCCTGACCCCCTGACCCCCCCCCCAAAACTGCCTTCCCCTATTTAGGCCTATGGAAATCAAATCTGCTGCTGGAAAGTCACTGTGATTGAGTCATGGCTCTCTAAATGGGTCTTATATTTTGGGTCAAGAACTGTGGGCCCCCCTCTGAAATATTTTTAATGGCCGGACCCCATGACTCGCCCAAAGCTGCCTTCACCTATTTAGGCCTACTGAAATCAAATCTGCTGCTGGAAAGTCACTGTGATTGAGTCATGACTCTCTAAGTGGGTCTTATATTTTGGGTCAAGTACTATGGACCCCAATCTGAAATATTTTTAATGGCCGGACCCCCTAACCCCCCCAAAACTGCCTTCCCCTATTTAGGCCTATAGAAATCAAATCTGCTGCTGGAAAGTCAAGTATGATTGAGTCATGACTCTCTAAGTGGGTCTAATATTTTTGGTCAAGTACTATGGACACCAATCTGAAATATTTTTAATGGCCTGACCCCCTGACCCCCCCAAAACTGCCTTCCCCTATTTAGGCCTATGGAAATACGATCTACTGCTGGAAAGTCACTGTGATTGAGTCATGACTCTCTAAGTGGGTCTAATATTTTGGGTCAGGTACTATTGACACCAATCTGAAAAATTTTTTATGGCCGGACCCCCTGACTCCCCCAAAAAACTGCCTTCCCCTATTTAGGCCTATGGAAATCAAATCGGCTGCTGGAAAGTCACTGTGATTGAGTCATGACTCTCTAAGTGGGTCTAATATTTTGGGTCAAGTACTATGGACCCTCCTCTGAAATATTTTTAATGGCCGGACCCCCTGACCCCCCCAAAACTGCCTCCCTCTATTTAGGCCTATGGAAATCAAATCTGCTGCTGGAAAGTCACGGTGATTGAGTCATGACTCTCTAAATGGGTCTTATATTTTGGGTCAAGCACTGTGGACCCGCCTTAGAGATATTTATGATGGCCGGACCCCCTGCTCTCCCCCAAAAAAGTGCCAAAATTAGCAAGGTTTGTGTGGTCAAATGTGGGGTAGCTGGGTCATACTTAGTAAGCATGATTTTCAAAGTGTTGTATTTGGGTCAAAAGTGGGTCTTTTTGGGTCCGGAAAAAAATAGGTGGTACTTCAGCATGTCTACTTTACTATTATCTGAGGCTCAGAAATGTTAAGGGCCCCAAAATATCCATAAATCCAAAAAAGCAAACTCAAGTTGAGCAGCCACGAGACGGTATATAGGATTTCAACAGGGTTGGGATGGTGAATTGGCCCAAACTCAGGGGGGACTTGGGGGGTCATAAAGAATTTTTCTTTAAATGGTATAGCGGGAACTTGGATATTTAACATGTCTTCTTTGCCACATATTAAGGGCAGATCCCAAAAAATTGCTCTAACCTCCCCAACAAATGGCTTGTCGTTGAGCAATTTTTCAAGTTATTCTAGTGCTGTTCATGTTTGAGGGTCATGCTGCTATTGGTTTTGTCACTTCTACATGTTGGATTTCTTAATGAATCGTATTATTAGAAAGGCCTCATACAGGGGAGTTCAAAAAAATATATTTTGGGGCTGCCCCCCCCCCCTTGTGTTCAATTTTAGAGCATATTTTCAGTTTGGATCAGGCCACTGTCAGTCAGCGCGGATAGACTCGCTATGTTAAAGCACTACAGGGTAGAGTCTCGCCTGCTCTATTTGGGTCAAAAGTGGGTCTTTTTGGGCCCGGAGAAAAAAGGTGGTACTTTAGCATGTCTACTTTACTATTATCTGAGGCTCAGAAATGTTTGGGGCCCCAAAATATCCATAAATCCAAAAAAGCAAACTCAAGTTGAGCAGCCACGAGACCGTATATAGGATTTCAACAGGGTTGGGATGGTGAATTGACCCAAACTCAGGGGGGGCTTCGGGGGTCATAAAGAATTTTTCTTTCAATGGGATAGCGGAAACTTGGATATTTAACATGTCTTCTTTGCCACATATTAAGGGCAGATCCCAAAAATTGCTCTAACCCCCCATAAAAAGGGCATGTGGTTGAGCAATTTTTCAAGTTATTCTAGTAGTATTCATGTTTGAGTTCAAAAAAAAATATTTTGGGGCTTCCCCCCCACTTGTACAATATTTTAGAGCAGTTTTCATGTTTACATCGCTATGTTAAAGCACTACCGGGTAGCGTCTCATGTGACAAAGTCAACCCTGAAACCTGACACGGGGGGGGGCAATTTTTTTTTCTTCAAGGGGGTGCCCTGCCCCAAATACCTGTAGCTATGGAACTAAACATGATAGAGAGACAAATTTTACATTTCTGAAATCCTCTCCCAAAGACTCTAAGACGAAGCGTTCTACTCGCCAAAATTCCCAAACAAAGTCAAATTTCACAAAAAGTAGGGGGTGGAGGGCTGACACACTAGGGCCTAATAAAGATGACATTTCTGCATCTAACGAGCCTAATAAGGTGAATATTGGTTGAGAATTACCTTTGATTCAAGTTGAGAAATGACAGTCCGGTCTGCGTCGGTTTCAAGTCACCCCCAACCACATAAGGCTAAAGGGATATCGGGCTGGAGGGTATCACGAAACTGCTTGGCGCCGATCAGCTGATCATTGACCCGCGCTGTCATTTCTCAAACTCAAGTTGAGCAGCGACGAGGCCGTATATAGGATTTCAACAGGGTTGGGATGGTGAATTGACCCAAACTCAGGGGGGCTTGGGGGGTCATCAAGATTTTTTTTTTAAATGGGATATCGCAATCTGGGATATTCAACATGTCATCTTTGATATATATTAAGGGCAGATCTCAAAAATTGCTCTAACGCCCCCAAACAAAAAAAATTGTTGAGCAAATTTTCAAGTTATTCTAGAGGTCGGGAAGGCAAATTGGGGACCTGAAAACTAGTTATTTTCTATCTAATTCTTTAATATTGACATCGTGAGGGAACTACTTAGAGTAGAGAGTAACCAAAAATACCACTGTAAAGCTCTTTTAATGCTTATTGTAGCTAGATCCATTTCCCAGTAGCCTGAGATGGGTGGATGGTGTTTATCAGGAAATATATCTGGAAAAATATTACAAACATGTCTGATAAATAGTATGTTTAATTTGGCGATATGAACAATAAAGTTGACTTTCTTTTTATTTTAAATGTATCCCATTTCAGATGTAGAAAGGACACATTGGGGATTATTTATCTGCATAAAATGTTAAATTCCGATAATTCTTAAGTTTTATACAACATTTTGAAGTCAGAATTAAAAATGAAATAAATGTGGTTTTAATGCATAAATTGAGACTTTGAGCCTTCCCCATTATCTGATTATAATTAATGTTAAAAGCCCTAAATCAGAGAACCTCTCTATGGTCTGAAGGTGACATAACACATTGTTTACAAGGGAATTTTATATTAAAGAACCTACAAGTTGCACATGATTCAAATCATTATGCATAAGGGTCCATATAGTACAACTTCACTACATCTCTATGCTGTTTATATGTTTCAAATACATGAAATAATGGAAAATGGAGGAATATGACAAAAAAGTGCTAAATTTATCACAATTCAGGCAGACATGTCGATAAAGTGCTTATTTTCACATAAAATATGTGAAAATTCAATTTATTTCTTCAATTCTATATACTCTAGACGATAATTTGTTAGTTTCTTTGAGTTGCTTAGAAGTGCTTATGTATATCCCCTCGCATAACACTTTTAAAACATTGGGTAGGGCCCGAGTCCACTATTTGCCTTCCTGACCTCTAGTAGTATTCATGTTTGAGGGTCGTGCCCGTATGTGAAATGTGACTTCTACATGTTGCATTTCTTAATAAATCGTATCATTAGAAAGGCCTAAGACTTGGGAGTTCAGAAAAAACTATTTTGGGGCTTCCCCCCCCTTGTACAATTTTAAAGAGCAGTTTTCATGTTTGCATCGAGCCACTGTCACTCGGCGCCCATAGAGTGATAGACTCCCTATGTTAAAGCACTACCGGGTAGCGTCTCAACCCTGAAACCTGACACGGGGGGGGCTCAATTTTTTTTTGCTTCAAGGGGGTGCCCTGCCCCAAACCAAATGTTTGTCAAAGACATACCCGTATCTATAGAACTAAACATGATAGAGAGGCAAATTTTACATTTCTTAAATCCTCTCGCCGAGACGCTTCGTTTGGCGCTTCCCAACTTCCCCGAAAAATGATATGGTGTTTATTAGGTTTAAAAATCAAGTTATATTGAAAGCAACATAGCGCATGGAAGAGAAAACATCCTATATTTGGACGTACAATAGCTGAATTAGGCTTTAGCCCCCCAGAAAATTTGGTTGAAGCAATTTTCAGCGGAGGCGCCCAACTGCGCTGTCATTTCCCAACTTCTATATCATTTGATCATTGGCTCTGTTTTTTGGTCTTGGCAAGTTTAGAGCCAGGTCTTTGTCATTTTGCGGAATAACCCGGCTACTGAGCTGTCCTCAATTTCAACCCCCGTAAAAGAGAAGCCTAATCTATCAATATCAACAGAAATTGCGGACTTACCTTGCATATTTGAGCTGTAATTGATGAAATTAACCAATTTGGTACCGAATCATCGTCCCTCGGCGACGAGATCCCGTGAATCCGCGAGATGGCCATGTTTTGTTTTCTCTTGATTATGGCATTATACGATTAAATATAGAAGTTATCACTATGCTGAAAGGTAGGAAATGAATCTAGATGTATTTTGGTTATGTTTTCGTAGGCAAAATAAAAAACCATGACATTTTGCGGTTGTCGTTCAACAGCGCACCACTTCTCGCTGTGAAATCTCCAGGACGAAAAACGTAGTAATCTGTTAAATTAACTAATTAATCATTTTTTTTATGCCGAAGTGGTGGCGTAGCCACCTGGTGGTGCCGCCAGGCACCACCAGAACGAGGTATATGATGTTTGCACTTTACCAGAAGTCAGAACGGGCACCGCCATCTTGAATTGTGCCGCCATCTTGGATTAAGGAGTCACAACACAAATTTATGCTATGTGATAACAATAATATAAATCAACCTTTGATGGTTCCTGAGGGTGATTATAATTATACCTACCTCCCCTAATATGGACCCAAGGAATTCAATGGTTCTATCGGTTTGTTGCTAATACAGCTGGTTGCCTAGCAACAGCTATTCTAATTGTTTATCTGCCTAGCAACACACATTTCCATGGTCCTAAGGTTGATTATAATCATACCTACCCCCCCTAATATGGACCCAAGGAATTCGGTGGTTCTATCAGTTTGTTGCTAATACAGCTGGTTGCCTAGCAACGGCTATTCTAATTGTGTATCTGCCTAGCAACACACATTTCCATGGTCCTAAGGTTGATTATAATCATACCTACCCCCCCCCCCCTAATATGGACCAAAGGAATTCAATGGTTCTATCAGTTTGTTGCTAATACAGCTGGTTGCCTAGCAACTGCTATTCTAATTGTTTATCTGCCTAGCAACACACATGTCCATGGTCCTAAGGTTGATTATATTCATACCCACCCCCCCTAATATGGACCCAAGGAATGCAATGCTTCTATCAGTTTGTTGCTCATACAGCTGGTTGCCTAGCAACGGCTATTTTAATTGTTTATCTGCCTAGCAACACACATGTCCATGGTCCTAAGGTTGATTATAATCATACCTACCCCCCCTAATACGGATTCAGTGGTTCTATCAGTTTGTTGCTAATACAGCTGGTTGCCTAGCAACGGCTATTCTAATTGTGTATCTGCCTAGCAACACACATTTCCATGGTCCTAAGGTTGATTATAATCATACCTACCCCCCCCTTATATGTACCCAAAGAATTCAATGGTTCTATTGGTTTGTTGCTAATACAGCTGGTTGCCTAGCCATGGCTATTCTAATTGTTTATCTGCCTAGCAACACACATTTCCATGGTCCTAAGGGTGATTATAATCATACCTATCCCCCCTAATATAGACCCAAGGAATTCAATGGTTCTATCGGTTTGTTGCTAATACAGCTGGTTGCCTAGCAACAGCTATTCTAATTGTTTATCTGCCTAGCAACACACATTTCCATGGTCCTAAGGTTGATTATAATCATACCTACCCCCCCCCCCCTTATATGGACCCAAAGAATTCAATGGTTCTATTGGTTTGTTGCTTATACAGCTGGTTGCCTAGCAACGGCTATTCTAATTGTTTATCTGCCTAGCAACGCACATTTCCATGGTCCTAAGGGTGATTATAATCATACCTATCCCCCCTTATATAGACCCAAGGAATTCAATGGTTCTATCGGTTTGTTGCTAATACAGCTGGTTGCCTAGCAACGGCTATTCTAATTGTTTATCTGCCTAGCAACACACATTTCCATGGTCCTAAGGTTGATTATAATCATACCTACCCCCCCTTATATGGACCCAAGGAATTCAATGGTTCTATTGGTTTGTTGCTAATACAGCTGGTTGCCTAGCAACGGCTATTCTTATTGTTTATCGGCCTAGCAACGCACATTTCCATATCCCTAAGGTTGATTATAATCAAACCAAACCCCCTAACATGGACCCAAGGAATTCATAGGAAATGCCATATTTGAAGTAATATCATCCTTCCCCCTGATGACCCCTTCCCGGCCCTGCTTATTTGGTCTCTTGAATGGGTTCCCTTCAAACATACCAACCATGTAGACATTATGTTTCTTCGAATGCAAGAATTGCGGTTGTTGCCGCGTAAAAAAATGCCTGAGGCATTTTTTTACGCGGCAACAACTGCAATTCTTGTTGCATATGTTATGCTTATAAGGTAAAACTGAAATTTTGAATTCTGGTGTAGTTCTATTCACAAGAGCTATTTCTTGAAGAACTGACCCTTTTTGAATATACATATGGGTGTTTTTGCCATCTCGCCATGCTAAATAGGGTAATTTACCTGATCTAATTAGATACACTAATTAGAAGCCTAGGTATTAGTACAGGAACTTTGGTTGAATTCTAGCCCAAACCTGGAATTAAATACCATAAAGCTGAAAATTTCAGGAATGACTTATATTTATATTAGGTTTGACCTCTTAAAAGTCCTTGAGTGTCCTATGTGGGCTTCCATTAAAAAACGGGCCAAATCCAATATGGCCGCCAAATAATCAGAATTTGCTCTCCCATAATGACCAAATGACTCCTAGAATGATTTAAGCCATGCCTACCCCCCCTAAATTGGGTACAAGGAATCCACTGGTGTCATTAGTTTATTGCTAGGACAAGTGGTTGCTTAGCAACAGCAGGTTTGCATAGCAAAACTGGGCTTATAAGCATCTACAGCAAAACCCAATAACACCATTCAGGAAGATCCTGACATTCCCCAGCCTAACTAAATTAACTCCAATGGATCAGTTGGCCAGGACCTCTAGTTGCCTAGCAACATTACTTCCAATTATATAACTGTCTAGCAACACAAGTTTGCATAGCAAACTGACATAAGAAACAAGCATCTAGAGCAAAACCTAAGGACCCCATTCAGGAAGATCCTGACATCACCCACCCCCACTGAATTTACTCCAATGAATCAGTTGGTATGGCTAGGAACTCTAATTGCCTAGCATTATTACTTTTAACTACCTGTATATAACTGCCTAGCAATGCAGGTTTGCATAGCAAACAGGGCTTAGAATCAAGCATCTATAGCAAAACGCCAGGACACTAGATTAATGTCAATGAATCAATTGATATGGCTAGGACATCTAGTTATCTAGCAACATTACTTCCAATTATATTGTTGCCTAGCAACACAGGTTTAACTTGTTTCTAGTTCAATATCCACCATACCAATTCCCACAAAAGAGACCCTTGGGATTCCAATCATGCCATTCATCTGTTGCTTTTTCATTCACTTCCTGTTAACATATATATGTGATTGCTTAGCAACCTTAATCATATTTGTTTAATTGCCTAGCAACACCATGGGTCCCAGGTCAATTTTCATTCTGCATATCCTTACATTATAAGGTATTATGGACATCAAACCCAAGAGGATCCTGGGTTAGAAGTGAAAGTTTAATTTTGCTTAAGAAGGAGTTGCAGTTGAAAATTCATTATTTATCCTTGATGCCAAGTATTCATGAAGATAATTAGTTACATGAATTAAAGCAGCAAATTAGTTGCCATGAGATTATATTGTTTCAAGGAGGTGTGCCTGATCATCTTGGCCTATCATTATGTAATCTAACAAAATGTATAAGCCCACACTGGGAATCATGAGCCAATGTCTCTTGGACCAGTTATTTATAATACTATTATAATGATGGTTACTGTGTTTTTGACTGGTTACATGTTATAGATAAGTATAATGGCCTCCCAAAGAAGGCTTTAGTGGAGGTAGCTATTTTGATAGGATATAAAGTCTCACCCACTTCTTGCAGCTCCAGTCTGATCTCACTTGCACATTGTCAGCTTATCAGTCTTATCTAAGTGAGATGGCTGCCAGATAGGCTCCACTGACTGACACTCCTGTCACTCTCCACACAGATCTTATTGTGAGACATCTGTTCTTTCAACTAATAATGAGGAATAAAGTAGCATGACTTTAATAGTATGGTATAGGTATATGGAATGGTATAGAGCCTTCATTTCAGGATATAACATTCACAAACAAACAGGAAGTCCCCAAAGTAAACTCTACAAATATGGTGAGACTATCTATATCTAACCAAGTTCTGTTGTATGTCTCTTAACATGTAAATGTGTGTTATATGGAATCACCATGAGGACGAGTATGTTGGGCAGGAACACAATAAGCTATTAGATTTATGAGCACTGATATATATATATATATATATATTTATATATATATTATAAGAAGGTCTGGGAAATGAAGGGAAACCCTCCCCAGAGCCATAATTTACACCAGTGTTAATTTTCACAACGCAGGTAGGTGTGAAAACACTGCAGGATCAGAATTAGCAATGGTTTTGCTTGTAGCATAAACACTACAGGGCTAAAATTAGCAACGGTTTTCTTATAACCCATTTGCTGAATTTTCTATCAATTTGCTGTTAAATGTATATATCCCATAAGATAGATTAGTGTATGCTCTTGACTCATACATGGGGAATAGTGAATCATACATGTGATTGCCATGAAATCACATATAAATAAGCCTTTTCTATAGACTTTTCCTCTGTGCTCCTCCACTTCACCCAGTAGGCAGTGAGCCCTGCAGTGTTTTCACACCTATCTGCGTTGTGAAAATTAACACTGGTGTAAATAACAGCTCTGGGGAGGTTTTTCCTCCATTTCCCGGACCTGATAAGAGTAATCTGGTAAGAGTAGATGTTCAATTATTCTCAGTCTTTTTTTTGATTTGAGAGATGTGCATAACACATCCTCGTTTATTTATACTGAATAAAGAAAGAGCTTTTTCAGCTCGGTTAACATCCTTATCCAGTGTCATGTATATGATTTTAACCTCGTATAGTATATAATATCATCAATAATAATGCTATTGCGTATACATAATTGTTATTACATTAGACACATCCAAATATCACATCGTGATTACATCATTTCCTATCATGAAAATATAGATTTTGACTATCATCGTGTACTTGGGTTGGATCTAACATTTCAAACAAATAAAGTATATGTATATATATATAAAGGACCGTATTGTAAAATACATTCTATTCCTCGATAATATCCACCTGAGTAATGTTGCATGTATGTATGACAGTAAGGGATGGGCTCCCTGTACAATAGTAGTCATGTATCTTCAACGCTGTATACCGGTATATTTTCAATGTACATGAATCTACAAATTTAATGAGTAGTATGTATCTGGCCGATGAATATTTACATCTGAGATCACATTTTTATCCATAGATAAATATAAGAAGAAGTATACGACTAGTGGGACCCTATGTAGGGGGGGGGGAGAGAAAAAGGGGTGGGGTGGGCCTATGTCACCGAAAATGGTAAATTGTAAAATGTCCAGCACATTGAATCATATTGTTATGTCTAGGATTTGTAAGAGGATGGCTAGGTGTGTGTTTCAGGAGGCAGGACAAGATTACACTGTCCTTTAAATGCCCTTATCTCAGCACATATTCACAGGCTGGCAAAGTTCTGTTCTAGGCAACTGAGACTAACAATGAAGGATACCACTGGATTTCTTAATACTGATTCAGATGGGGGGCTGGTACCCATAGATATTTTATATATTGATTCCACAGGTCATGATATAGGCTTAATAGTGCCTTTGCTTACCAATTGGAGCAATAGCATACCTGTTGCTAAGCAACTATCACAACTATAAATGACACCATTGTATTCCATTTTTCAATTAAAGGGTGTTGGTGCTGTTACTGTTAGAATTTTCAATGCCAAATGATGTTAAAGTCTCTTAATCTGCATGAAATCCAACTGCAAACAAGTTAAATGTGAGTTGCTAGGCAGTTATACATTTGAAATTAATATTGCTAAGCGACTAGAGGTCAAGATTACAGCTTCAATGGCAGTGTATTCCTGGAGTTGATGTAATGGGGCTGTGTGATACTAGGGTCATCCTAAGTGGCACCATGGAGGTCTCACTGTAGATATATTGCTTTTAAGCCCAGGTTGCTAGTCAAACCTGCTATTGCTAGGTAACCGCTTGTCCTAGCAACAAACTAATGACACCAGTGGATTCCTTGGACCCATTTTAGGGGGGATAGGTAAGGTTTAAATCCTTCTAGAATAAATATTGTTGTCATGGGAGATGAGATTCTGATTATTTGGCGGCCATATTGGATTTGGCCGTTTTTTTAACGGAAGCCCACATAGGACTTTCCAGGACTTTTAATATAGTGATAACAATACCAAAACCAATCATTACTGAGATTTTCAGCTTTATGGTATTTAATTCCAGGTAAAAATCTAAAGTTCCTGTACTATATGCATATGCCAGAATGGTCCCAAGCAGATTCTGATTCTCTAGTAAAAACTGAATAAGAATCACTCATTGTGCATAAAAATATGATTGTGGTGAGCAGAATAAAGAATTGACCTGTTCATTGTGAGCAGTTTGCAATCTTAACAGAGTTCATTAAGGTGACAACAAGTATGTCATTTCTTAACACTTTACTGGGATTAGTATATCGTTACGAAGCTGATGCCCGGGGCTATCATCTCCATGTCATTTTGAAGATCTATGTGTCATTTGTTTGACACAGGAGTTAATGTTCTAAAGACATTGTTGGAAAAAGAGGAATTTTTGGAAAGTATGACCTTGAAAAATGACCTTGACCTTGAGTAGTGAGCATACCCATGAACAAGTAACTACATATGTATGTTGTCAGTAACTATGAGAGTTTATAGACCTAGACACTACATATTTATGGTGATAATGTTAGTCATACCAGTTCCAGACTTTTAACTTTTTTCATGAAAAATCTGAGTTTACAAGGGGCCCCTTGGCCCCCTGGCCATAGTTTTTGTTGGCCCCCCTTCTGAAATCATTAATTAAATATTTTGATTTGATTTTATTTTATTTTATTTGTTAAACTGGTACAGACAGCATCTTGGGTAAAGAAACGCTGGTTTCCGTCGTTCACCAGTTGGGCTGAACAGGTACATAATGCCCAGTGGTTAATAATACATCAAATGTATGATAATGCTACAATTGGCCTTCGAGGATCGTACCTATACAGGATTTCCTGGGATAACAACTAATACTACACAGATAAGATAACTCTACGGTATAAGATGAGATGAGATGAGATGGAATGGTTCAGAACATTTTAAGAAGACATGTGCATGCGTACAAATATAGGTATCAATATCTGGAATAAAAATTGTCTACTCTACAGTACAGATACATGGCTTTATATGACTTAGCCTAACCTTTGTCTACAGCTTATCTACTATCTATCTCATGTTTAAGCATTTGCTATTTTAAGGTATATCTATAGTCTACCTTTTACACAGTGTGTCTACCATTAAAGTACAGATACGTGGTGGCTCATAACTATAATAAACAAATAATGAACAATAGCAGGTGTATGAAATAACAAAAGGATAAAGTGTAAAGTTTGGTAGACTAAGCTGCTCCTTAGTAAGCACCAAGCGAGCACTTCAGTCCTGTAGGATGAGAGGGAATTGACCATCCAGGTAACCTTTTAGTCTGGCTTTAAAACAGTTCTTTTCTTCTGTGTTCCTCAGGTGAGGGGGGAGTGCGTTCCAGGTGTCTATGGATTTATAAGAAGGATTCTTGGAATGTCTCGTCAGCCTTGGATTTAGTTGTTTTATCAGTGGGCCATCAGCGGCTCTAGTGTTCCTGTTTAAAATTAGGTCAATTCCATCTCGTTTGACTAATCTATAACATAAATTGCCTTGCAAGTATTTTAGCCTAACATCAACCTTGGTTATTTTAACTCTAGAGTGAATCACATCAACATGGACCTCTCTAGGTACATAAATCTTCAAACAAATGCGAATTGCAATATTCTGCAGTACTTGTAATGAGTTGAACTCAAGTTGTGTTAGCCCTGACAGGAAAATTAGACTAGAATCAATTTGTGGCAGGATCAATGATTTCAGTACTGTGATGGAGGCATTCTGGGTGAGCAGTGGTCGTAATTGTCTCAAGAGCCAAATTTTAGAGTTCATTGCTTTATTGGTCTCCATTAGTTGCTCTTGGAAAGTGAGTGTCTTGTCCAGAATTATGCCAAGATATTTATATGACTGAACGTTTTTCTATCCATAAAAAAATTTGGTGCTTTGGTCACATCTGTCTTGAAATGGCCCTGGCCAATGCATAACAGCCCTGACTATATATATGGCTAAAGACTCATACAGTCTTTATCCCTCAAAGCTATAGGCCAACATAGTAACCAGTCTTTATCCTTCAAAGCCTATGTAATGGATATAGACTCACACATTGACCAGTCTTCATCCCCAAAAGCCTATAAACAGTGCCTATTCCGCATTAGCTATATGATCACTGTACAGCGCCATCTTGTCTGGTACCAGTGCTCTTTCCTCTGCTAACTATAGAAGCCTGTTGATTAGCTGAAGCTGGTTCCTGTCATGACTGAAATTTGGTGTTTTAGGGGTCATAAACCTTTCAAGTATAGGCCTCTATTGTGGGTCCTTAGGTCACCTGTTCAGATTGGGGGAGTGGTTAGGACTCTGACTTACCAATCCATGCATCATGGGTTCAAATCCATGTCAAGGCTATTTTGTTCACACACAATTTTAAGATGTATTTTGGCAGGTCAAAAATTGTGATAGTATATAACTCGTTTGTAAAGATGCTTAACACCTAAAATCTAAGATCTAAAATGGTTTTGTATTGTTGCATTGGGTTTTCTTTGTAAATAATATTACTATTTCTTACCAACTATAAAAAAAATATGTTGCCTTGGCATCGATTTGAACTTATTACCCCTGGATTGATTGGCCAGTGTCCTAACCACTCCCCCAATGCAACCAGGTGGCATGAGAAATATTCAAATACAACTGATTCAAACCCCTTTTAGTTTACACTATAAATATTTATCTTGTGTAAAGAATCTTTAAAACCGAATTGTATACTATCACAATTTTTGACCTACCAAAAATACATGTTAAAATTATGTGTGAACAAAAAAGCCTAGACATGGATTTGGACTCATGACCCATTGATTGGTAGGCCAGAGTCCTAACCACTCCCCCAATCTGAACAGATGACATAAGGACCCACAATATAGGGCTATAACTGAAAGGTTTATGACCCCTAAAACTCCGATTTTGGACATGACAGGAACCAGCTTCAGCTAAAGGTCTCACAAGGTAGAATTACTGCATCCTGCTAGTGCCCTATAGACCAACATAGTGACCAGTCTTTATCCCACAAAGCCTATAAACAGTGCTTATAGACCAACATAATCCCACAAAGCTTATACATTGTGGCTTTAGGCTCATCCAATGTCTAGTCTTTATCCCCCAAAGCATATGTACTGAATATAGGCCCATACAATGACCAGTCTTTACCCCCCAAAGCCTATATACAGTAGCTATAGGCCAACATAGTGGCAACATAGTGGCCAGTCCTTATCCCACAAAACCTATAAACAGTGACTATAAAGACTGGTCAATTCATGGAACTATATCCACTATATAAACTGAGGCTTTGTGGTATAAAGGCTGATGACTGTATGGACCTACAGCCACTGTTCATATGCTTTGCGGGGTAAGGACTGGTCACTATGTAAGTCATAAGGCCAAAAAAAAGAAGTTTTTTTTCAGGTAACATGGGAAGAGAATGTACCATTGTGCACCCTATGATTCTGGTTATGTGTTATATATTTATTGTGATGTGTTCAGTAATCCTTACTATAACTGTGTCAGTTAGTGTATATCATATAAATTCTTCAACTTCATCTTCAATGTTCCACAACGGGCCCTGTCCGGTCCATGTCTGATTCTGTCTCTGACTGAATGTCCAGGGGAATTGCCATTCCCCGGACCCAACAATACTTATTAAATGAGCTTTAAACTTTTGGGGAGTTAAATACTGCAATGTGATAATTTTGTCATTCAAATAGCTTCCTCACCTCCTCGGTTCGGAGCAGATAGAACACTGTAATTCGAGTAAGGAATCATGAAAAATATTCTGACAATGTGGGGGTGACTATCTTTCTTTCCAATGTAATTTAAATGTACTCGCTATCAGGAGCACCTCCAGGCACACAAATAGAGACGTCTCTGGCATGTTAAAAATGAGGTAGGAATTCAATTTAATGTCATTGCTATTTTATTGACAATTTTCTTCTTTATTATAAAGCAAGCCAACAAATTGTTAACATGGTCACAGGCTCATACGAATGGCACGGGCCAATAATAACTACCTACTCGCCCTTCTACCGAACAGATTTTATCTAACCGGCATGTGGCATGTGGAATGTATTAAGCATGTAGTCTCCATTGGAAAGGCACTATGTTCAGTTCACTCACCTGGGCAGGTATGCATACCTGCCCCCATGATCCATCCTTAAGCCTTGATCTCCAGGCCAGAACACTTAGGGTTAATAAACTCATGCACCTTCACAAGTATTATGATCTACTGAGAGCAGGGTTCATGGGGAGGGGACAAGATAATCATAGGGAGATATATATATTCTCCAAATCTGATTTACTCACTGTATTTGTCTGAACTGCCTAGGTTTACCTCAGGTATAAAAAGTAGACACCATTGGTAGTGAAACAACTATCTTTTACTTATCCGATCATTCGAGGCTTAGTATCCCTCAGTTAGCGGTAAGAGCCTATTATGTGACTCATCTCCCAACCACACGGAGGGTGTGCGGCGGGAGCCTCCGCGGGCTGAAAGCGCGCAGGGTAGCTCCTCAGGCTGCAGTGATGGAAGCCTGGAGCCCCGCGCCATAGTCCCGCTGAGCTGGCACCAACAAGCCCCGAGCTGCTCCTTACTCCGGCCTGCAGCTCTCCGTGCATGGCAGCAGTACACCTGTTTCCCATTTACTCCAGCTGTCTCCAGACTCCCGTGGAGAGCTGAGCTGTCAGGGGCAGCCAATATATCAATTTAGAGGCCACTCCCTGTACAGTTGGCTAGTTCAGAACTGCTGGGAGATATAATTCCCAATATGCTATTGTATTGGTATAGCATCCAGATAGGTTTTCCCCTGATGTTAGTGATACAGCAACTCACAACCAACCAGACAAGCCTATTGCTATACTCTAGTATACTACTGACGAATTCTCATTATAGTGGTCATGATGCACTGGGTTGGTCTGGGTCGGTCCCTGTCAGTTTTGATGCAGCATGGTACATTCTGACCCATGACACAATTAAATGGTTGCATTTTAAAGGTGCTAACATCTACCTTGAGGCAATAAGATCAGCCAAATCGGGAGGACTACTGCCCACTGGTATGCTCACATATGCTGGTAGACAGATGCCCATCATTTACATCATATGTTAACCCGTAAAATTATATGAATATGGATGAAGGTAAAGAAGGAACCCAGTCCCATACATCTCGGGCCTGGATTTTTAGGGTAGAGTATACTGCTCTATTATATGTATTTATACGTTTCATTATTACATCTTATATGAAGACTATCATAATTCCCCTAAGGACATTAAATGTATATATATATTATAAAAATAACATCTCTGATATATATATGCTATGTACTGCAGGATAAATAAATGAATACCAAACCACTTATTCCGTAATTGAAGAAAACATGCGTATCATGGTATAAGACAATGGCTGCCATGGGTGTAATGATTTTCTTTTTTTGGGTGGCTGCAAGTCGGAGATTCATCATATGGACAAATTATCAACATTATATACTCATTTGTTGGCTATCTAAAGGAAAAATAAGTTTCAATCATGGTAGAAGAAAATGGCTGCTATGAATGTCATATTGGGGTTTCTGGCGGCTCCAACTCTGTGATAAATCATATGGACATGCACTTTCATAAAGATATCACTGACCGGCCTTATTGTCCCCATATCATACTGGTGAAGGGCATGTGTATATGGGTATGTTTTGGGATGAGCAAAATGGCTGCCATTGCTGTAATAATGGGCCTTCTCTGGGGCTGTAATTGTGATGTTTATCACACTAACACGTTAACCATGATATGACTCATAGAAAAAGTTGTCCACATAATTTATGGCTGTAATAATGTTTTTCTAGTATGGCCCCAACTCTAAGATTCATCATAGTAATACACACAGACTTTAAGCATGACATGACAGAACTAATTATCTCAATTTTATACCCTTTTGTATGTCAGATTGAGTACATGTGTATATTGGTATGTTTTCAGGGATGTGAGAACAAGACGGTTGCCATGTCCATATAATTGGTTTTCAGGATAACTCCAGGTCTTAGATATGTCATATTCACTTTGACTGATTGACTGGTTGATATGGGATTACTGAAGGAAATATTGGAGTTGGTGATGCCAAAACTAAATGCCTGCCTGTCCTGTAATAATGGGCTTTATGGGTGGGTCCAACTCTGAGATGCATCACAATGACATGGATTTTAAGTATGATATGATTGACTGAAGTATTTATACCTCTTTGAATGTTCGATGAAGGTCATGTGCATATTGGTATGCTTTAGCGATTGGAGAACACGTTGGCTGCCATGGCTGTAACAATGGCTTTTCCAGGTGGCTCCAAAACACTAACATTGAGCATACCATGACAGATAGAATTATTTGTCCCCTTAATAAACTTAATTAAACCATCGGATTTCTCATGATGTCATGGACCTCAAGCATGACATGTCCAACTGGATGTTTTGTCCCAATAATGGTAAGTTTTCTGGGTGGCTCCAACTCTGAAATTGATCCTATGGACATAAACTTTAAGCGAATTAGATTTCATGCTTTCACGACAAGTTTGCACAATTCCACCTGAATCTTGCACATATCGCCTGGGGTATCACATTCAACCCATCTATCAGGCCCAACCCCTCTCTCGCGTCCACTACCTCTCATTTCCACGAAAATCCATGCCACCACCTTTCACGTCCATCACGTCCAAAAAAATTAGAGAACAGGCAAGTTGTAGCTACCCACGTGATTTTATTATTAGCTTGCATTTGGCATGCTAATGTTGCAATGATATCAGACCTTTAGCACAGTCCAAACTATGTTTAAATCCTCCATTGATTTAGACTTGTATAGGTCTTATAACCATAATCATGGTTTATTTTTAATTTCTTTAACTGTGCGTTTTGATTTTCCTATTGGACTTCCAAAAAAAGAATGGCATAATGTAGGTGTAGCATCAGGCACAGCTACCCTACACCCTCAGAAAAGTGAGAGTCATTGTCACCTGAGAGTCAGGTAGTGCCTGAACCTCAGGTGAGGGTAGCTTTAGCGACAATGACTCTCACTTTTCTGTGTGTGTAGCTAGACGCCCCTCTACAGTCACTTCAGTGTCAGTCGCTATGCTCTTCATCGTTATGATACATGAATGCAGCCCTGGGGGAGTAATAAACCAGCTTATCTTCATATGTTACTGACATGATTGAGTTATTGAGCAGTGTTTGACCTCCATATGTATCTTCAAAATACAAATGGGACTTTCAGATGAATTGATAGGTTTAATGAAAATTTGCAGTTGGTATTGTTTTGAACAATTCGCAGTGGAGTCTGATGTTCTCCATGGCCTCGTGAGATAAATTCATGTTATTTCAACAACATGCTCGCGATACTGTAGCACAAATTTAAAATCTTGCATTGGTTAACGAGTTTTGGTCAAAAACACTGTAAAAAAAATGAGTAAACAACATTATAACTGGCTCGTTAGACAAGGCTCGTCACAACAGGTACCCAATGATTTCTCTAGACAATGATAGATTTAAAAGTTTCACACAACAATTATCTGAATTGGCGTCCTTACTGAAAAAAAAGTCTGTCATATAGGCATGATACTACTAGGAATTGGCAGCGGTGAAACCGTCTTTGTTTTGTCAGGGAGTCTTCCCATTGTTGTAGACATAGTCGATTCTGGGTTGGAGCCAATCATGACACATGGACAATTTTCCTCAGTCTATAACTAGGCTGATATTTCCCATTACTTTTCCATATTGCAGCAAAGGAAGGATGCAAGGATTATTTGAATTCACATGACACTAAATAAACTGCCATAGCTAAATAATATTGACTCATCTTTGGAGTCATTGGCAGTGTCCAGCAACTTCACATCAGTGGCAAAGGTAAGTCTCATGAATGCCACTATTTAGAAAATTGAACACAATGTTGGGTGGCTCTGTTTATAAGCAACCAAAGCCTCACGGGTGACCACCTTTGATTTTATTCTAAATTGGTATTCTGATAGCCCAATGTATCCCGAGTATCATCGTGAATATGGCTTGGATATTCTGAGCGGTTCCAGAGATCTGACCCATTATGTGCAGGGTGGTGTGTTCACCAAATGGAGTTCTTAGAGCTGGTCCATTTTCAGAAGTCTGTTATATAAAAACTATGACAGCTAGAAAGTCACAGCTATAGCAATTAACTTATCTTTATATAGACAGCCCATATGAGGAGCAATATGGCAGATAGCCTTCACCTTGTAGGAGCAGGAGTACTCCAAAGTCAAGTGGAAATGAGGTATATATGGTAAAGTAGAAATATTTGATACTTCACTACAAGTATATTTATGAGTAAATCACATGGTCATGTCTTTAAATAATCACGAGATATAAAGTACTATAGGCCCTATGGACATATACCCCTAAATAAGACAATACAGGGGGCGCTGGGGGTGCTCAAAGTAGGCTCAGTTGTCTAAATGTCCCAAGTTTGGCAGCAATTATGGCTATGTGGGTCAACTTTGAACAATGTAAAATAATTCCTCCTGGACAAAGTACATCAGTAACTTTAAACTGTATGTAGTGGCTAACTGGTTCCGTGTTTTCTTCTTATCGAAATAATTTCTTGAATAAGTAAAATATAGGCCAAATCATCAAATACCACAAACCTTGGTGGCCATCTTGGCATGTGGATAGCCTCTAAATAATGTGTTATATTTTGTTCCTGAGACAGCGCATCTATATGTATCAAGTACATATAATGCCTTCCTGGTTCCATGTAATTTTCTTGTTAAAATGTTTTTTGGAAAAAATATAATGTTGGCTTTGCATCAGAATATGCCAATTTTGGTAGTTATCATGCCGATGTGGAACAACTTGAAACAATATGAAATATTTTTTCACTAAGATAGTACATCTGTAAATATCAAGTGGGCATACTGCCTACCTGGTTCTGTGTACCTTTCTTATTAAAAAGATTTTTAGAAAAAATAAAATCTTTGCCCTGCGTCTGAATGTTCCAGCTTTGGTGGCCATTTTTCCTATGTGGAACAACTTTAATCAAAGTACAGTAATTTTGCCTTAAAGATGCACATCATAATATTCAAAATGCAAATAATGCCTAAATGGTTCCAAGCTTTTTTCTGAATAAAATGGTCCATTTAATGAATAAAATATTTGGCCCATACAACAATGACCCAACTTTGGTGGCCATGATTAATATGTTACTTTAAACAATATTAATGTACAATATTTTCTCTCAGACATCATCATGTTTCAAGTGTGTGTAACAGCTAAGTGGTTCCATTTTCCTGAAAATTGCAAAACAGTGTTGGTGTTTTTGCTTTTGTGTAAACAAGATTTTGAAGTTGTGTATGCAAGAAGGAAAAAGTAGAAAATGACAATACCGTTGTTTAGGGATGTTTCATTTATTCAAGAAATTATTTTGGTAAGAAGAAAACACGGAACCAGTCAGCCACTACATACACTTTAAACTTACTGATGTACTTTGTCCAGGAAAAATTATTTTACATTGTTTAAAGTTGACCCACATAGCCATGATGGCTGCCAAACTTGGGACACTTAGACAACTGAGCCTACTTTGAGCACCCCCAACGCCCCCTGTATTGTCTTATTTGGGGGTATAAGTCCATAGAGCCTATAGTACTGTATATCCCATGATTAATTAAAGACATAAGCATGTAGTTTGCTCATTTCTCTACTTGTAGTGAAGTTTCAAATAGTTGTACTTTTCCATATTTACATCATTTCCACTTGACTTTGGAGTGCTCCTACTCTTATAAGGTAGAGGTTATCTGCCATCTTGCTCCTTATATCCATTGTCAATATAAAGATAAGTTAATTGCTATATATGTGACTTTCTAGCTGTCATAGTTTTTATAAAACAGACTTCTGAAAATGGACCAGCTCTAAGAACTCTGTTTGGTGAACTCACCACCCTGCATATAATGGGTCAGATCTCTTGAACCGCTCAAATTATCCAAGCCGTATTTACTAATGATACTTGGGACATATATATCCATCATTCTAATGACTTGGGAGCAAATTGACAATGGTCACCCGGGAGGATCTTCCATTTTTGGTAGTTTACAAATGGACTCACCCTGTTATCGATGTCAAGACTCTCTGTTGCTGTGTAACCCAAAATGGAATCGAGCCTTCATAAGCTGTGGACCAGAGTGTGTTATTTAGAAACAGAGAGTCAAGACATCGAAATGAGTGGCCATTGACCCAGATACATTGACTGTGGCACCGTGCTCAGCATGCACTGTAACAGTCGTTTTATAATGCATATTAATCACAGGTTGCCATGGTCTTCCTATCTAATTATTGAATGAAATTAACTTTATAATCATCACAGCGTGCTTTATGGACAGTTACCCCTCCTCAGATCTAGATTGCTAAAATATTAGAACATGCTTAGGTATCCTGTTAGGCAAATTTCTAAATTGTATGAATATAGTATCAACGTATCGACCCTGAAGACCTAAAGGGGACCAGTGCACTCCTAAATGGATAGGAATGCATGTAAGCACATGCCAAGTTGTTTTGCTATGTTTCAGATTTCATCATGTCAATCCTCCAGACTTGTCTTCTTCTTGCCACCTTCCTCCATCAAGGAGATGCCCAGCCGTACACTGTAAACGAGCTCGTTCACCCATCATGCTCAGCAAGTAGGTCTATGATTGGAAGTGACAAATATTTTGTTAATGACAAGCATCTAGCACTGTTGTTATAGCAGTCTGCTAATATCAACTTTTGCCCATCAATAAACTCTGAAATACTTAAATGTGTAAATTGATCACGAAGAGTCTGAATCTCCCTACATATTTTAGCCCCAAGTAAAAAGTTTTATTTTGCAATGCTTGGTGATGAGAAACAACCCTTTTCTTTTTTCCTAGCGGACTTGAGTATGGAGCAGACTACACTGCCCACAGTACGGGGCGTTATAGGGGCTCCATGTACCGGCTACCTGAAGTACTTTGTGGGTGCACCAAAACGCCTTTGTGCAGATGGAAGTCCTCCACAGATCCCCAACAGGGACTTTGCACACCGAGCATGTTACACACTAGGAACCAACATGTACCGACCACCCACCTTCCACGCTACCTCAAGTGACCAGTTCATGTTGTTTATGTGAGTTCAATCATGTTTACACTATATTGGTAATTACTGGCCAACACTGTTTTGATGCAGTATGCTGTTTCTTTGCTCATTAGTGCCACATTCATGAATCACAACAGTACTATAAAGTGTAACGGAGCACATCAAGGCTTTATATACGAAATACATTGTAAAAGTGCTCCATAGTGTCATGAAGGTGAGGGATCACTACAGTGTTTTCCAATTAAATGTTCAATCAACTATTCTGGACCAACTCCATTTTTAATGGATTTTGCCATTAATCTATGCTTTATGATATTTAAGGGAGAGGATTGTCTTACATCTCATTCATCATTTGCTATATAAATCCATGAATGTCATATGGGACAGAATCAGATAATGCACTCTGTCTTGTTTCCTTTTACAGCTGTGATATGTACACTGAGGCAGGAGTTGATATACCAACTGGCATAACTAGTGTTGCTGCTGTTGGGGGAAGTCCTGTGACAGAAAAACGCTGTGAGGCTGCTGGACAAAACGACTTCTGTTTTGCAGATTGCTATGACCTTGCCACTACAGTGACAGATGGACAGGGAAGTGACTGTGCTGATTCTGGGCCATTTTGGGCAACTACATGCATAGGTGGGCTGGTATGATAGAGATGGAGAAGGTGGGGGTTTAATTTTCAGTAGCTTAACCCTATTACATGCAGCTGATCCCTTAAAGTGTCGTTGTTATATATCAGGAAGTGCCTTTGTTAACAGTGGGTTTTATTACATTCTTGAATAAGTGTCAGGATGGTGTACTTGCTGACTGTATGTTTTGTTACATTGTTACTACAGATGCTGATGAGTGTCAGGATGGTGTACTTGCTGACTGTAGGTTTTGTTACATTGTTACTACAGATGTTGATGAGTGTCAGGATGGTGTACTTGCTGACTGTAGGTTTTGTTACATTGTTACTACAGATGTTGATGAGTGTCAGGATGGTGTATTTGCTGAATGTAGGTTTTGTTACATTGTAACTACAGATGTTGATGAGTGTCAGGATGGTGTACTTGCTGAATGTAGGTTTTGTAACATTGTTACTACAGATGTTGATGAGTGTCAGGATGGTGTATTTGCTGAATGTAGGTTTTGTTACATTGTTACTACAGATGTTGATGAGTGTCAGGATGGTGTATTTGCTGAATGTAGGTTTTGTTACATTGTTACTACAGATGTTGATGAGTGTCGGGATGGTGTACTTGCTGACTGTATGTTTTGTTACATTGTTACTACAGATGTTGATGAGTGTCAGGATGGTGTATTTGCTGACTGTAGGTTTTGTTACATTGTTAGTACGGATGTTGATGAGTGTCAGGATGGTGTACTTGCTGACTGTAGGTTTTGTAACATTGTTACTACAGATGTTGATGAGTGTCTAGATGGTGTACTTGCTGACTGCACTGGACCATTCCCTGATAGCTGCATTAAGAAAAAAGCTTGTGGTGACAACACTGTCTGTACTAACATACAGCTTGGTACAGGGGGATGGACTTGTGAGTGTGCTACAGGATATGAAGCAGCTTCAGACGAGGACCCTTACAATGATGGATGTGAAGGTATTGTGTACATTATTATGAGGTGGCATAACATATATCTATTAAGTCTGTCTGTGTTAAAATACAATGAGAAATGTTTGTGCCAAAACTATTCTATTTAGATTCAAGTGTATATAATCATCAGGCAGGTTAATCTGGCATTCACAATCATTTCTTAAACACCATAGCTATAAATTGGTATTGGCGGTTTTTAAATATAGCCCCCTCAACCCACATTCCCCCACCCCCCCCCTGTAACTAATAAATTAACTATCCCTTAGGAGGTAATAATTATGTTTTCACAGACACTGATGAATGCCAGGACGAAGATATGTGTGGCTTTGATGCACAGTGCATAAACACACCAGGCTCCTATCTATGTGCGTGTGGACAACCTGATTTGTATAATGGCAATGCTCAAACCTGTTCAAGTATGTGTATTATATAATATCTGCGTTTAAATGGTACAACATTAGATTTATTACCAATTCTTGACACTGAAGCGATAAGTTTTGATATGAACCTTTAAACTAAAAAATTGGCATATATCGCATTGACATTTTTCCTTTCAACTTTTTCTGTTACTAAAACCTTGTTTTATCATTCCAGAGGCATCATGCACTAGTGCCCCTATTCTGCCTTATGCTCAGCCTATCACAACAATACCACTCAATCCAATGGCAGGTGCCAAGGTGGTCTATGAATGCCTACCTGGTTATAAGGTCAGTCATCACACATTAAAACATTAAATTGTTGTTCTAGTCATATACCATTATCAAATGATTAAGGAGCTATTAGATAATTTCTGCAAAGCATTCTCGATTCTGAGGTAGTTTTAACCAAACTGATAACACTTCAGCAGGTTTTCCTTTTCAAATAGTATATACTTCCGCATATATATGCGGAAGGTTCTTCCCAATTTGTGCAGATTGAGAGTTGGCAGTAGCTCTCTTATCTTGGTGTATGTACACACGCACGGAGCATTATACAACTATGGCCCAGCAAAGGGGTCTAGGATTGTTGATAATCCAAATAATGAGTCAGGATCTACAATAATTAAACTCTCTATGCATTCCACTGATTACCGAAACTACTTTCTTATTCATTGACAGGTTGAGTTGCCCCTTCTACCAGAGATACTCTATCCCTTCCATGGCTATGTGACCCTCACATCTTTTGAAGTTTATTGTTCTGTAGGAGGCGATTGGAACCCTTTCCCCCTGCCAATCTGCAATTGTAAGCATAGTTTATATGTTGTTACTTTATAATCATTTAATTTTTGTGGAATACAGCAGTCCTATTGTCTTCACTGTGTCTATTTATTCACAAACCAGGGGTCTGTAACATAATGAATTAACGGGTACGAATATTGATATAAATGCGGTTCAGTGTTGCGAGGCTGCAAATTATCGTACCTATTAGATGTTGGTGTCCGTTCAGGGAAAAGGGTATGATCTGTGTTTTCTATATAAAGTTGTGAAGTGTTACCATGCCCGCAAAAAGGTGGTCATAAATTGAAATACATACCCTTTAATATTATATATAGTGTTCCACAAGTCAAAGTTATACATGTGTCAAGTACACGTTAAACTTCTTTTTAAACATTTATCACCCCTATTTAAAACTAAATTTGAATAACTATATGATAATATATAAATAAAGGCTCATATATACATTTCATATGAAATTTATTAACATCCAATGCTTTTTCATAGGAAAATGATAAGCGAAAATTGGTGGTCGTACAGCCATGCTCACTGATTAAATGCTAGAACACAGTTTGTGGTCATGAATATTTTATTATATTTGTTATATTGGGCCCAGTATTATTTTCATTGATAATTGGTGCCCGTACAATATCCACTAAAATTATATTTTCTTTGTTATATGCAACCTTTCCTATTTTCGTTGATATTATGTTTCCCTACCATATTGTGATGTATTACACAAATATGTGTATTTTACCATGTACCCTGCCCATTATGGCTATATTCTTGGCATAATTGACGGGCACAAGTTAGTGGGCACCAATATTAATGGGCACAAGACATTATATTGCCCGCTAATACATTAAATTGTCCTGCAGCACCATCATTTCATTCCCGTTAGCATGCCCACAGAAACGTACCCATTCTTTTTATATTCCCTATACTAACAGGTACAACTTATGTAACAGACCCCGGGGGTAGTAGCCTGTCCATCTTACTGTATAATTTCCTCTGAATTAATTCCTGCAGCAGTCACCTGTACAAACCCTGGCTATGTACCCAATGCTGTGAGCCCTTCATCCGACTGGAATTACCTGGATGAGGTTACATACACATGTAAAATTGGATACCGTCCCAAAGAGAGAAAGTATGGACAAAGGTCCTTCTCCCGGATCTGTAACGCTGATGGTTCATGGACTGATGGCACAACTTGTGAAGGTAGACTGTTTTTATTTTGTGCAAAATGTGTATCAGTAGTGCTACAGGCCACATATTCCTCAACATAACAAGTGCAGCTGAGTGCATATCCTCAACCTGTAGATATTGATGAGTTTGTTATATATAATGTAGAACATCAGGGTATTTGCGGGGTGGTGGCCAAGTACTGTATTAAGACAAAAACAATGCTTCACTCATGTTGTCCCCTTCCAGATGTAGATGAATGTGTGGAGAAGCCGGGTATCTGCGGGAACGTGGCCAAGTACTGTACCAACACAGTGGGCAGCTACATGTGTTCTTGTGTGCCTTGGTACCAGAAAGACACTGCTAATGATAAATGTGCTGTTGACCATGGTAGGTCTGATCTTCGGATTCTAGATCCATTATTCTTCAGAAAGAAGTCAGAAAATTTGTGTATTTGCATTTTGGGTGTAGGCAGAATTCGTGTGTAATGGGATGTATAATGTAAAAAGGGTGAGAAGGCAGAATGTCAGAAAGAAGTTCAGATAGCTAGCCATAGCGAGAATCAATTATGCCTTGATTCAGACATATGAAACTTTTTTAAATATGAAAAATATGTATAACATGATGTGTAAACCCCTTCAGTTGCAAAGGAGTCATTCAGAGCGCATCAGCTAGCTTTGAATATTTTATCTTTGTCTTTAAACTCGCCATCTTCCTTTTCCTTCATCAAGCAACCATACCCGATATCAACCCATGTGATCTGATTGATAGTATCAGCTTCTGTAAGCGTGGCGTATGCTATGTGGAGGACGGAAAAGCACGATGCAGGTAGGTGCTCCCTTTATTCCGAGGGTACCCAGGCAATACTGTTGGTTTGTATGATCCCAAAGGGTGTGTCGTCTATATACTTAAACTACCCAGCACCGATGACACTGCGTTTGTTTGATCCACATATGGACCAATCATATATTAAAAGCACTTACCGGTTATATTAATATCAAAACCATGTACAAAGGATGAGAAATCTTTGTTCTAAAGTACAATCATATGGGGCGAGCTGCATGTTTTTCATGTTCTGGTGTTGTATTTGCAGGTGCTACACAGGCTTTGTGGGGGTGGCGTGTGACATGCCGGTGTTTAACACCAACCTGATGCTGACACTAGTGGCACTGGTGCTGGCAGTATCAGTGGCAATCATCCTCATTCTCTTCTGCTGCTACTCTTACTTCATAAAGCCGGCTGTGCTGCCCAATAAACAAAAGCCGGGCTAACAGCTTTACTTCTACAGGGTAGGGGTTGTTGCATACATCTTGGGCATCTTGTAAACCAAGCAAAGTGGCCAGTTTCGTTCAGAGTGGGCTCGTCTCCTAAATCAGGCCACACTTTTCTTTTAATTTGGGTTACGGATCCTTCAAAAAGTTATCAACGCACGGAGGACGAAATAAAAGGAATCTAAAATAAAATAAAAGTTGGCCTCTGGGCATTTTATTTATTGACTGTACAGAAAAATTGGATATCCCATTTCGGAGAGAAAAATAAAAGTACCTGCCACAATAGAAAGGATGATCCAACAATAGAATTACAGTAATTTTTACATGAAGTCCCATTTTGCCTAAATGAAAGATAATGGTTAGTTTTTTTTCCTGTTGATTTTAGCTTTTCATTGATATATTTTTTCTTAAATTTGTTTTCTCTGGAGTACACATCGGAGGGCATAAAAAAAATTCAAATTTTATTTTAATTTTGATTTTTGGCTTTCCTAGTGCGGCGGGCCCGTAACCCAAATAAATAAAAAAGTGTGGCCTTAGTTGTAGAAAACATTTTAAAATTCTGTGAAAATCACGAGAATATGTACAGTGCGGAAATATCTACATTTTCAGTATCTCACATCCTCGTGAACACTGGTTTGGATTCAGACTCTTTGTTCCACCCGTCATTTGCAATATTCTTATTTAGCCTAATTGTAGTATTTCCTGTCAATGTAACTTCCATATTGTATGTTCTCTACACATGTAATGTTCAGCAATACATCAGGCTATAAGAAAGGATGAGGATAAGAAAGTCTTCATTAGTGTTCCAATGGAGGTATCATCTTATTATCCCAAGATATGAAACCTTGATAATAATTCTGATTGAAATGTTAGAAATTATTTTGGGGAGGTATTCGTGGGGTATCTTTATATCTTTCAAATTATATATTGCCACAATTGGTCACTTTGTGTATAATTAAACAAATTTATGAATCGGAATATACACATAACGTAACTGTACCTGGAAAACAACAGTCATTAGTACACGTCGGATAGGCCTCCAGTAGAATCTTACCGTAGGTACAACCCCCACGTAATTTGATGTTGTATGTAATTTTCGAAGATGACCTGGTCAAATAAAATACATTTATAAACTCAAAATATCTGGAACTTGTAATAGGGCCTACTGTACAACAGGATCTGAAGTGTGACCGAAGATCATTGATGTTCATATTTATATATACATGTATGTATGTATGTATGCATGTATGTATACATGTATACATGTATTATTTACATTGTTATCCGTATACTCACTTTATTTTGAGGGAAGCATCTTTTAAACTATAATGAACCAGCAATTTCAATAAAATCAATAGTTTTATTTTTTAAATATGTGTTCTCTTTTATTCATTCCAAAGGTTCAGTGCTACACATGAGATGTACATTTAGAATATAGGAATGCATATTACAAGGTTAATAATCTAGGTTGAAACATCCGCATACATATTGTGTATTGGCAGTGAAACCTATGCAACTTATACTTGAATTTTCAACCCTTGAGGCGTAGTTCTATGAACCCCAAACCGATTCTTACGTACTACCCCCATAACTAATGAAGAGAGGGAGCTTGAGGACTTTTGTATTAAATAAACTGTATCTACATGTTACATAGAGCATGAATAATCTTTCTCAGATCATTTCCAATTTGTACTCATTAAGGCAAATATGTTTTAAAATGGCAAGATCACTAATATGTACCCTTGTCACAAATGCTATACCACGAATGGTGCCATGGATTCTTAACTAGTATTCCGATCTTCTTGTAAATTGAAACACATATTTCTCATAGCATAAGTCAATCTAAATCATTTTGTGAAAATATATTTTCTTTTTTTTGGCTTAAAACTATACTTCATGGGATTTGTATAGATATCTATGATTTAATTTTCTTACTCTACCATCCATATGGCTGCTTAGCTTATCACATGATTATTAGCTATTTTAAACTTCAGGGTGAGGGTCGGGACAAAAAGAAAAACTAACTAACAATATATACTTTATTACAATTTTGAATTTTATTTTCATTTCCATTATTCCTGTAATAAAATATATATGTGAAGTAGAAGGAAGTCAGAGCTTTAGCATTGCGTGGGGAACCAATCCATGGCACCCTTAGTCCTTGTTATTTCTTGGAGAACCTATCACCTATGATTATGGGCAACAATATTACAATCAGTCAATGATTATTGTAATAAGGCCCAAAATAAAGGTGTGTTTCAGGTTACCCGACCGTACCTAGCTAAACAGGGTCGACCTTAGTCATGTTTATCCAATTTTGAAAAAAACAACGTTTGCGAGTCAATTTTTGACCCTACTTAGCAAAAGAGGGCTGACCCTAGAAATTGTTATCAGATTTGGGGGAAAAAAAGATGTCAATTAATTTTTGGGCTATTTCAGAGTCAGTTTGATTGTGGACGGGTCAATGCTGTTATTGGTCAGTGGGCAAGTCTATTATTGGCTACCTTTCAGGCCAAAGTAAAAATTGTAAAAAATTTAAAGAGAAGAAAAGATCCGACCTAGCCTCAAATATGCATTTTACTCATTAAAGTTCAGATCAAATAATTAAATACACCTGTAATATTTTCCATATCAATTAATGTATTCTCCGGAAACCAAGTATGGCGATGGTCATATAAAACCAATAAACACTTTATGGGAAAATGTAAAAAAAACAAAAACATATACAATGAAAGATACAGAATTATAAGTAGTAATATAGTAATAAAATGTTTTTATCGTTATTCAATATGTATGTCCATGAAGTAGATGAGCGGTGATGAGAAACAAGTTTATTATTTGGAGTGGCCTTAACAGTATGTTCAAGGGTTCGAGCATTTCTTTGAGAAATGTTTTCTAGAATTGGCCCTAAATCAATACACACCAGGGGGAGCCAGTGAGTGTCTAATAGTTCAGGAGTAGCTACAGGGTCCCGACACCAGTTTCCAACAATCATCCTTAAATAAAGTAGAGTAAAAAGTGGCGAGTATGGTTATTTTGATATATATATATATATATATATATATATATATATATATATATATATATATATATATATATATATATATATCCTTATTACCATCATCATCGGCTTGGAAGGAATAATGACACTACACAAAAATACTGAAAAATTGCAGATAGTTCACAGAGGCCAATCCAATGGGCACTAAGAAACAGCTCATTATTTGGCAGTAGGTTGATATAATGTTGAGAACTTGTTCAATCGATTGTCAACATTGATGCCTGAATCGCCCTAATACAGAATCTCAAATAACCATGCCTGAGCCAAGAATTACCAATATTGCTGCTTAATATGTATAGGGGACACTAAAAACATTTAATCCATTATACACCATTTACTCTTGATATTTGACATTTCATGTGGGATTAAAGATAATCACACCTACCATCGAAACTGGAACACTTATTTTTTGTGTCCGTTTGGTACCAAGGCACACAAGAACACATGTAGCTGCCCACCGTGTTGGTACAGTACTTGGCCACGTTCCCGCAGATACCCGGCTGCTCCACACATTCATCTACATCTGGAAGGGAACAACATAAGTGAAACATTGTTTTTGGTTCTCCCTGAGCTCTTTAGATTGCATTACCCATCTCTGCATACCGTGGCAGTGGGTAAACCTTAGGACTTTGGGGGCAAGACTTGAGGGTATGGAATTGAAACAAGTTCTAGAGCCATTTGTTAGTCAAGTTTTGCAAAGAAACTTTTCTAACGCTATTTTTCTGTACAGTCGCGAAAATCAACAAGCTAATGAGAAATGCATTTTAGGGGGAAAACATACCAAACGGATTTTTCTTTATAAAGAAACAAAATTTTGCCCCTATAATGTAAATTTCTTTCTTTATGATGCATTTATAATTTTTATGAAAGTTTTGGTTAATATTCATCACCAGCTACTGTTGTTGTGGATTCAATGGTTAACCGGTAACCATGGAAACAAAAAGTACACAAAGAAAAACTGTTCGTTTGATGGTCATATTTATACATCTACAATATAAATATATGGCCAGGGCTGGGCAGCTGTCGCCATGTCGCCAAAAAGTGGCGACACTGGCCTTGAAATTGGCGACAAGCCTCTCAGATTCTCCTCCTGGTCTCAAGCTTTTTTAAACTGAAAGAATTTTGAAAATATTCCAACTAGAACCAAAGTTACAATCCATTTTCAAATCGCAGCAGAATACACTATTTGATATAAATATTTAAAAAAATTTCCAATCCCATTTCCTATTGTTTATCTCACTAGTTACCTTCCATTGTCACAGACTTTCCTTCCCTTGTCCCTGACCATCCCTGTCCTAATTGTTGCTGGGCCTGGAATTTACAATTTTAAAAGGCTGCACCTGTTAGCCTACTGCAAGATTTTCAAAATGTTCTACAATAAAGAATTAATATATTGTGTGCCAAAATGCCTCAGAATGTACCACTTCAAGTCTAGACCTCCAATAATCTCTCAGGATATTTCCCTCTGAAAAATGTGCTATTTCCAATAGGAAAGGATGCTACACACCATACACATAGGCCACAGCAGCATCTCCTTTAGAAATTAGAAATCTGTGCTTCGTGAGTATGAGATGAATACAGATCTGAGATGTAATTTCAGGCATGCAAACTCCTCAGATTTCCCCCCGCCAAATTTGTCATTCTTGTATTAAATTTGATCTAATGAGAACTCTGTTTACATTTATGTAAAGGGGGACTTGTAATTTCATCAGACAAGAAGATCAAAATACATCAAACTTCACCATTCCCAGCTGACAAAAAAAGCATTATTTTACGTCCAAATAACGTTTCAAACTTTACATAACATTATGTCATACTAAAGAGCCTTAGAAAAACATATAACGCTATATAACATTATAAAATGGTGTATAACGTTATTTGTTTACTGGATTTGCCTTCTTGATTTTCAAAATTTTCTTGGGGGGGCATGCCCCCCAACCCCTCTAGCACTGCTGTGACATGTGATTGGCAAAGGAACATTTAACTCTTTTAGTGATATTTTAAGGTGGGGTGGCAGACATGCCACATATGCCAAAATGCATCACATTGCACCATTTCAAGTCAAGAATTTCAAAATTGTCTTAAGACCTTTCCATTCAAAAACCAAAGTTCCATCCCCAATAATAAAGCAAAGGCTGGTTAATACAGATCTTAATTTTGATACATTTCTGGCCAGAATGCACCATTTCAGGTCTTCAAAATGTTCCCACTAAAGACAGGCTTCATAACACAGATTGGCCTAGATTGTCAAATCTTCCTAAAATAATATATATAATACATTTCTGAGTTGTGATATATTTTTGGCCAAAATGAAGCAGAATGCACTATTTTGCAAGTCTAAATTTCCACTTTTCCTAAAACCTTTCCTAAAAAATAAACAAGTTTCCAGCCCCCAATCATAGAGCATAGTTCGGAGGTGAGCCTTAATATATTGTGTGCCAAAATGCATCAAAATACCCCCCCCCCCCAACAATTCTCGATCTACCACTGGCTACAGGCAATCCTGTATTGGCTCCAGGATTTTCAGATATGCCCACCCCTGATGGCTTCTACCCTTAGGACATCTACCCACTTGGACATCTATCCCTTCAGAACTGCCCTCTAGGATGTCTACTCCTAGGGATGTTGACATGCACCCCCACCGCATATGGGCAAGTTGAGGGGGTAGATGTCCAGAGTGGTAGACGTCAGCTTGCTAGATTTTGTTAGTATTCTTCTCGAACCAAACCAAAGTTTTGAATAAGGTAGGATCGGATGTGTTTTAGGGTAATGGTCATAAGTGGCTAGATCCCCAAGGGGGTGGGAGTACCAGGAGTATCTGCCTTGTCATGATCAGCCTTTAAGCAATATGCGAATAGTGGGAGTGTGGTCCTTACTTCTCTGGGGTATGTTTCATACATTGCATGCACTTTCTGCTTTACCAATGACATGCTCCATCAGAAAAGCAGACAGCTCTCTTTATTGTAAGGGTGAGCTATGAAGGTCCTCCATCACCATGGAAAGGCACAGTTTGGCATTATCTTTGGGATTGGCATTCTGTTTTTTCTGCATTGCTCCCTAGTTTCAGGGTCTGTTAACAATCAACATTTTGAAAAGGTTCATTTTATGTACTTGTGATTGCTGGCCCATCTTTCCCAACATGAACGCCATTCCGTTTGAGTATAGTGAACAGGTCAAGTATTGGCCCTATTCCTAGCTGAATCAATATATTGTCAGCTTGTAGAGGCTTTAAAACCTTTTGGAGCCTCTACTGCGAAATGTAGATGGTGAAGATTTTGAGTAAGGTTGAGGCTGTGCGACAGAATTTTTCTCATGTTCGATAAATGTACTTAATTTATCAGGCTATTTTTTTCAGGCCGAAAGGCCCTGGAGGGGCCCTGGTGGTGAGCTTGCGAACTACCAGGTTGAGGCATTATATTGTTTTCACTTGACAGGAAGTCAGTACGGGTGCCGCCATTTTGTTTTAAGGGGTGCCGCCATTTTGCTTTAAGGTGTCAAAACACAAATTTATGCATATAATGATAAAATTAATATTAATCAACCTTCGATCCTGAGGTTGATTATAAGCATATCTATACCCCCTAACATGGACCCAAGGAATTCAATGGTTCTATTGGTTTGTTGCTAAGACAGCTGGTTGCCTAGCAACAGATATTCTAATTGTTTATCTGCCTAGCAACACCCATTTCCATGCTCCTGAGGTTGATTATAATTAGGTATCCCAGGGAGTTTGAGGATCTTTTTGTTGCACATCTGGAAACTAGTTAGATGAAAAGCCCATGTTAAAAGAAGAAAAACGGTCTTTATATGATGCAGATCGGTCAAGCGGTTTGGATTTGACAGCAATTTGAAAGTGTCATAATGAAGTCTGGACTTAGCCAAATTTGGCCCTTCTCCTCAAGCTCATTATGCAAGCATATGATAAGTGTTCTGTAATATCAGAGGAAAGGAATAGATTGTGTTTACTCATTTGATCCTGATCACAGCATATATCTCCTTGTTACGATGAAGAGTCAATGCGTTCAGACCACAAGTTGTAATTTTACAGGTCCTCAAAATCATGATATATTACATGTGAATCATAGATCTTACACAGAGATGTAGAAAATATCGTAAGTTTGGTAGTGTCTGATTTCTCCAATATGTCAGATATCCCCTTGGTTCTCTGGGAACTCGTTCTATATGCAATAGAGACTGTGCTTATTTTTTTCCCGCTCATAATAACCAAGGATGACTCCACAATTTTCATTTAAAAATGAGGAAAATACTAGTTTTCCCAATGTCCCTGAACAGTGAAAATGACCAGACTCCAAATCAACACCACGCAACGGTTGTTTCATATATCAAGTTGGATTTTTTTATAGCCATAGTTCAATATGGCATACATCAGTTCCAAGCAACCTTTATCTATTTAAAGTATCAGATAATACTGAGTGATCTAATAAAAATCATGAAATTCTCTGAAATTGCTAAAATATAGCTGATATCAGGCTACTTTATAGTAGCTTAGGACAAAATCTATTTTTGATCTCTAAAGCCAACTCGGTATTTCAACTCATTTATACTATTCCTATTATGTAACAACACAATTATGTGACTCTAAGGTCCATTACATAATGATATACTAATCCTTATACTGTGGTCTTCTATGCTGGGAAGAAATGGGGTTGCAATCGATATATTTGTATGGAACCACATGTATGATAATCCTGTGGAGTATATATATATCCTATGTATGAATTTAGCTTGTAATGTAACCTTTATAACCAATAAGTGAGGACACATGCCTTCAGACCTGGACTGAGGTGAAGGGGGTCAGGTGCTTTATTCTACTGTGGCTCTGACACCGTTAATCATATCAGCAAAGTAGTTGTGCATCTTATAGAGCAATGATATCCCCGTCAAATATCCTCAAATATGTGGATCTAACATTTTTTTAAAGTTCCTAAAAGTGCTGAAAATTGACCAAAAAATCGTATTATTTAATTTTAAAATACTTCTAATATGCCTACCCCCCTTGCCATGCCTCAAAATTAAGCCCTAAGTGTCCGACTTTGAGTGGTTAAACTCCTAAAACTGTATTTGTAATGACCTGGGATTGAAAGCAGTATAAATTACAGGTCTTCAGGGGGGGCTGGGAGCTTTATTCTACTTTCGCTCCTACGCTATTATTCATATCAACTAAGTAGTTGGTGTATCTGATAGAGTAAAGAAATACCTCTCAAAGGATACCAAACATGTGTATGTAACATTTCAAAAATGGGTCAAAAATTGTCAGAAAATTCTTATTTTTTAAATGAAAAATACTTTCAATAGGCCTACCCCCAACTGTAATACCTCAAAATGACCCCCTGAATGTACTGCTTACAGTGGTAAACATTCTGAGACTGTATCTCTAATGGCGTGAGAGCGAAAGCAGTATATAAACAGTGTATCCTTCAGGGCTGCATTGCTACTCACTGATAATAAGTTCTGTTTTCCATTTTTTGGCCAACTTCACAGCACCAGTACGGGTACTTAGAATCATGATAGAGCTGATTAAAAACGTCAGGTAGATGCGGGTGGATTAGATCTTTCATCAGCACATTTCAGATAGGCGATATTCTGAGTAGTTTGGAAAAGAGACCATTTCTAAAAGTAGATGTTTTGGTGAGTTTTTGCGCGAGGACACAGCCAACGGCGACCTACTGGGATACCTATTTTAATCATACCTACCCCCCCTAACATGGATCCAAGGAATTCAATGGTTCTATTTGTTTGTTGCTAAGACAGTTGGTTGCTTAGCAACAGCTATTATAATTGTTTATCTGCCTAGCAACACCCATTTCCATGCTTCTGAGGTTGACTATAATCCTACATACCCCCCTAATATGGACCAAAGGAATTCAATGGGTTTATTAGTTTGTTGCTAAGACAGCTGGTTGCCTAGCAACAGTTTTCTTATTGTTTATCTGCCTAGCAACACCCATTTCCATGCTCCTGAGGTTGATTATAATCCTACCAACCCCCCTAATATGGACCCGGGGAATTCAATGGTTCTATTTGTTTGTTGCTAAGACAGCTGGCTGCCTTGCAACAGCTATTCTTATTGTTTATATGCCTAGCAACACCAATTTCCATGCTCCTGAGGTTGATTATAATCATACCTATCCCCCCTAAAATGGACCCAAGGTATTCAATGGTTCTATTTGTTTGTTGCTAAGACAGCTGATTGTCTAGCAACAGCTACTCTAATTGTTTATCTGCCTAGCAACACTTATTTCCATGCTCCTGAGGTTGATTATAATCCTACCTACCCCCCCCCCCTGCCAAGGACCCAAGGAATTCATAATAACTCCCAAATTTTTGACGCAACAGGGGAAAACGTAGCATAGCGGAGATTTAGTGACATAAACAGCCACTAGGTGGCCACTACCCATGTAACAATATGAAATGACCCTACTGACTTATCATGGAACCTTATCATTGGCCACTTCTCCTTTCCCAATTCTGGCAATCCTACCCCCAAAATAATCAGCATAAGCCTTTCTTAGCAACACATATGAACCTGTCTCTGTGTTAAGCACTGACAGTGCTAGTCCTACTTAGTAGGACTCATAACATTCTCCATATATAACTACATTTAATTCTTTAAGAAAGCTGTTGGTGTACTCAAAATTAGATAATCACATAATTACATGTTAATATTTATTTGGAAGAGAAGGTCATAGTGATCCTTTGAGTTATGATTGTCCGAATCAGGCAAAGGAAAATTTCCATAAGTTCCATGATAAATCGCTAAGATAATGGTATACTGCTGCACTGTTGGCCACCTAGTGGCTGTATATTACACTAAATCCCTGTAATGGCACGTTTTCCCCTGTTGTGTCACATCTGTCAGTTATATCATCCTCCCGCCCTGTTTATATGGTGTCTTGAATGGGTCCCCTACAAAGATACCAACCATGTAGACATTATGTTCCTTCAAATGCAAGAATTCTTGTTAAATGTCTTTATCCATTCTTGCCATGCTTAAAAATACATGTTGCAGTAGGTTGTTTCCAAAAATATTAATTGCCTTAATATATATGTTAAAATAAAAAAATCTACTTTTGATGTTGTAGCCACCTGAAAATATAAATCTATGAGTAAAGGATCTCCGTTTAGAGGGATGTACCTGGAGGGGAGAGGGGTGATAGCAGTCGTGCCCGACTGACCCCCGGGACCAGGTAGGGGCCTTTTGTGAGTAGGGCCAATTAAAGTAAATAAGACCCGAGCCGGGAAGGGGGTGTGAGCCAGTCTATTTGGGTATCGGGGATGAGGGTATAATTGTGTAGGTTGTAAAGCTGGGTGTGGGGACCAGGCATAAAATGGGTTTAGGGGGACGTCAGAAGGAAACCTCTGTGGGAATTTGGGTTGTCTAAGGACCGAATGCCGAGGCATGTCTCTCCGTTACCGTGGGAAACCAGCAATATTCTAATGCCAGCTGATTGTTCTGCACCTGGGGGTTATGGTCACTAAAAGGAATTATGGCCGCAGGTCCCCACACCTTGTGGCTGACCACGGGTACGGGAAGTATCATCTCATGGTGAGAAGAGGGTTGTATCTGTACTGTAGAGTAGACAATTTTTATTCCAGATATTGATACCTATGTAGTGGTTCGGAATCTCAGAAAGAGAACAAGAACGTCAGTTTCCAAGTGCGAAGTAGAAAGCGTGTTTTATTCAACGTATCCCTATTACAATTGAATCTAGTCTTAACCCGAAGGGTAAGACGAAGCAGTCCTGGTTCAATCTAGTGATTGGGGTAGGGTAATGCTGGGAGTCAGCCGGGCCTGCACTGACTGGCGACTATACGAGGAGGGGAGGTTTATATACCCCCTTTGGATGTGAAATGGACATGGTCACGTGTCGGTTGGCTCCCGCCTGAAACGTGGTGCGCAGTACCCGAGAGAGGACAGTCGCCCCCTCTGGGATACCGCCCACACTAACGCCAGGCGGGAACAAACCAAACTTAACCCTCCTCGGTCACCTGGATGTAAATGATTACCGTAGTAAACCCCTACACTACCCCCCCTAGACAACACTAGGTGTGGTAAAAACCTGAGTAGTAGACTCATAATAAAATAGTTTGACAACCAGAAGTAGTTTGTCTATACACTATACACAAAGGGTTTTACTACCATTAGTCATATGTAATATATGATGAACAATATTAATGGAATTAAGGCATTACACTGTCATAGAAACCTTATGATATGACTTTTACGTTAAGTAGTACCCGAAGTAGTTACTAACAGTTTGTAACTATCTTCTGATATGAAATACATATATAGTCCTGATAAAAATATGATTGGCAAGTGTACCAATTCCAAAAAATTATTACCAGTCCTAAAAAGGACTCACAAGCCTAAAAAAAAAATTACATAGGGATACATGATAACTTTTCTCTGCACCAGAATCAAAAATTTTATCACCTCCATTTTCCATAACAAAATATATCTACGACTAGATATACATACTCTTATTTACATCCACCCGACGTTTGAACACAGTTATGGTTTATACAGATCTTTGGTAATATCCTGAGTATCATAAACTATCGTAGTGTATCAGCACCATAAATATATATACTGTGAACGTAGTTATTTTCACGGGTATACATTTTCGCGGAGGGGGCAAAAACAATAATTTCACTGGTACTTGAATTTGCAGACAACCAAGGCAGGTCACTGATGGGGTGTTTGTAATACTGTATTTGCGGTATTATAAATTCGCTGCTCTTTCATTTCCGTGAATATAGCGAAAATATATACACAGTGAAATAAATTACGACCACAGTATTAGAAACATGGACGAGAATGTATAGTAGGGAATTGAATCAGATAAATGTCGTCCTAAAACTTTCTAGAGGCATTTCTGAGTAAAGTTCCGCAAGCCATTTTTCTAGGACCACTTTTTCTTGTAGATTACAGAAAAAGTACTTGCGGAACTGAGAAATTCATATAAGGGGGTCAAAACCCCCCCAAACCATAGATTTCTGACAAAAATCCACATTTCATCGTCCGGAACGGCTCTTTATTACCATATCTGGTCAGGGAATTCCTTAAATGAAAGGTCTGATAGAGAGGCATCTTCATGAATTACCATTGTGGTAACCATGGTTACCATGGTTACAATCAAAACCTAAGAAGGCATCTTTTTGTGTTGTTTAAATTGATGTAGCCATCTATAATTATATCTAATTTTCTCTTTAACCATAGAAGGATCATATGATGCTTCAAGTAACACATTCAATTGTTGTCATGATGCATCAATGCAGCACTGGTGACAAATGATTCACCATACTGTGTTGGTTCATCAGGCATGAATTCAGCCCCAATGATAAACACAGCAGGTTCATATCCATGCATCTCATCCCAAAAGGGCATAACGCACTATACTCCCTTCAAAGGGTCTCACTAGCCAATACCCCCTTCATGGTCCTCATAGAGGGAGGTGACTGTACATATATACGACAATGACCAGGACTCTTGTGCACTGCAAGTATCAGGAAGCCTGCTTCCAGGATCTCCAATATCCTCACCATTTTAAAGGTACGCAAGGTAAGAACTGGCTAGGATGCAGACCATGGCCAGGAATGGTTGAATAGGATAGGAAAGAGTGAGGGATGTAATGTGGGAATTACAAGGACAAGAACTGCATTGAACAGATGCGCATTGTCCTATACTCTACAATCACACATTGGTCAGGAGATCGCCAAAGAAAATGAAATCCTCCTTAATGAGAGCCTCCCAAAGCGCAAGAAAAGAGACAATGATGATGAGGAAAATATCTTACAACAACTGAAGAGCATGGAGGTATTCACACAAACAGAGCTACTCCATAACATTGCAAACAAAGATCTGACAACACCTGCGATTCAGGTTTCATTAGCATCAGCTCTTCTAAAAGGACAGGATCAACTAGAGCACTTTGTTGTGGAGAGATTCATTGAGAAATCGGAAAAATTCCACAGCCCAATCAAGCGGAACAATCAAATGACATTCGCAAATCTCTAAAAGGTTGAATTTTAGACTGCAAAAGCAATTTTAAGGGGAAACTGTTGTTCTGAAAGCTGACAGAAATGTAATGCAAGAGTTCATTTGCTGCTCGAAGAGCTGTGAATTTGGACAAGATCTTTGAGCATGAGCTAATGGCAGTTCCTCTCTTGCAGAAGCAAATTGAAGGTTGAGGAGTGGTGATAAATCACTCCTCATACGAAGTCTGACTAAAGACATTGCTTGCCCAACTTCAATTCACACAACAAATGATTCAACCATCATTATAGATGTATAACAATTCATGCATTGAGCAAACCCTAAGGAGCAAAGATTTTCGGGGACCTGGCAAATATATTTGTCAACACCATCCTAAGAATTCGAGAAAACTATCAGAGGATTGATTTGGTGGGTGATCAATGCAGAGACAAAAGCATCAAGGCTGAAACAAGGAAGCAATGGAAGAACAACAAAATGCCAATTCCGAGGATGGTGCAGAAGGAAACTGTTCCTCTCCCTGATGATTGGGGGAATTTCATTGCACATCCGGACAACAAAAGGGAACTCTCTACTTTCTTTGCGGAGCATGTAATGAAAACAGTGCAGCACAAAATGGTTGTAATGGGTGGAACATTCCATGATTCTGAGGAGGTAAGGACCACACTCCCATTAGACACATCTGGCTTGAAAGGTGATCATGAGGAGGCAGACACGCGTATCATATTACATGCCATCAACTGCTCCTCCAACACAATAGTCATACAGGCAAGGGACGCAGACATATTGGCTCTCCTGCTTGCCCACGATGAGCACATTGGTTGTGAAGACCTGTGGCTACAAGCAGGAACTGGTAAGAATCCAAAGTTTATTCACATACATGAAACTTTTAGAAACATGCCTGGAGGCTCCCATACTTGTTGTTGAGCTACACCAGGACTCATCTCTGGAGATGCTCCAACCAAGAAGAAACAAACAACTGTTGATGTTGATGTTCTGCAGGTCGAAACAAGAGGACAACCTACTACAACCGACGCGAGTGCTGCGCAACAACAACAAATTGAAGTTCAAACTACAGAGACCGCACAAGACAAGCTACTTGAATAGTCCTGAGTATAGAGGCTCTAGATTGTGGGACCGACTTGACCAGGCACAACAGACAAGCCCAGATATTAACCATTTTGTGTCAAGTCTGAGACCCGCAGACCTACGAGCATTAGAGCGTATCGTAATTTAAATATACATGACACTGACCAGCCATACGCGCTGGGTTGATGGCCTAGTTCCTATACAAAATATCTAAACACTCATAATCATCATGGACTCTACTTGATCTGAATTGAAAATTGTTGAAAATCATAAATTGGCATAATATGAAAAACGTCTGTAGTGTATACGATTTATTGATGCCAAATAAAAATCTAAACTCAAACTCAACTCAACTTCACTTCCTGCATTCCATGCATTGACAGGCTCAGACTCAACATCATTCTCATCATTCCAAGCAAACTACATTTGATGTGTTCATCAAACATCATAGATGCCATTGGAAAGGATGAAAATTCCCCGTCCCATTATCAACAGATGACATGTAAGGGGTAAGCAGTAAAAACACAGAGATTCTGGCAGAGTACTGATGATAAAAGCTAATTATTATTGATATATAGCAATGCATCAAATGTGTCATTTACTAGGTGGAGGTCACTATGATCAGTGCAAGTGCAGCTGGTTTCACAAACAAGTATAAAGAAGTTAATTACTGCCTGTTATGTGTATACTATGGATGTATAAATATAAGTATTAACCAAAAAAAGAATTTGTGTACTTTTTGTTTTGTTGGTAATCAGGTAACCATGGCAACCAGAACAACACTATTTACTGATGAATGATGATCGTACCTTTCATGTTGATTATTACTTCATGGTACATGAGAAGAAATTTTAATTCTAGGGAGAAAATAAAGTTTTTGTCAAAAAATTGCATTTTGGGGGTTTTTGCCCCCCCTAAAACTCAGTTCTCAGTTCCGCAAGTTGACTTTTCAGAATCTACAGAAAAAATTGGTTTAGAAAAAAACACTTGCAAAACTTTACTCAGAAATGCCTCTAGAACTTGGAGAATCCAAATTCGATTCCCTACTAGTACGTTTTAATAAATAATCTGCAACTGCAGCGGTATACTGCAGAACCTCACAAAAGTGCTATGTCGACTTAAAAAGTCGGATACTGGGCTGATCTCCGGATCTGCTTCGGGACGAGTACGTGAGGTGCTCTCCTCTTCATCTTGGACGACTGAGTGAGTTGCTCTCCTCTTCATCTTGGACGACTGAGTGAGGTGCTCTCCTCTTCATCTTGGACGACTGAGTGAGGTGCTCTCCTCTTCGGGTCTACCAGCAAATGGTAGACTCCTGTAGGTGCAATGTTTGTTTAAACGTTTACATATGTGGAAATATTATTAACACTTGGTATGTATATCATTACCTCAGAACCTAAGGGTTCTTTTAATATGAAGGGGTAGTCCCTTCATATTTACCTTCGGCTTCCATAGCCGAAGAGTTCCTGAAACAACTACAGCTGTATTCAGTTAACCCGAAGGAGCTTTGTTTCAGCCGTCGGGTACCTCCTTCTTTTGGATGGCCTCTTTCAGCTGATCCAGGCTCCCATCCCAGTCCAAAAATTTTATCCCGAGGCAAATATTAAATTTGGCCTTCATCTCCCGAATTCTTCCTGGAGATCCTTACACTCCTCTCGGACTGTAGCTTCCAGCACAGCGGCTTTGTCGCGCTGTGCTTCCAAGAACCTGGTCTTGGTAACTACCTCATCGGCAGTGTCCTTCTGAAGGCTCTCCTTTTCCTTCCGGTGACACTTCCTGACCCCCTCAATGAGGTGTTGTACCACCCTCTTGTGGTAATCCTCAGCCATCACCCGCTGTTCCCTCTGGAAGTCATCCAGAATCTCCTGTCCGATCTGATTGGACAGCGGAGCATCCTTAGGAAAATAGGATGCTATAGGCGCTACACTAAGAGTGGCCGCAGGCTTCTCCTTCTTAGGTTTGACCTCCTGAGTTTTAACAGGAGGATCCACGGTTGGTTTCCCAACCTCAGTCGGCTTCCCTGGTGGTGGAACCGGCTTATGGGGTGGTGTCGCCGGAGCTGGTACTGGACCTTTTTGTGGCGGAGGAGGTGGTTTCATATTCTCCCCATCCGGCCCAGTGATCCGGTGAGCAGGCTTAAATGCCTTGTGTGATGGCGGCTGTTGTTGGTGCCGCGAAGCATCCCTACTGGCATGCTTTAACACCTGCTGGTGTATTCCCGAAGGGGCGGCTGGTTCCGCTCGTCCCGAAGCAGATGAAGGTCTGCTTGTCGGGCCTCCTCGGTACCCGGCGTCGGGTAGGACACCTCCCCGGGTAGACGAGGTGGACGCCACATGTCGCACCAAGTCGTACCAGGACCGGGAGGGTTCCTCCCCATGACTCCTGCGTCCCCGTCGGGCCAGCTCCCTATCAATCTCCCTCTGGTGAGCGAGTTCATTCTCGCGCCTTCGGGTATCTTGGGGGGTCTGGCCGAGCGTCTGAGACTCCTGTCCAGGCGCCAAGTCCATCTCCGGATAGTCAGTATGTCTATCCGCAGATGCCTCATAGCTACGACCACTATGAGAAGACTCCGTGTAATAACGGGAGTCGATCTCCTCAAGCCTGAGGGTCCCTCCTCTTCTTACATGAGTAGCCGGGCTGGTGGACCGAGACGTCCCCGATCTCCTCTCGGCTGCTCTACCCGACTTCGGTAGTAGTCCCTCGGGTCGGGTTCTCTCCCACCTCTCCCCCGGCCTCGATTGGCAGACCGACGGAACATCTCTGGTGGGTATTGGTCCGGATCCAAGTCAAACTTTCGTGGACCCGGGACCTTCGCGAACCTCGCTACTGTGAGCTTCAATTTGCTTTCTGCTACCTCGCAGAAATACGCCTTAGAAGAATTAAGGCTCTTTGGATCCTTCTTCAGGACATCTCTGAACGCGTCTATCACGCGTTCATGCAGGGCCATTACCTTGGCTCTGGCCTCACCGCCTCCAATATTATGGAGCACGGTCATATGCTTGATAAGCCGTCCCCGCCTAGGATGTAGGTGACCCGAACAGGTAGTGGTACCTGCCCCCTCCGGATCGCACTGGTACACCACATAGTGATCGGTGTGGTTCTCCACTAAGTGGCGCAGGTACCTTGCCTTAGTGGTGAAGGACACCTGTAATTCCAGAGATGACTGGCATTTCTGGAATGGACACTCAAGGTGGTCCCTGTCCCAATGTCGGACGGCCCAGCGGATCTTTGCCTTCTGATCCCTGGTATAATAGGTTTCCGGGAAGAAATCTATTTTCTTGAGCCAGTCCTCGTAGAACTCGCTCACGAGAGGATCCCTTTGGGTGGCTCTACACCAATCCTCATCGTCGGATCTCCCATTCAAATTTATGCTGGGCGGGATGGAGTAACGCCCCGATCCTTTTGCGCATTCCCCCCAGTAGGAGGGAATGAATCACTGAAATCCACCTCTGGCGTTATTCCAAATGTGTTTTTCCAGGGCAGATCCCGACTCACTTCCCGAGCTGACGTCGGACTGATGTCCAGCAGCCACCTTCGGGTCGGGCGTCGGGTCGGATTGGGTGACTGTGGTCGCCGGATCCGTCGTCTGGGAAGGAGATTTTGGAGCCGCAATGTCCATATCGTCCTCCCCTGTAGCAGACTTCCCTTGGGAAGTACTGCTCGTATCAGATTTATCTGATACTGACCCATCGGTTATAATCCGCTGGGCGTCTGGTACTCTCTTTAACCGGGCTGACTCATTCCTCAGGGCTTGGCGACCCCGAGGCTGGACAAAAGGGGATTCACCTTTTGCAACTACCACAGTCCGGATATCCTGACTGTGGGGACTGCTAGTGCGGGTTACAGAGTCACCCCTTCGGATGTCTTAGCTGGCCTTTGCTGCAGCCTTCTCCTCTGCCTGAGTCAAACTCTTAGTCCGAGTCTTGACCATTTCCTCCACCGTCTCGACTATTGCTTCGTGACGGCTGAGGCCCTTCTCCGCCATGATTGTTTTCATGCGGTTATAGTCTATCTGATAGACCTCGTAGGATAAGTTGGACCGTATTAAGTCCCTATATCCTTCAACCGATTTCGGTTCCAACATCCCTACTGGGTTGTATCTGCGGTAGCAAGCTACAGCAAGGGTGGTGGCGCCGAATACCCCACACGAGACGTCATCCGAGATGCGTGTCATCCGAGGTACACACACCCCGACGTCGGCCATCTCGGCGTCGAACAAGCCCTTCCGAAGTGCTTTACACACCCGGAGGCCTTGCTGTAGATTCTCCCAGGTGCTAAACCACTCTGGGGGCATGATGCGGAGAGCTCCCGCATCAATAAATTCTTGCAACATATCCACTATGTCGTTAGGGATAGGTCTAGGTAGGCCTATCTCCGTGGCGGACATTACGTCCGGGTGGAGATTCATCTCCCTCCCATCGTAGCAACTCTTACCAGTTGACTTCACCGGTCTAGCTGGCTTCTCATCCTTCGGGTGGTTATCCGGGTCGATGTTCGGATTTCCACACATGTCCCACGTATCCTTTAGATGTTGGGCCTCTTCCTTCTCTATTTTTAGAGCAAGAAGACGATCTTTCTCATGAAGACTCCTTCATTCAGCCTCATTGAGGGCTGATTCAGACGTGGATACATCCATGTCTTCCTCTTCGAGGAGTTGCTCCTCGGAGAGAGTAACAGGGCTGGCGGCACCAGCACTGTCTTCGTGGGGCAGCTCGGCCATGTTGTGTGGCCGGTCCCCTCCGCCCAACTCGAGCTGCCATGAGGCCATGCTGGGTTGGCCGCTCTTATTTCTACTAAATAAGAGTCCTGTCTTATACTACAGGTCTTTGTGGAGGACCTGTTCTCCTTTTTGAAACGTATTCACCTACTTTTGACACTTGAATTCGGTTCCTATTAGATCCTCCTCGTTGGCCAGCACACCGTGCCGGCAAAGATTCGAAATCTAATGAACCAAAACGACCCCTTTGCGCAGAGGTCACGCGCATCCACGCGCGTCTCGGGTCCTCAGCGAGACTGCCCTAACTAGGTCACTTATTGACCCAGTTCTTTTCCCGCGCCCGCAGGGCGCCGGTGCTCGTATTATAAACAGGTGCTTCGGGTAGTAGCCGAACCTTTCGCAACCAACAGCTCTGCTGCAGTATTAGTGAGGTTTTTATGGGAAGCATGCCCACAAACCCACCGGATTATCCGCTCACCACCCACTGGTACCCTGCTGGGGGGTTTACACGCTCCATACCCGGTCACTGGTGTATATTCCAACATTTAACAGATGACAACACAAAACAATTTCTCGGAAAAAGAGGAAATAACTTTATAATTTTTCCCGCCAGGAATTTCTTCCCTCCTTCTCCTAACATAGTACGGGACAACACGCTCGTTGTGTACCAGCTTAGGTTACCGCAGCCCTTTCTATCAGGCGGGGACTGCGTCGGGTACCTCCCATGGGTATTTTCTTTGACCTAGCTCCCGAAGGCGCCTTTTCAGAGGCAGGGTTAGCCGTCCCCTTTCTCTTCCGCCTAGGTTTGCTTACAGCTAGCGAGACTTTTTCCTTCTTCTGCACCTTCGGATCACGGACCCCTAACTTCCTAGGCCTTCCTCGGCCACGTTTCGGGGTTATTTGATCCATTTTCCTGTTCTTGACTTCTTGGAGTAATTCATCTACTCCTAACCCATACGTTTCTGTGGTCAGATCCCTCCCCTTCCAGGGACGGAGCCGAGCCACGTTGGATTTATAGATCCGCCCAATTAAGGATCTAATCATGACAGTACAGTCACTTACTACTCTAGTCACCACAAATGGACCATCCCAGTTGCTTGCCAATTTTAAATTGGATAGAGGTTCGTGTAGTCTAACTACTTGATCCCCTACCTTGAACCGACGGACTTTTAGTCCATGGTCATAACCAGTCTTCTGCCATTTCGCGTTCTTTTGTAACTCAGTTCTAACAAGTTCGTATGCGAATTTAAACTGGTCTCTTAGTGATTCTACAAACATCACGTGACAGGGTGCGTCGGGATTCAACCCGACCACCCCAAAAACAAGATCGGCTGGCATGATCATGTCCTCCCCAAACACTAATAAGTTTGGGGTGCAATTGGTGCTTTTATGAACAGTGCTGTTGTATGCATGGCATACATATTCACATTGTTCATCCCAATCCGTCATACTTTCATACTTTCATTCACCAAGGGTTTCTGTTGAACCTTTCCACCATCCCATCACTCTGGGGTCGGTAGGGATTGGTTCGGGTCTTACAGATGGCTAACCCATGGCACATTTCCTGCCATAGATCCGACTCAAATTCCCGGCCTTGGTCACTATGCATCATCAGAGGCACTCCTAGGTGTAATACCCAACCTTTCACAAAGGCCTTCGCACAGGTCGCTGCTTTGTGATCGGGTAAAGGGAACACCCTCGTGTACTTAGTATAGTAGTCAGTGACTACCATCATACACGTGTTACCATCAGGGGTTGTTTTAAAACCACTGATGATGTCGATTGCTATTCTCGCAAACCTAACTCCGAACAGTTCCTGGGACAAGGGCATTTTACCCATCCCAGGGCCGGGTTTATTTTTGCAGCAATCGGGACAAGTGGCGATCCAACGTAATAAGTCAGTGCTCATTCCTGGCCAGTAGTACCTTCGGGACAGGCGCTCTAGTGAACGTTTCTTCCCAAAGTGACCACTGGTCATATGACCGTGACAATAATACATCAAATCCCTCCTCATACCGGAGGGGATCACTACCTGTCTGATTCTTCTTCCCGAAGGATTGATCTTCCATCCATATATATAACACCTTCGGATACTTCCAGCTCTGTCCATTGAGCTAAAAATCTCCTCATCTCTCTATTTTCTAGCGAGATTTCAGGTCGAACAGGTTTGATTCCCTTAGGAATCAACCCAAGCAACCTCCCCACGTTCGGATCCCTCTCCTGGAATCTTCGGATAGTCTCCATAGACCATTGAAGGATACCAGTTCCTCTGGATTCCAGTGGCAACCGGACTCCAGCTAGGACCGCCCCGTGGGCTCCACAATCATCACATTTCTCATTTCCACAACCCCTTATGGGTCTGCGGGACAGTGCATCAGCATTTACATGCTTCACACCGGGTCGGTGTTGGATCTGCTTCTGTTCCAACCCGAACTCTGATAAGTGTGCTAACCACCGGCCTATCATACCTTCAGCATCCTTAAAATTAAGTAACCACCTCAAGGAGGAATGGTCAGTTCTCAGCGTAAAATCTGAGCCCCACAAAAAATGTTTATATTTCTTTGTGTAAACAATCACTGCCAAGAGTTCCCTCTTGGTGGTACAGTAATTCCTCTGTGATTTGTTCATTGTGTTGCTAGCAAAAGCAATGGGAACTTCATTTCCGTCTTGGACCTGACTCAGAGTCTAGACAACCTCGGAATGTCTTTCCGAAGATAATGACGTCATCTAGGTAAACTAGACATTTCTTCCATAGTAAATCGCTCAGTAATGTCTCCATCATGGCCTCGAAGGTGGCTGGCGCATTGCACAACCCGAAGGGCATGACGTTGTACTGGAACAATCCTACATGGCTAGAGAAGGCCGTCTTCTCCATGTCGGCAGGTTTCATTCCGACCTGCCAGTACCCAGACTGTAAGTCTATGGTACAGTACCATTCATTCCCTCCTAGTGAGTCAATGGTTTCATCAATCCTCGGCAGAGGATATGAATTCTTCTTCGTCATTCCATTCAGTTTCCGGTAGTCAATACAGAACCGTATGGTCCCATCTTTTTTTGTGACCATACAGACTGGACTGCTCCAGGGGCTGGAACTGGGTACAATAACATGATCCCTAATCATCTTATTGATCTCAGTTTCTGCTACCTCCTTCTTCTTCAGAGGTAGCCGACGGTAAGGAATTTTAAAGGGGGAACTTTCCCCCACGTCAATTCCGTGTAGGACTTTATCAGTTCGTTCTAAGGGTTCTCCTGGGAACGCGAAGGCCCTTCGGCAACGTTTTAACATTACCCGAAGGTCCTTCTGCTCCTCCGGATCCAGTTCTGAAGCATCTAGAATTAGCTTTTCTAATTCCTCTTCAATTATGACCGTACCCGGCGGCTCTTCGGATGGCAACCCCAGAAGGCTGCTGGTGACCGCCTCCGCGAGTACCACACTGCCTACTTTAGCGCCTTTCTGGAGATATACCATATGAACACCAGGATTGGAAATGGGGACAAGAGTCCATTGGGCATTTCCCACCAACGTATCAGCAGATTCCAACCCGAGGGATTGGAGATAAGCTACGTCGGGTTCCATGACCCCGGCCCTTCCTCTTAGTTCAGAGGAAGCGCTGATTAACACATCACATGTGGTTCCCGGTGGAAGTTTCACCGTCTGTGCGACACTTGCTACACTACTGATAACTCTCAGCACACATTGTGCTTTGATATTATAGGGACTCTGTATGGACAATTCACCTGTCTTCGGGTTCAACATCATCCCGAACAGGTCAGCAAAGTCCATCCCTATGATACCATCATCCTCGATCTCAGCAATGGCTGGGGAGAATACAAACTCCTTCCCCACCACTGAGATACACAGGAAAGTACGTCCAAACGTCCGCAATCTGCTACCGTCGGCTGTGCACGCATTTACCCTCATTTTAAGGTCATCATTTGTGCCCAGCAGAAGAGTGTAGAACTTCCGAGAGATGATGGAGTGGCTGGCTCCAGTATCTATCAGAAATTCCCCGACTCTACCCTTCACAGAAGCGGCTAAATACCACCTTTTTCCTCCATTCAATGAAGGGTTACTAGTGAACTTCTGTAAGTCACTCTCAGTACCTAGATCTAATCCACGCCCTCTTATGTATTCCAGGCAAGGGTGATCTAGGGGGAGCCTGGTTCCACAAACCATTGCACTATACTCCTCCGCATCAGCACCGGGTTTCCCCGACTCATTTCCCGAATGTATGACTGGAATGCTGATGGCCGCGGCCCCAGGGTTCTCAAGCTGCGCCTGCTTGTCCCCCATTTGTCCGGGCGTCACTACTGAGTGTGAACTTACTCCCGTTCCGTCAGGAGTATCATGGCATATTTCCTTCGGGATCTCTGAGTCGCCTTCCTCAGGGATCCCCTTTAATTTTCCGAGTTCTTTCCGGAGAATCGCATCACAGGTTTCTCAGCTGTGCATGAGGAGGCATAATGCCCCTTCTCCTGACATCTGTAGCATGTTACAGTACTCAGTTCGGGTTTAACCTTCCGTTCCTGTTTCTTATCAAACAATGCCATCATACGCTGCATCATGGCTTCTACTGGTCGGGTTCCGATTTCTTCGGAACATTGGGTTCTGGTGGACCCGAGGGAGGTTTGGAAGGGGTTTTTGGTTTGTCCCCTGGAGGTTTCTCTGGCTTTTTGCTACAGTATGATTTGTCAAAAGGTTTCCGCCTTTTGTTATCACCGGACTTTTTGTCCCGGCGCTTCCCACTGAAGGCTACAGCCCCAATGGTCTCTTCTCCTTCGGAATCCTCACCCGAGGATCCCCCGCTGCTGCTATAGTCAACCACCGCTGACATTCGGGATTGGTTGGGCACCAATCCGGCAAGAAGAATTTTCTTCTTCTCATAACCATCTATGGCTAAAAATAGATCGGCTAGGGAGGAATCGCTTTTCCAAGCTTTTCTGGTTAGTTCCTGATGATCAGGGTCACTCAGTCCGCTAATAAACCGGACAAAGAGAGTCTCGATATAGTAATCGGCGTCTCTAGCCCATTCGGGTCTTGCCTGATGCAGAATCCGTTGAAGCTCTAGACCATATATCTTTGGGGACTCTTTTGGTTTCTGGGTTCGTCCCTTGAAGACCAACCAGTGATCCACGGTCACCAGGTTCCCAAAGATATATACAGCAGTACTTTCGAGCTGATCATATGTACCCGAAGGGCCATATGTACTTCTCCATTGGGAGACGGCTGATTTACCTGGCCCATCATTTAGCCAGATTACGAAGGCTCCTAATGAGTCTTCTTTAGACCACCCATTGTATTTGCAGTCATCCACAAATATTTGGTATTCATCTTTCCAGGGTCCTTTCCCTTTGTAGGGTTTGGTGATCCTGGCGGTGCGCCGGGCACCCCTGGTGGCCCCCTTTATCAGCTGATCTGATAGATTCCGGCTCCAGTCCATTATTTCAGTGGCATCTTGTCCCCGGCTATAGCTATCTAAGCCAAGGCTCTTGATACAAGGATCAGTATCATAAACCTGTCTCAGTCCGGGAGCCATTGAGGTTCTTCGGGTCAATGGTAGGACTGGAGAGACTGGTTCGCACCCGGCAAACCGGGTGGGTCGAGGCCGAGAAGTGGTACCTGGATAAGGGGGAACACTCCCGGTGGTTGTCTGGTCATGGGTTTGGGGTCTAGGCAGACTTCCCTGACCAGTTGTAGGACTATCAGGACTATCAGTACAGGGGTACTGTCGGTTCTGATCCCTAGACCATCCAGCAGAAGGTCCTTCCCCGGCTCTCTTGCCTCGGGTTGCATGCCCCCGGGTTTGATTTCCCGGAGTTCTCCCTTCTCTGGTCTCTGCCTTCTGGTTATGATGAAAATTCACGTCACCCCAATTATCATAACCATACCACCCCCCCTGTTGATCCTCATGGGTGGTGGTGTTCTTGCTCGTACCTGAAGGGGGTGGAACAGCTCCATACTGAGATGGACTATCCCCAGCGAAGGGGTTCAAGGTGTCATAACTATCGACTCCCGACGCACTTCCCGCGGAGTATGCCGTCGGATCGATGGTTACCGAAGGTCCGGTCGGAGCAGGGGGAGCAGATGTACAGTAGACATCTTTCTCTACCTGTCCTCCGGAAGGGTATCTGATGGTGGGTTTTAGAACTCCTTGGAGTGGAGGGTTCTCCACTCCTTCCCCAGGGGTGAGGGTCACCTCTGGGTCAGGTACCTTCTGGTTACCTAGGTAGAGTTCCAACTCTACCCGTCTAGCTTCCAGTATAGATACCCCCTGCATGCTCTCGAGCTTCTTCTGATCTAACTCTTCGTTTGCTTCTATGATAGCAGTTCTTACTGCCTCATTGTCCTCGACCTGCTGGTTGCGAGCGTCCTTGGCGGCATGCCATTCCCTAGAGTATTTATCTAGGTCCGCCTGATACTGTTGTTGACAGGCATAAGACTTCCGGTTAGCTTGACCTAGCTCGGATAATCTTTTCTTTTCTTCTCTCAGGATTTCCTGATTTTTCTCCATCTGGTCTTGGACCAGTTGGTTGTCACGGGTCAACTGATCCGTTCTCCACTCCATATCCTGATGGACCTGTCTATTCCTTAAGATGTACCTATCCCTTTCAGAGATCAACGAAACCAATTCGTTGTGCAGAGCATCGTACTGCTTGTTCATTTCTTCCTTGTTCCGGTAATCGTTGTCCCGGTCCAAAGTGTCGTCCTGATTAAGATCAGGTCGGGTCCCGACGATGGGACCTCCTTCGGGTACGACCCGAAGGGGTTGTGGCGGTATTTCTAATACCGTCGGGTCCAGAAATGAGCCTTTCTGGTTCGCTCTTTTCTTTCCTCCGGGAAAGAAAACGGAGTCAGTCGTGTTGAACAAAGAACGCCCAGTGTTCAACATGATTTGACCCTGAGTGGCAATGAAGTTCGGTGTGAACCCCCTCGCCTCCTCCGGATCCATCTGGTCCACCCTGGTGGACTCCAGTTCTCCTTCTTCCAAGGTCGCTCCTGGATTTAAAGCTCCTTCGGTTTCACGCATGAAACCCTCGAAGCTGGTCGGAACAACTGGGTTGTTCCGCTCCGGGACGTTACCATCCCCATACTTCCCTACTCCGGCCAGGTTCACCTGACTGCTACTCGAAACTGATCCTGGTCACGGCACCAGTGTAGTGGTTCGGAATCTCAGAAAGAGAACAAGAACGTCAGTTTCCAAGTGCGAAGTAGAAAGCGTGTTTTATTCAACGTATCCATATTACAATTGAATCTAGTCTTAACCCGAAGGGTAAGACGAAGCAGTCCTGGTTCAATCTAGTGATTGGGGTAGGGTAATGCTGGGAGTCAGCCGGGCCTGCACTGACTGGCGACCATACGAGGAGGGGAGGTTTATATACCCCCTTTGGATGTGAAATGGACATGGTCACGTGTCGGTTGGCTCCCGCCTGAAACGTGGTGCGCAGTACCCGAGAGAGGACAGTCGCCCACACTAACGCCAGGTGGGAACAACCCGAACTTAACCCTCCTCGGTCACCTGGATGTAAATGATTACCGTAGTAAACCCCTACACCTATATTTGTACGCTTGCCCATGTCTTCTTAAAATGTTCTGAACCATTCCATTTCATCTCATCTCATTTTATACCGTAAAGTTATCTTATCTGTGTAGTATTAGTTGTTATCCCAAGAAATCCTGTATAGGTACCATCCTCGAAGGCCAATTGTAGCATGTACCATACATTTGATGTATTATTAACCACTGGGCATTATGTCCAACTGGTGAACGGCGGAAACCAGCGTTTCTTTACCCAAGATGCTGTCTGTACCAGTTTAACAAATCAAATCAAATCAAATCAAATCAAAAATGCTGACTGGCCTGGCCGATTTTGACTGGCCGGATTCTGACTGGCCGGATTCTATCCGGCTGATTCTTAAGACCAACAGTTTTGTGAATTCTGTTGATGATTATTACGTGAACATTTTCAGTGGTAATAATAAAGCTGGTGTCCAACTATGACTTGTTTTGGTAATTTTTCTCATCATATTAGGGTAGTAGGGCAATAAACAGTGTTTTAGATCTTTAGATATTACATTGCAATACATGGCTATATTGACAAGTATATGTCGATAATCGTCATCGACATAAATTGGATATCAATGACATCCCTATCAGAGCGGTAGCATATCTGCCCCCCCTCCCCCTCACCCTTACCCCTCCCCCTCAGCCCCCCCCCCTCGTTTAGGAACTGCCATTAGCCCGTTTCTGACTGGCTAGTGGTCCGATTCTGACCGACTGGGAGGGTTTTTGAATTGTCTCTAGATTTAAATTTGGTCACAGAAACTATATAAAAGATTGCTTCATGATGCATCACAAAAGATGGAGGAAGAGGGGGAGGGGCGAATTTTCTGCCACCCCCATGAAGGGGAGGGATACCAGCTTTTATTGGCTTTTTAAAAATTACATACTGCAGGAAAATTAATGAAGAGGTCAACGGGATTGCAATAATGGAACAGAAATACAGTGAATTCTGCAAATATAATGAAAGAGAGAACAACATAGAAAATGTTTTTCTTTCCAGTCAAAAAGTAATAATTTGGAAAAAGTTAAATATTACACTCTGTACCTGGTCAAAATCGGGCCAATGTCGTCTTTGCCAAAAGATTCGAGGCTCTGTAGGGGGGGGGGGGGGGGCTAGGACTAATTTGTTAACCTAACCATATAGTAGGACTGGTTGTCCCATGTATATACAACACCCCCAAAACATATTTGGGTCAATATTTATGCCTTTTTGGCCAGTCAGAAACGGTCAGAATCGGGCCTAACTGCTAGTCAGAATCGGGCCGGTCAGAATCAGACTTGTATCACTCTCGTAAGACATAGCCTGTAGCCTATATTTAAAATTGATATAAATGAGGTAAATTTTTAGCATAATTTCAACAAATGTAAACCAGTGTTGATTATCTCTCCTGAATTTAGAACTGAAATCAACAATAGTCTTAATTTTTTTTCATGTCGTGTGACATATAGAAAGGTCACGGTCAAATTGTGGCAAAATAGGAAACACTCCTAAAGCAGTAGTATCTAATACTTTTGATTCTTTAGTAACAATAAATTATGGATAGTAATATTCTCACTTAGCACTACTTGTTATTGAACATCTAATTGACCTTGAACTGGGTCAAGTTCAAGTATAATGGTTGTATTGTGATATATTAAAGCACCATCTATTACTTAGTTTATTTTATTTGAGTTTGAATGGTTGAACTGACCACATGTCAAGGTCATTCAAATATCTTTAAATTATTTTGAAGTCTTTTACAGTCTCAGTATTACCATGTAATAATAGGGTAAGGCAGGAGATATTGCTATTTTGAGGTAGCATGGCAAGCATTGTAGAAAAGATGATCTGCCCACGATAGTCAATATTGCCAAGCATTTGATCTCAATGTATACCATTTCCTTCCACCATTATTTCGTTTAATCAGAATGACATTTATAACATGACAATAAGTAGATTTGTCTACTTATCTCAAGATATCACACCCGCTTTCCTGGGTCTATGTGTGACATTATGACTATTTGAATACTAATGCTTTAACAGTATTTCCCTTTTGCCATATTTGACCTTCACCTCTCTCAAGGTCATTTGGTACACTTAAATTAAAGACTATGTCAGAGTTGAGTTCTAAATGAATAGCATGTATCTTCTTGACATTTGATTGAGCTAATTAGAGAATTTATATATTTTATATCAATTTCTAATATGAGCTTGAAATAAATTCATTTAACCATCTGTTACTATCTGTGACTAATATGTGCGGATTAAATCAGATACATAACCTTGTCAATATTACACACATCTAGTCTACTGCCTGTGCATACTGTTAGGTAGCTACTTGGATTACCATAACTAGTATTTAGGAGAACGCCTGGAGTAGAGTTGATGATGAAGTTTATTGCGTACAAGTGCCGTTGAGGGTGGTACACCGAAGAACCCTCAGTAGGCGCGTCCGGTGGGTATTGTATATGTCTAAAGAGTGAAGTTCTCACTGGTCAGCAGGTGGGATATACCTGCCTCACAGTGATGTCGTCATACCCTGCCTGGATGGCGACATGGTGTCCCGGGGCGCGCGATCCCGACCCACCCTCCCACCCAGGGTGCAGGGTGCATCCTGGGGGGGGGAGAGGGAGCGCACGAGTCGCCCAGACACCAGCACCCTCCAGGTGTGTGGCAATCCCCACACCTAGGGGTGAAACTCCAGGTGTGTGAGGATCGCCCCACCAAGGGTCATTGAGTGCACTGTGAGACTCTCACAATGCATTATTGTAAAAAGTAAAGGTTTTCAGTGCGTCCACCAGCACCCTGACAATACCGAAAGGGAGCAAGTTGAGAATTATAAGTAATTGTCGCATTGACCCTGTCTTTAATATCCTTGAACCTAATCAAGGTTAATTGGAGTTACTAAGGTGAAAACATGACCTTTGACCTTAATTTTGACCTTTCTATCATTCTACACATGGCAGAAATGGAATTAGCACCCTCAAATACCTACTACTCATACCAAATATTGGTTTGCATGTCAGCTCTTATCCAGGGTCCAAGACTGGCTGCCTAAGTATAAGCTCCAGGTCTGTATGTCCAGGAAGGTACTTAAAATTGGAATATTCATGTCAAATAATAACTGAATATATATTGTACCCTGATTATGCTTTCAACCGAGCTCTATGTCCCAGTGAAATGGGGTGATGTCTGGTGATCATAGGACATCCCTGGGTCAGGGTAATTCGCGTCATAACACACTGGGTCAGTTTGGGTAGGCCTCTTTCAGCTCTGACCCAGCATGACCCATTGTGACCCATCTCATAATAGCGCTCATGACTCACTGAGTCGGTCTGGGCTACCCTCTTGTCAATTATGGCGCAGTATGACCCATTGTGACCCATCTAATAACAATGGTTATGACTTACTGCATGCTTTTGCCTTAACCCCTGCCAATATTTAAACGCTATATGAACTACTATATTTTATCATTTTACTGTAATTATCTAATTTCCTGACTATATACATTTATATTCAAAAACAAAATAGAGTCAATCAATGATACATCAGTTATTAGCCTAGTTGGTTATACACCTACTTTTCCATTCTGTCCATCCCTCTCTGATACACCACCCCTTCTGGACAATATAATCCCCCCCCCCCATCCACCCCTCCCATCCCCCGGTTATCCTTCCCGCCATCCTGGTCACGTGGTGACGCCATCCAAGAATGGGGGATGCCATATTTGTATCCGAGCCCTTGTACTGGAGTAGCTGCAGACAAAGGAGAACAATGGGAGAAGACTGAGGAGGTGCTGGACGATGCCACCATGGGGGGGGGGGGGGACGTCCAGAGGCAGGGGAGAAAACTGAGGGAGTGCTGGAGGATGTTACCACGGGAGGAGGACATCTATAGAGGGCTACAGAGGTCGGAATATAACTGGAAGTGTGATGAATCCTACAGATGCCAAGAGATCGAAGACAATTAAAATGATGTTATGAATAAAAGTAAATAATAAAACAAATATCCATCCCCACCCCTATTCCTATTGTTATTGACCCCTCGTCTAGTCTAGGGTCCCACCCCCGATTCCCCCAAGAATAAAAGGAAGAAAATTAAATAATAAAAATGGGGTCAGCCCTGGTCAGACTGGGTCATGTACCAGTGCGTCAACCTTGGTCATGATGGGTCATGATCCAATGTGTCAACCCTCGTCATGCTGGATCATGGCATGATGTGTCAACCCTGGTCAGGTTGGGTCATGATCCGATGTGTCAACCCTGGTCAGTGTGGGTCATGACCTGATGTGTCGACCCGGGTTAGGCTGGGGCATGACGCGATGTGTCCACTCTGGTCAGGCTGGGTCATGACACACCATGACCAGATTTCATTTCAACTAGCCCACTGGGACAGGGATGTCCCAGCCCTGACACAACATGACCACAATTTGCTGGGGTGGTGAGTATTGAATATCTATACCCAGCAGACCTATCCGGTTGAATATGGAAAGCAAGATAGTGTTTATTATATGTTCAAAAGGTTATCACATTGAGGGTGAAGGCTCTCTTGGACATTTATCCCTCAAAAATGGCGCTACCCCTTCCTTTACCATACACGCATTATTGCGAGTTTACTGCACAGGACCGTACACGCATTTATGCGAGTTACTCGCCGATTTTCAGCTGCTTTTGGCCAATTCTTTTACCCTCTATGGTTTGCCTAAAGGTTTGTAGAATCCCACGATTTTTTCTGACAGTAGTCTATGGCATATTGTTTCTGCATATCTCAATCCATTTGCACATACATCCAATATTTCAGAAATGCTGGGCATCTCAACTGATATTTAACTCATTTTCAATATGATTTGGGCAATATTTAAGGGAAAAAAAAAAAGTCAAACAATATTTTTTGGGGGGTTTCTAAAAGGTTAGACCATCCCCTAAATCCCAATATCCCATCTGAGTTTCATCTGAAATTAGAATTGGATATGTCCCTGAAAAAAAGTGAGCCCCACACACACACACTCAAACCCAGGGACATCAGCAAATCCGTCAGGATTCGCCTGGTAGTGCTGGGATCGAGCTCGAGCATGCCCTTGTCCCCTGTTTCTGGCCCCTGTTCCCACAGTAAACATTGTCGAGGCCAACTACATTCACAATAGTTCAATGAACTATGAACTATCATGAATGGAGTCGGCCTCGACAACAGTAAACTGTGCTTTTCTTTAATGGCAAATTGTGCTTTAGCCTACTGTTACAGGAAAACGTGCTCTATTAGTTTCACGGCAAGCTGTGCTTTACTCTCCCAACAATCTGTACTTAATCAGCAATCTACAGCTGTTGTTGCTTCCTGACGTTGTTAGGCGATGTAGCTAGCAACGTTGCTAAGCAACGTTCATGGCAACGTCGAGATGACGTCACTTCCGTGTAAACCATGATGTAAACAAACCCATCGAGGTTGATCTAGTATTGTTTGTTACTTATGTTTTATAAACGTAGCTGCAAAGTATTTTCGAAACAGTAGTCTAGAAGTAAACAATGACGTCCAAGAACGAGCCGTACAAAAAGTAGTGACGTCAGCACCACCATGACGTCACTACTGTAGAAGCGTCACTCTCCACCCAGAGCTTTTGTCTAGTTGATTGAGTTTGTACTGATGTATTGTATGTGCTTGGAGAATGTGTAAATTAGCACAATTTCGGCTATTTTGTCAGCCACAAGACGTTTTACAGCACTGTGCAGAATATTGACGGTATTAGGCCCTTCCTAACCTTTTTATTTTTGCTTTCATCTTAAGGTGAGTGGTAGATGTTTAGAATTGCAGATGATTTAGCTAGTTGTGAATGATCAATGCTTGTAAATTCGCTGGGAATTGCACATTGAATCTGTCGATGGAATGCTGCAAATCCCCATAAATTTCGACCACTGCATAAAGTACAGCTTCATGCTAGGCTTCATGCTAGGCTTCGCCCTAGGCTCACTTTTAAAAATCTGGTCTTGGGATACGTGTCTTTATGTGGAGCCTGTTAAAGGAAGGGTTAAAGCTCAAGATTTCAGAACAACCCACCATATATACGGGACAATGCATGCTAGGATTAGACCCCCTCTTGGCCCGGCAGTGTATCAGGTATAGGGTAAAGTGTACTTGACTTGTCCATGTTCCTTAAGTCGGCCATTTTGCTTGTTTTAGGTACCAAATTAAAATAATCAATAATTATCTAAGTTTTTCCACTATGTTAACATTGACACAATATATTAGGGGGGGGGGCTGTTAAATCGCTAAACTGTTGTACAGTTTCAGGGACAGGCTCAAACTATGCACTTGGGACCCAAAACTCGGGAAATCACAATAATATTTTTCGGACCCCTGTTACCCCCCCCGTACGTGGGATCCGAAGATCGACCAAATAGTGAGAAAACAGCCCAAATTCAGGCTTTCAGATGCCTTCATGAAATTAGTCAGAAACCAATTTTCACCCCCTCCCCTAACAATATAGAGAGATGCAGCACATGCTATTTTACCACTTTTAGGCATTCAACTGTAGCCCCCTCAACTGGCCGTCCAAATAACAGATTTTATGCAGCTGAAGAGTACGTCTGATAATATGCCTGCGACCTTGAAATAAGGCCAAAAAAAATAAAAGGTGTGTTTCAGGCAACCCGACCCTAGTTTCAAAAAAGGGCTGACCCTAGCATTTTTTTTACGATTTTGGAGAATTTTTTTCTTTTTTTCAAAATATTCATATTTTTTCGGAAATTTTAGCAATTTTTTGGTCAGGAAAAACAGATCACATGCCTTATTAACTATCCAGCCTCAGGAAATTGCTTTTTAGCAAGAATGTCTGATAATTTCATGATATTCCTGTTGATAGTAAGAATCGGTGAGTCGTCTTGATGACCCACGAGTCGATGTGGCAGTCCGCGACTCATCCAAGTTACCTCCAACATTCAAAAAAAATAGACTTGACCGGAGGAATTCAAAGAAAGCATTCAAATTTGTGTGGTAAATTACATTCTTAAGATTGTGTTAACATCTCTGGTTAGTCCTTATAACCAATAAAAGTGTTAACATCTCTGGTTAGTCCTTATAACCAATAAAAGTGTTAACATCTCTGGTTAGTCCTTATAACCAATAAAAGTGTTAACATCTCTGGTTAGTCCTTATAACCAATAAAAGTGTTAACATCTCTGGTTAGTCCTTATAACCAATAAAAGTGTTAACATCTCTGGTTAGTCCTTATAACCAATAAAAGTGTTAACATCTCTGGTTAGTCCTTATAACCAATAAAAGTGTTAACATCTCTGGTTAGTCCTTATAACCAATAAAAGTGTTAACATCTCTGGTTAGTCCTTATAACCAATAAAAGTGTGAACATCTCTGGTTAGTCCTTATAACCAATAAAAGTGTTAACATCTCTGGTTAGTCCTTATAACCAATAAAAGTGTTAACATCTCTGGTTAGTCCTTATAACCAATAGAGTAGGATGGAACTTGTTATAATGTAGTTGCGTTCTTAATATGTTACTGATCTATTAGAGAAATGAATACTCTTTGTGAATAAATAAGTATGCAATAGCCCTTTGACACATGTAACTAGCGCTTATTTGGGGTCGTTTTGTCTTCCTATTGTATGCCCCATCAGGATCATCTCTGACCATGTGCTATCAATAAACCTGGCCAACGTTTCATGTAAGATTAGGTTTTATGCAAAATTAACCGAATACAAGGATACTTTTCAGTAGAAAATTGGTTCTGAGCCCCTCTATAATGCATCAGGTTATAAGATAATATACAGCATGGCTCTTTTATTGAAGTCATATTAGTGAAACACATTTTCATAAAAAAATGTGGGTCATTGAAACATAATCTATTATTGAAACTTCCAAGGCATAGTACATGTACTAACTTATCATGAGCATATATGTTTTCAACCACCTGCAGTCCATGAAATCCGTTTGTGTCTATGAACTTTATTAAATTGGCTTTGTCATCTGTGTCATTCCCTTTGCTATACAAACTGTTGAAAATCAAGTTCAGTGATCCTGAGACACGCCTCCATTTAACTAGAACGTCTGGTCGTCATCTCTACGAGAGCACCCTTCATCCTGAGTTTGGCTGTGGGTATCATTTGGGTAATGTCCATACAGTCTCACAAGCCAATGTAAAAGGCCACAATGTGATGGGTAGACTCCTTGAAAAACCTACGTGATGATATCATGTCTGATGAGACCGGTGTGAACGGTGACCACCACCCAAGAAACGAATGGGACACTGACACTGATGACAACGCATCTACAGCACCTTCTATGCCAGACCTAGCGGGTCGGGATGAACGCCCACTACCCCATGATGACCAGGCAGCAGAGCATCCCGAGGGAAATGTCCAGCAACCACAACCAGCTCCGCCTCAACAACAAGCTCCACAACAACCAGCTCCGCCACCACAACAAGTTCCACCCCCAACACCAGCACAACAACAACAACAAGAAGTCCAACAACAGGGCAACCCCATACAGCAAATGATGCAAGCCCAAGTCGGCATAGGTAATATTGACCCGGCACTGATCTTTGCTGCTGAAGCAGCAGCTAACAGAGCTGAAAATGACATAGCTGCTGCCGCAGTATAAAATCTCCCGAACTAAGCACAAACGTACATATAAAACTGCCACGATTCTGCTATAGAAAGTAAATAGACAGCTCTTGTGTATTAATTAAATCAATATAATTCTCTGTGATATTTAAATCAAAGATATAATGTTACTGTATATAGATATATCGCTTACCGGTACTTGAAAATGCTCAATTTTATATGAAACTACTCATCTATTGAACATAGGTATCTATATTTTACATCTCATACTGTACGAATGAAAGGTTCTCACGACACAAATTTGAGTGACATACCCTACATCATAAGACTTGTAGTTTCAACACATTGAGTAAACCTAATTTAGTGATACATGATGAGCGCACTATAAACACGACATGCTGTTCTACCGGTACTAGGATAATATTAAAACATGCCCTCATGAGTCTATTGACTACATTGGTTCTCCATTGTTTAATTTAGAAATTTAGAATTGTTGAATCTAGAAACAAAATGCTTAATTCAAATTAAACTATGATACTTATACTACCCCACATTGATTGTATACGGGTATTTTGTAGTTTGTTTTTTCACCTCATATTGTACGAGTGAAATGTCCTTGAAACACGAATCCATTTTTGATAGTGGGTTTACAAGGTCCATATCATAAGTAAACCAATATTGCATTAACCATGTATTACTCCAAACACGACAAGCTGTTTTACCGGTACTAAGACAATACCAAAAACATATCCGCATAAGTCTATTGACTACACTGGTCTTCCATTGTTAAATTTAGAAATTTAGAATTATTGAATCTAGAAACAAAATGCTTAACTCATATCAAACTATGATACTTATACTGCCTCACATTGACTGCATACGGGTATTTTGTACTTTGTATTTTGTATTTTGTATTTTCACCTCAGATTGTATGAGTGAAATGTCCTTGAAACACGAATCCATTTTGATAGCGGGTTTACAAGGTCTCACATTATAGTAAACCAATATTGCATTTACCATGTATTACTTCAAATTCTTGAAGCTGGTTATAGAGTTTTATATGTGTTGTTAATCAACGGCTGTATTTTGCCAGGTGTTATGCCATATCTCTGATTGATGATTTACAAAGATTCATGTTCCTTTTCTTTCCTGTTGGAAATGTCAAAGACAAATCTCATGTCACCGATTTGAATTCTACCGGTACTCAAATTGTCAATTTGTCAATTCATAATATGTCAGGTGTCATGTCATATTCGACCGCCTCATTTTTTTTTTTTTCAAATGTCAAAGATAAATCTCATGCCACCGACTTGAACTTTTACCGGTATTCAAATTGTAAATTTACAATATGTCAGGTGTCATGTCGTGTCATGTCGTATTCAATAGTTCATGTTTTTGTGCTGAAAATTGTCAAATTCAAATCTAGGGATGCTGACTGAAATTCCTACCGGTACTCAGATGGTTTATAAAAGTACTATGCTCTTCTGTGAAACTTACCAAATATAAATGCTGTGGTGCCGACTTAAATTAAATTCTTACCGGTACTTTAAAAACCTCAAGTTTCGTGCTAAAAATGCCAAATATATACCAAATGTCTCGAGTCTTTCACCGGTATTTAAACATTTAAATATTTAAACATAGTGTAGATATTCAAAAACAATCACAATAATTTTCTAGACTCGGATAAGTCCCCCCCCCACACCCCCCCATGACGGTCACCTTGTATCTAAGCAGTCAGGGGTGCCATAAGTGCAGATCCCCTCTGCTTTTTTGTGTTTCATGTTTTGTGTTCATTATGTATTTGATAAATTGTCACGGGTTTGCTGATCCACCTCATAGATTTAAGACCAGCCATAATGTAGTGGCTGTAGTTGTGAAAACTGGTTACTTGATTCTCAATGGATGACTCACAACTAAGTTTCCATGGACAGGGACTTAGTATAGTCCATCTAAATGCACACAGCGTGAGAAACAAATTCGAGACAGTAAAAGCTGATTTAGGCTTGAAATTAATAGATGTGATTCTATTCTCAGAGACATGGCTTGAAGATAAAGACATGGAATCAGATTACCAAATATCTGGTTACAATCTAATTCGCCTTGACCGACAAATTGACAAAGTAGGAGGAGGTATTTGTGCATATACTGCTGAACATATAACGTGCTCCTCAAACGTTTTTATGTATTTAAATCTGAGTAATTCGGATATTGAGATTCAATGGTTGCAAGTTGAGAAGGGTAAAAATAAAAAGTGTTTAATAGCAAATGTATACAGGCCCCCTGACGGTACCGTAAATGGGTTCATAACTGCTCTGAGTGATAAACTAGCTAGCGTCCGGCAACTTGATGATTATGAAGTAATTGTTACTGGGGATTTTAATATCGATGTTTTGATAAATAGTAATGAAAAAGATAACTTGTATAATGCTATGGACGATTGTCATTTAAAGCAGTTAATTAAGATAAGAATTATGCCATGAAAAAGGCAAAAAGGACAAATAGGATAGGAGACTGGCTAACTGTCACTAACTTAATAAACGCAGTGTGTCTTGAAGTTAGAGAAGCCAAACGATCGTATATTTTAGATCAGCTTCAGGCGGATGGTTCAAATTCTAAAAAATTTTGGTCTGCTATGAAAGAACTGGTGCCTTCAAATGGTTTAGCTTCAAAACAAATAAATTTAGTCAATGATGCTAGACAACCTGTTAATACTGATGACACAGCAACTTTTATAAATTCGTATTTTGCCGAAATTGGCCCTAAATTAGCCGAAAATCAAAATGCACCTTGGACCTTTGATGGCGTAGAATGTCCAAATGATATGCCTGATTTTAGAGTAGACGCTCCTACTCTTGTAAAGGTGGTGCAAAGTCTAGATTGCACTAAATCATCTGCCATCGAACATGTCTCTACTAAAGTGTTTCAACATGGTATCTTATGTAAACCAGATCGTTTCTTAAAAATAATAAATTTGTCTTTAGAATTGAATGAAATTCCTTTGTCATGGAAATCAGCATTAGTCACCCCCCTACCTAAGGGCGGGGACTCCAGTAATGTCACAAACTTAAGACCCATTAGCCAGCTACCAGTACCCGGAAAAATATTAGAAAGAATAGTTCATACAAAGTTAAGTGACCACCTAGATTTAAGCCACATTTTATTGGACGAACAGGGGGGCTACCGCAAATCACGCTCGACAATAGATACCATTTCAAAATTATCAAATGACATATTAAGAGATAGGAACGTAGGAAATATTACTTTAGCAGCCTTCATCGATATAAAAAAGGCTTTTGATTCTGTAAACTATTTAATACTTTTTGAAAAATTAAAATTAGCCGGAATTCGAGGAAATATTTTAAATTGGATAAAAAATTATTTAAACTTGAGAACTCAAAAAACCAAAGCCAACAACCAAATTTCTGAATCTGCTAGCCTTACTTGCGGTGTCCCCCAGGGCTCTATATTGGGCCCCCTATTTTTCTTAATTTATATAAACGACAGAAATGTTTTTGATGATGGTGTAAGAACTTTATTATATGCCGACGATTCAGTTATATACGTTTCTGGACGCGTTTTACCGGATTTAGTAAATAAATTGCAAAACTCAATGACAAACTTTATAAACTGGTCTGTAAAAAATAAATTAACATTAAATGAATCTAAAACAAAATTAATGATTTTCGCCTCGTCTAGCGTTTAAGGTTCTTCGATACTTTTAAATACCTGGGAGTAACTCTGGATAATGAACTAAACATGATGGCACACCTAAAAGAAGTCAAAAAGATTGTGGGCTATAAGTCTTACTTGTTAAATAGGTTGAGAGCTTATCTTCCAAGCAAGACCTTATTATTTATTTACAAGGTATATACTTTGCCGCTATTTGATTATGGAGATATACTCTATGCACATGCAAATGGTGACATGCTTGAAGTGTTGCAACGTATACAAAACAGGTGTCTTAAGTATTGTTTAAAGCTGCCAAGATTAACTCACACTGACTATGTCCATCAAGAAGCTAAAATGCCCAAGTTAGGAGATAGACGTGTATACCATCAGAGATTATATGGGTATAAACGTGCTCAATACCGTCAATTTCTAGATAATAGACAAAGAATAACCCGAGCAGCTCAAGCACCTGTATTATTTTATAGTCTGGTCCATGCAGCTTCCTATGAGCGTAGTATCGAAGTCTCAGTCGGAAGAGCCTGGAATGAATTGCACCATACTGTCAGAAATGCAGAGAGTTTATCTCAATTTAAAGGCTTAATGAAAATTTTATTAATCAACACAATCCCTGTAAACCAATTTCCTTGAATTGTTGTAAGAAATTCTCTGGATCGATTATGTGATCAGCCAAATTCATCATTGCTAGCCATATTGCTAAGACTTACTGTATTTGTCCTGTATTGTCCTGTTGGTCCGGTTTATTAATTATATTTTCTTTGACCAACTTTATATTGTTTTTGAGAAAACTAGGGGGTAGGCAAAGAATTATCAGCTTGCTGATTGTCTATCCCATTTTTATTGGCCTAGTTGAAAACTAAAATGTTTAATGGTACTCGTGGAATTTTGTCATAATGTTAGCCAAAAGTGACTGCTGTGTATTGTTAATACCGTGTCATAGTGCTGAAATATCATACCTACTGACAAGCCTATAATTATATATTATAATTGGCTTAATTACACATCTCCACGACGACAATGTATCTCGGTTATTGACCTTTATTGCCAATAAAGATAAATTTAAAACTTCAAACTTCAACTTCAAACTTCAACTTCAAAGGGTTACTTCAAGTAGAAAAACATAGTGTTTGGCATAGGCCCATTGCATTAGATATGACGCAATGTAATTAGTCTATTTTGTATACCTAATCTTTATCATCAATAGACTTTTATCATTTTATCCATTGTATCCTCATCTGCTTCATCATCCTCCAACTCATCTATTGTCTTATGTACCTGGTCAAAGGTACGACAGGAGATAATGGGACTACAAGACTGCTTGATCTTCTCCCACCCTTGTCCATGGTCACATGGCTTTGGGTGTCAAGAAATTCCATTCTGGTAGTGGGCAAGATGGTGATTTTCAAGGACAGTCTGTGGGATAAGGTTGTCTGCTTAATCATAGCTGGGCGTCGGAATGGCACCGGCATAGCATCAGTATTGGTTGGCATGGTTCGGCATGCCGTCAGCATGGGTAGGCATTGGTCAACATGCCATCAGCCTGTCATTAGCCTGCTTTGTCATGCAGTTTGTGTAAAAAACTACCTTGTTCTCCATCAGCGTAGCATTAGCATAGGGTCGGCATGGGGTCAGCATAGGGTTGGCATTCTATTGGTACGTGTTAACAAAAGAAAAAAGTGCATAAAATCACCCAAAGTGAACTCTGAGAAAAATTTTGTGAAAAAACCTACTTCTGGTTGGGTGTGGACAAACTGTGTTTTCTGTCCTTTGTAATATGGATAACAGTTAAAGTCAGCTGACCTTTGATAATGTATCAATAAATTACATTGTATCATTTTGATACAAGAAGGCAAGTGTTGTCACTTCCTGTATTTCTTTTGATCTTTTAGAAATGAAACCTTAGGGTGGTTCAATGTGCTCCATGCACATAGATCTTTAACTGAGATTTTTGTAGGAATAAGTTGTTATGGTTACTTTTGTAGAAAATCGAATAGATATATTACACATTTGATGCACAAAATTCATTATGTTTTTTTATAGTAACAACCTATGTTCTCAGTTTTAATACTGCACAAAACAGTCTACTTCTCATATCTCCTTGTCTGGAATGGGGTCCCTACCAAGTACCTCAACATAGTCTTTATCTGAATCTGCTTATTCCAGTGGTTCCCTTTCTACAGCAACTGTTTCTCCTCTCACTTGCAGATATTGGGGCACCTTGAGCATGGTTCAAGGTACACCGGGTAATGTGGCACAATGCACCCCACGCTGACCAACATAGATATGATTGATGTTTTACTAATTGTAAAGCACATCCCAGAGTAAAGTCAGGTTCTGGGATTTCTTTGGACATCAGAACCCTGGTCTTTGTACGACATAAATGCCTGTGTTCTCCTAAAGCTAAACATATGCCAGCAATCTCACTATACAATAAGTGTGAACCGTGGTATTTACTTCATTATCATTTCAACTTACTACTACGATTTGACAAGAAAACTAGTTAATCTTATATTTTAGAGTCCGGGGTGCCTAGTTTTAGGTTTAACTCGCTGAGATTTGTTGTAAAGAGTCTGCGAATGTGTTGTTGTCACGTAGCTAAGGTCAAGGTCAAGGTCCTTCATACGCTCAATTTAACAGGACGTCAAACACGTGAATAGATGACGTTTTCTCGTTATTTAAGGAAATTTTAGACCTGAAGGGTTCTGATCAAAATACAATAAATCTTGCGTTGATGTTTGATGGGCGAGTATATGAAATATCAGATCCGGATCAAGATACATCAGTCTCATGATCACTCCTAGAATACCCAAAAACCTATGTGTACACCCGGTCAGTTCCACTGTTAATCCAGGTGGAAGGTGGCAGGGTGACCTATGTAGGTCAGAATCTCACTGCTATATCCAGGTTTTGTCTTGTTACTATAGGGAACGTTATATCAATTCACAATATCCTCACATGACCCAATGGGCACAAAATTCAGTTCAATGTTGAATCAACATGAAATGAACATTGAATCAACATTGACAACCATTTATCAATATTGATTAAATGCTCTGTGCCCACTGGTTAAGTACGGTGGCCGTCACGGCTCACCCCCAAAAAAAATTTATGTTTTAATCTTTTTTTTTTTTTCACTTTTCTGGGCCGTACAAAGCATTTCTCAAAAACGTTTTTTTTTTTTTTTTTTGCTGTCAACCTCCAAAAAAGTTATAAAATATTGCTGTCAACTGTCAACATTGGCCGAGGAGGCTCACGGGTCTACTGTCAACCCTCTGTATTCATACGCGGCCGGAACTACATGCTCTCCAAGCACATGCTGCTTTCCCATATGAAAGGAGCTCTCCTATTGGCCGACACAACACAACATAGTGCGTTCCTCCTCCCCTGTTATAGGGTAATGTAAAGTAATGCAAGCGGGCGTTGGATACCCCATATTATATCTACCAGCGCCACTCCGTTATGTAAAACCACTTATGAACGGGACGGGACGGGCGTAAACAAGTGCCAGGATGAGTCGTGTCTCAAGTTAAACATCTCCCTTACTGCAACCTTTCCAAAACCACCTTCCACTACTTCTCTGTACAAGGTCAGTACCACACGTGTTTCTGCATCTCTCCCCTTTCCCCGAACAAAATATACCCCACAGAACTGCACAACTATTCCCCACCCCACCCCATTATACAGAATTCTGTGTCAAACCTTATTTTATTCATCTCGTTCATGTCATGTTATCATGTATGCTATGGGGTTGCCGCGCGGGCGGGAAAGTACATCTGCTGACGCCTCGCGGCTTTTCGAAGAACCACAGTGAAAATAACAACAGGCGGCGCCACTGCTTTTCACTACTTCCGGAATTTCACGGTGAGTCAAAGTAAACAAAGTTTTACTGCTTGTTTCATCTGTTTTCCCCCGCTATCCATGTCCTACATAGCTTGCCATGGCAGCACATGTCCCTCTTCTATTCCTTTCCCATGTTGCGCCCATCATGCACGACTGTCTTGTCGTATCTCATTCATCTTTCTCATGTTCTCTCACTCGGTGTCCCGCTCGGTGCCTCTCAGAAACCGCTTATAAACAGGACATGTGCACTGTACAGTGCCAGGATGAGTCGTGTCCACTGCAATCTCGTGGCCCACTGTATATATATACTGGGGGACTGCTATTATGTTCTCGGTGCCTCTCAGAAACCGCTTATTAACAGGACATACGCACTGTACAGTGCCAGGATGAGTCGTGTGCACTGCAGTTTTGGGGCCCACTATATGTATATACTGGGGGACTGTTATTATGTACTGTATTGTGCTGGGTGTTAGCAATCTGCACATCATGGGTTGTACTACCACCTGGTACAAACTATCACAACTGTACAATGCACCTACATTACACTATGTTATTAAGCTTCTTTTTTTTTCCAGATGGCTTCTCCAACTTTTCCTTTCCCCCTCCCTTTGAAGGCCCCTAAGCCCCGGGTACCGAACTCCGTCCTACAGCAATGGTTGGAGGAAAGGCGGCCATACGTTGCGGAACTCCCCCCGAGGGACAGACGAGTATTTGAGAAGGTGGACGCGAGGCCGTTGGTGGTACTGCCTTTCCCCACCCCCCTCGTCCCCCCCCCACCCCCTGCGCAAAGCCTGTTCTGCAGCAGTGGGTGGACGATAGGAAGGCATGGGTCCCCTACCTGGAGCCAGCGGACTATCAGATCTACCAAGGTCAGCGCAACAGGAATAACCAGTCGCAGTGGTATAAACGGAAGCTGGATGGGCCAGCAGACGGACTGGCTGAATTCCGGAAACGATCCAAGGAGAACTCGGCAGTGAGTTTAACTATGTAACAAAAAGAATTTTTTTTAAATGTCTTTTTTTTAACTACCCTATCTTTTCTTATGTTGCCCTTTTTCCCACAAGTAGATATACTGTTATTTTCTTTTTGCTATATCGTATAACATGCTAATATTATTTACTACATGGTACAACCAAGTCCATTTTAAATATTTGTGTGTATAACACGTCACAAATATTTTCCTTCTTTTTGTACTATATCTTTCCTTTACATTTGCCAGCTTCATAGACCCAAACCAAACACTGACGACTGGACATACACGCAAATGCTCAACACGGAGGCCCACCAAGAACGGAGGAAGGTACAGGCGGCAGCGAAGATGGCCGAAGCTTTGCCGGAGGAGGTGCCACCGGCCTTCTCCCCAGAGGCCTCTCCTTCTCCACCCCCCCCTACCGGTAAAATATTTTTCCTCCTGTATTGAATAAAACGGTTGAAAAAAAAAAATAGTATACAAAAGTAATTTCTCTTGTCTCCATTCTATATAGAGCACTTGTACGCACTTGAGCAAGTCTAGTCGGCTATTGTGAGTTTCACAAGTGAGGCAGTGAGAAATTAGCCCCTTAATAATAGGATAAAAAAATAAGGCCCCCCCCCCTTTCAATACCCCTAAAAAAAAGGGCCCGCACCTCATATGCTCCCCCCCCCCGCCATAAATAATGAACCCTCCCTTACTATTTCAGCAGCAGACAACTCAGCTGCAGTTGCTGGCCCCAGCACTGCGCCTCTCCCGCTCTCACTGGACCAGTTGGTCCCAGGGGTCAACTGGGGTGTCACCCCACACATTCCAGTGCCTGGTAAGTCCAAATATACATGCACATAAAATAATTCCAGTAAAATGGCGTCCCAAAAATAATTGGTCCATTTATAAGGTGTTTTATTGTAAACATCTCATTATACTCGCTGGTGAGTGATAATAGTCAAACCTCAGACACTTGACTTACATACCGTTTAGTTAAAGGACCCCAGTGCTTATAAATTGTAAGCTCCCATACCCTCAGTGCTTACATGAGGCTGGCACTTTTTTAACACTGACAGAACGGTGGGCTATTCTGAGTGTCTTAAGTGATGCAGTGAGAAATTTGCGGGGAGTTTGAGGAACATTTTAGAAAATTTTGAAAATATTCACATATTAAATTTGGTAAAATATAACACAGGCTGTTACCAAAATTCGCGACATGACATTTCAATGTACTAAATTCGCAACATTTTTAGGATACCCCTAAAAAAAAGGCTCCCCCCTAAGAATAGGGTAAAAAAAGGCCCCTCCCCTTTGAATACCCATAAAAAAAATTTGCCCCCCACTCAAATGCTCACCCCCCCCCCCCCCCGGCCATAAATAATGAACCCTCCCTTACCATATAAGTGATATGTCAAGACTGTGTCTTGTCCAACCTGTCCTGTTTATAAGCGGCTTTTGTACTTTGTGTCATGTACAACCTTCTTTTCTTACTCCAGTAATCCCTCCCCATCCTGAGGGCAGCAGCACCCCCGTGGCACAGCAGGACCCTCCGGAGGAGGAAAAGGAGGAGGAGGAGCAGCACAGGGAACAGGAGACGGGTATGCAGGAGGAGAGGGAGCTTGAGACGGATGAGGAGCAGGAGAGGGAGGAGGAGAACGAGAGGGAGCAGGAGAGTGAGGAGACGCAGGATGAGGTGATGTCTGCAGTGACCGCCAGTACCCCAGACCAGCTGAGTCACTGCTCCTCTGACAACACGCTGAAGGGCGGGGACACAGCTTATCAAGTCAGCACTGAGGGCTCTACCTCTAGCTCCTCCACTTCCCCCCCCCCGTCACCACAGACCCGGACTACTCCACCCAGTCCAGCACCACCTCCTCCGAGGAAGATGAGGAAGAATCCTCTTCCATGTCTCGTCGGTAAGTTATTTTAGCATGCCGACTTGGTGTATTAATATGGCAACACATACTAAACAGTAAAATATACCTTTCATTTTTTTCTACTTGTCTGTCCTGTGTTCTGTGTTCCTTTCTACCGGTTGTAAATGAAAACGGAACTATATTTGACACTGCTCCTTGCCTCACCTCAACTATGACGGTCAAGCTTTTATATGTGAAGGCAGTGTCGTGTGCATCAAGTCCTGTATACCAGCCGGATGTTTTGTTTCATATTACACCTTTCAAATTTATTTTGGCCATGAAAATGTGATTTTCCAACACCAATGGGCTGCACTTTTAACATTCCTGTTTTTCTTTTTTTACATACAGCAGAAGTACACGTAAACGGGTGTGTAAACCCGCAGAGGCCCCTACCTGGGACACCGAGGATGAGGAGCAGGACATGGCTGAAGCAGCAGCGCGGGCCGTCCTCTTGAAGCATTCCAACCCGGAGGCCCTTCCCTAATTTAATTTATTTTATTCTGCTCTTTCTTCTGAGTGGCAGCTATTAATAATATTTGTTACATATGTCACACTCCTGTTTTCCCCATTTGTGTTCTATGCTGCAGTTTGCCTGCAACACCACTCAGGTTTTCTTTGTTTTTTCATTTTTTGGCATGTCCACTTGTATCCTATTACTACTTAGCTAACAACCCGTATATTCCATATTTAATATATAGACATAATCCTGTTTATAAGCGTTCTTTTAGGAAAACAGCAGATATTGACAGGAGGGCCTGTGAAGAACTAAATTGTATCTTTAGAACAGGACAAGAAGGTCCACTTAAGAATTGTGTATTCTATGAATAAGTCACGGCTGCAACTACATACCATTCTATATTATGCACACATTCATTTATGTATAAGCTCTCGTTTGTTATAAAAAAAAGTCTTTGTACTATATTTTATAGCTTAGATATAGGTTAGATATAAGTTCTAATTCGAGGTATACACATTAAACTACCCCGTGGGTCATGTATCCAACTGTCAGATTGGACTATTTTCTCGTCCTATTGAACCTTATTGTTTTATTCATATATAGGTCGGCAAGAGTATTTTATACATATAATAAAACCTAATATTTGTTGTATATTTGATCTTCCTATATCTTGACACGCACATTGCTGTGGCACGCTTTATCACATACCCTGATATGACCCTGCACTGGGTGCTGTGCACAACAAATGGAGGTGATATATCCCTTCAAAATAACTCAAGATAATTGCTTTTGTCACAAAACAAAACAATGTTTATTCCGATAAATAGTATCCATACATGGTATAAACTCTATTATAAAAACATGGCTATCTATTGTCATTCCCAAAACGATAGTGAGACCAACCCTCAAAGGGTTTTTTTAAAAACTTTTTTTTTAAACTTCTAAAATCCTAAAGTACCGGTAATCATTGTTTCACACAATCACCATGTTTATACATTATTAATTACTATGTGACTAAACTAATCATCACATTTTGTTGACCTAGGACCAGCATGTTAGGCCTAGTCCCAAATGGCTGTTTGTAGATCTACATTTTAATTGGCCTATTTCATTGTTGTCATACCAACATTTGCATCCAATTCTGAAAGAGCTCCACAATGTATATACCCAGCTCTCATTCAGAAATAAACTATGTCCTGATGAAGATCCGAAAGGATTGAAACGTTGACACATTCCAAAGCAACTATAAGACTCACTCACCTTTATTTCACATGGGCATTTACACAACCCGGAGAGTGTTTTGGGAATATTGATTGACCTATTTAATGTCCATTATACTGTTCATGCATCCCAGCCCGCATTCCCAGCATAAATTAACCAATGCAGTTCTGTATCACCAGTATAATGTTCTTCACTATGTTAGAAAAGGAAAAAAAAACGCCCCAGGGAAACCATTGTACCATAACACATAAAACATTTACACAACTTTAACCAGTAAAGTTTCACATCTAACTTTCTTAAATACTGTTCTATATATATTAAAGAACACGCCTTGCTATATACACTATATATATTAAACGCTAGGTTATCAGGCGAAAGACCACAATTTTTTTTTTATATACGGGCCCCTGCCAAACAAATTATCATATAGGAAAAACACAGTATGATATAATACCGTTCACACAGTGAACCCTATAGAAGCCGCTGTATTGTTGCAGGCAATACAAAAAATACGCGTTTCACATCATAGAAACACAAGCAGCACATATATACCCAGTATAATATTTCCAATACTACAGAAAAATAGCATAGATAACTGTACTACAAATATGAAACTATACGCCATGGTATATTCAATCTAGAAATATAACACCATGTCATCAAGCGAAACACCACAATACTTCTTTTAAATCCGGGGCCCTGGCCCAAAAATTATCATATAGGATACAGACACTATAACATATTACCGTTCACACAGTGTACCGCAAAAAAAGGGCTGTACTTTCGCAGGCAATCAAAAGAAAACGCCTTTCACATAATGCTAACACCATCAGCATATATATACCCAGTATAATATTTCCAATTATAAAGAAATACAGGATAGATAACTTATATTACAACATTAATTATATTAAAATAACATGCAGGCAGCTAGGCAAAAAAATAAGGTGTGTTTCAGGTGAAATCATATGTAATTAGGTAAATATAGCCCTAACACTTAGAAAGCCGTAGAGAGCCTGTGAACATGCCCTTAGGGCTGTGGGGAGGTGAGGGAGAATCCGTAGCATCAGGTGAAGCTGCACCTCCCTGCCGCGCTCTACGCTCCTCAACAGCAGCCATGGTGCTAAGGGGGAACGGCTGGTCTGGTACCGGTACTTGCTTCATAGCTGTTATCCTGCTGCTCCTACGGGGCAAAGCAGGGGCCGGGGCCGGTGACAGCACCTTCTTAGCGGTACGGGTGCTGCAAAGAAAACGAGGGGCTTGTATCGGAATCACATGCATCCTACATAAATTTTCAAAAATTAATATTCGTTGTTTCTGCAAACTGTGCCGGCTGGGTCGTTTCCACCATGTCCTGTTTATAAGCGGGTTTTTAGTAACATACTTTAATATCACCGAATTAAAGTATACAGTTTTATTTCCTTTCTCCCTGCCACTTACGTCCTCTTTTGTAACTCAATAGAGTAATTTAAAATGACATAAGTAATACTAACCGGCCTACTGTTGCAGAGTTGGGGGTCGGGGCATCCTGCTGAATAAAGCTGCTGGGGGTGGGGGCATCCTGCTCCATACAGCTGCTGGGGGTGGGGGCATCCTGCTCCATACAGCTGCTGGGGGTGGGGGCATCCTCCTCCCTCGAGCTGCTGGGGGTGGGGGCATCCTCCTCCCTCGAGCTGCTGGGGGTCGGGCCATCCTCCTCCCTCGAGCTGCTGGGGGTCGGGCCATCCGGCTCCCTCGAGCTGCTGGGGGTCGGGCCATCCTCCTCCCTCGAGCTGCTGGGGGTCGGGCCATCCTGCTCCCTCGACCGGCTGGGTATAGGGGCATGCTCCTCCCTGTCCTCCTCCTCTTCTCCCGGCACTGTGTCAGGGGGCCGCGGGTGCCCCTTGAGTTCCGCGTGTGGAAACTTTGCCCAGAACTCTCTGCGTAGTCTATCCGCTGTGCGCCAAAAAGAACTTAATATATGTAGATTGACTACAGCGTAAAATATAGCACCATGCAAAACACAACAAATAAATGTTTTGGGGTTGACGAGGTGTTTGATTTTTTCCCCACGCTTAATTCAGGGATAAAGAGCTTTTTGGAGCCGGGCCCATTGGTGTACGTACGCAAGTGTAAGAATTAACGGTACCGGTATAACAATGAGTGTCCTGCGGTCTACACCGAAAGTAAGGGAAAAATCAATTATATTATTAAAAGACAACAAATAAAGTAGAAATAAAGTAACACAGTACAGTCCACAAATCTCTTTTTACATGTAGCATGTAGGGAATTCATTATTTTTTTCAGCTTTTTGTTATAAGTAATATAAATCAGCATCACTAGCGGCATGTACCGTATATGGCTTAAGGGTTACACAAAAAAACAAACCTTTCTCGTCCGTGTACGTCCCCCTACCCTTCATGGCCGAGATGGACTTGCTTAGTAGAACCCGCGCCTTTCTCTCACCCGTCAGGGATGAGTACGGCCGCTTTGCCTCGTATTTCTGCCAAAAAAAATTATTGTAAAAATATTTGGAAGAAAAGAAATGAAACAGTGGACTCCTATTTCAAAAACCAAACAGGAAATATTGAGGGAATTATATAAAGGGAGGGTTCATTACATATGGCCAGGGGGGGGGGCCAAAGTATTTTTGGGTATGGGGGCCGACTTTTTTAGGGTATTTGAAGGGGGGGGCCCTTTGTGCCATTACAATGATACATGTCGCATTTCACATTATCACTGTTACCTTGTTTGTTGCTGCCCTCTTTTGTTTGTACAGGGCAGGCCATTCTTCCTTCTGCTTCTCCTCCCACCTCTTGTGGTCCTCTATATTCGCTTGCCTTACCTCCGGCAGGTGAGGATCTTTTCTAGGCATCTGTGTGAGACATAGTGAATAATGTTCAGTACCAAACCCTTTGCTTATACTAGTACCTAATTGCCATTGAGCTAAAGTGGCTCTGGTGACATCATATTTTAACATGGGGGTGGGGGGGGGGGGTGAAATTGGCTTTGGAGGGGAGCGCCCAAAACATTTGACACCCCCCCTGAATTTGAATGGGGCACTCCCTATGTCATATACAGTGATTATTTGCGTACTTTTAGGTAAAATAAATTAATTTTGGGTATTATAGTGCAACCAGAGGTGCCATGCATTGTGTCTCCCCCCCCCCCCCACCTGCGTCACGCCCACATCGATTTGAACAACTTCTTCATTTTGTGTAGTGCCAGAAATGGCGTTATGACATGGCAGGACTATAGTATACCGCAACATACTAAGGACTGCTGAAACACAACCGCCCTTCCTTTTACATGATTAAAATGTTACTGAACCAGAGAAGACCTGCGATAAGGATGTCTTACCTTGCCGTACGTCCTGTAGAATAGACCGGGTGCAACTTTCCCCTGTCGTATCCCGTTCGCTTCCTTCTCTGCACGCTAGGGGCCCCACTGTCCACTTAGTTTTCGATGAAAACGGTAGGTGGCGTGTGGATGGGGGAAGGATGTGTCGTACTACCGCGTCCTGTATATAAGCGGTTTTCCACATGCAACGCCATACAGGGCTCATGCTTTATATAATGTGTTCCTTCTTTCTTTCTCCCCCCCTACTTATTCAGGCTGAGCGAAATGGAGTACAACGGAGATATCGAGAGTTTGTTTCACCGGAAATGTAAGGAGTGCAACTGTACCAAGCTCCAGCTGGTCATGGCCATTCCATCTTGTGTGGCATGCGGGCACAGTGTGGAACAGCACAACAGTTTGGAAGGTACATAAGTGAATGCTACTTAGTGATGTATGGGAAAGCCATGTTATCATGGGTGGAATATAGTATACTGTATAAAAAGCAAAATGTAGAAGAAGTACTATTCTCTTTTTTTTCCACTGAATTTTGCCTATATTTTTCCCGTATATCATTTCAGAACAACTGCCAGCCATTCTAACTAAACTGGTCCGGATAGGCAAATCCAACGAATTGATAGTGCGCTACCTGCGACAGTATGGAGTGCCTATGAGGTAATGACATTTTCTGGCTATATTGTACCATGGTAATGCGTCGGGAAAAAATAGGCCTATCTTTTACCTTCTGCCTGTACCAAATAAAGTAAGAAAAAATCATGGCCAATCTATGGTTTCAAAGGGTGCGTTATGTACTTCAGATGTTCATGTTACCACAACGTTGTAATAATGGGACAATGGCGGGGGGGGGGGAAAGGTGTCCATTTTCTGCCTTGTCTTTTAATATACGCTATTTCTTCCGCCAGCTTATCCACAGTGAAACGTAGGCTGCAAAGTTTCAAAATCTACAGGACTACCACAGTGGAGCCAGAATCGGTGATGAACCTGGTCCAGGTAAATATCTTTTTACACTTCTTCCCCCCTCCCCCCCCCCCCAAATAAAACAAAAAAAGTAATTTTTTTTTTACACTAGCAGTTGTGCTGTATGTCAGCAATATACCATATATCCAATTTCCACTTGCAGATGGCTCAAGACAGGACACAGAACAAAGCGGGCTACCGCAAACTGACGCGCGTAATCAGAGACAAATACGACGTGGCAGTTAAAAGGTACAGTGTACATGACTTTTTATTATATAAAACTCTATGTGGCGGATACATGTATGGGACAAGGACGGGTCTTATTACCGCGTCCTGTTTATAAGCGGGTATTGAAATAGTACTGATTTATCTCTTCCTTTTCGCCCGTATGTCTGCTATATACCTATGACAGTAACGTTGTATTTCCTTATACCATCTCTAAGTAATTTTGTATCAGAAATAAAAATATTCACTGCCCATCACTAAAGGGACGACGTGATGATGGCCGCCAGGGCTCTTGATCCGCAGGCCGCAAAGGACCGGAAAGGACGCAAAACGCAACGGCGCGTCTTCCATTCCCCGGTATGTACAAGCAATGTTGTTTCTTTGCAGAAATATGGCATCTCTTCTATGCATGTATCCGAAGTAGAAATGACATGTACAGATACAAATGAATGACATTACACAGCAATATATCGCGTTACACAATGCAATTTTTTTTTTACATGAAGGGCCCAAACGACATGTGGTCTATTGATGGCCATGATAAATTGGCGACCTACGGCATTTATATACATGGCTGCCTGGATGCATTCTCCAGGAAAATCCTATGGTGCTGCACGTACGTCTCTAACAAGAACCCCAAAGTGGTTGCACGGTACTTCGCGGACACCGTAAAAAAATTGAAAGGTTGGTTTTTCTTTTTGGTTCGGGACATCCACTGCTCATTTTTTCCCTATATATAAAACGGTATGATCAAGCAGCGAATCACCACATTCTATTTACCTTGGGTTTTTGCTGGGAAGAGATGAAAAAAATGCGGATAGATAAAAATATGACCCTACTACATTATCTGCTTTGAGACTGAGCCCCACGAGGAATGTCTTCTGTAACAAAAGGAATGCACACCTTATCATAATTTTTCGGTTATGTATTTGTACAATCTACTTTCAACAGTGTATAATATAATGTAATGACACCCTTTTTTCAACAGTTTTTCCGGCCCGTGCGCGTTTCGACCCGGGCACGGAAAATACCCTGACCGTCGAGATGCAGATGTTCCTGGCGAGGAACGGGGTGGAGCCAGACAAGGCTGCTGTTGTGGACCGGTCCAAGTTCAACCAGGTAAATATGGTATTTCTACTAAACACAGCGTCATACATCTGGATTATCCTGTAACATTTAGCTTTTGTCTACTTGTGCTAAAAGTATGTAGATATCTCATAATGTGTACAATGTTACATGCTTTACACAAAGAAACCGCTACATGTACAATATTAATTAACTTGAACAACTGTTACATGCCATGCAGTGTAAAAATTAAAGCACATATTGTCATTCAGAGTATGTCGTGTCTACTCACTCTACATACATAAAATGAGTTCAGTGGTACAATGTCTCATGTAATGTTGTTTGTGTCTAGTTCAGTTCCTTCCTGGATATAATGTACGGGGAGGGACGAACCAAGTCAATCCATTCCACCCACCCTGTTTAATTTTTTGCATTACAGAAGATAGAATGCTTCTGGTCCGGCCTGTACGACCGGGTGACAGCTGGGCTACACCAAGAGTTTACCAAGATGTTGCGGGATGGGCTTCCTCTGGACGAGGCAGCCAACCGGTCAGTAACTGAATGTGACAGCCGGCTTGTTCTGAAATGCAGACTTACCGTATATTCTCGCGTATAAGCTTAACTCGCGTATAAGCCGCACCCCTAACTTTGACAAATTATATAAGCCGCAGAGGGGGTCTGAATATTACGATTTTGGTACTGTAGTATACTAATAAAAACTCTCGTATAAGCCGCAGCCTATATAGGGATGTTTGGTATCAAAAGAAAGCTGAGTCTCACTCAGAGAGAATTTACGGTACATCCAATCAGCCTGCGGCCTGGTGGGATACTGCCCCAGCCCCCACTGTTGTAATACAACAGAGACGGTATCAATCTTTTGTTTATATATACTAGGGCCTGAGTGGGATGGTGGGGGGAAAAAGAATCCTATGGCATTTTTTGTGTATCTTTTGAAAAAAACGTACTTATTCCCTGACGGCCAAGGTTTTTAATATTAAAATGGATTTCTGGGTGTCCTTTGCAGAGACAACTTCATTTTCGTGTACCTGCCTTTGGTGAAGAAGGAGGTAGATGACTACTGCATCGATTGGAATATGCACAAAATCCGGTACCAGAAAGCTGTCACGTTACCAACTTCAGCCTGCCCAGACGACATTTTCAACCATCCGGACATGTACCGTGAGTGTTATATGTAGTACAGAATAAAATACTGTTAGGGGGGGGGGGGGGCGGGGACTGTAAAATCTGGGATAAAAATAAACAGAGCAAGATGCATCGCATAACGACTTTCTTTATCATATTTCCAGAGGGTGTACAATGCGGAAAGCCCTATGGGGTGGAGGAGGACGAGGACATCTCCTTTGCCGCAGAATACCAAGGAGTGCCAGACGAGCTGGAGGACATAGTGCCAATGGAATTCAGGCTACAGGCGGAAGAATTCCTGGAACAAAACAACTTGGTGATATGCCGCCAAACAGCACAAGCTGTGTTCCTAGCACTGTGTGGCAGGAACTGAACTAGGCACAAAATAACATGACATGTCCTTTACCAAACTGGTGCTCTACCGTGGAAAGCCACCTCGTTGTAGTGTTCTCCGATGACTTTTCCGATGTCCTTGGCCTTGGGACGGCGGGAGGGGTCGTGACGTAGGGCCTTCTCGATAATGCTCCTAAGTGGTTGTGGCACGCTGGAGATCCCTACTGGGGTAATCTCGTTTGCCATCGCTGCCTCCACCTCTTGCTTGGTGGTGCGGCAGTACCGGCCGTGGTTAGCGTCCTCTATCACTATTAGGGCTATGGCGTATACATCAACAGCCGGCTGCCGCTTGATACTGGAGCCGTTGTACACCTCAGGCGCCATGTAAGCCAGGGTGCCGGGGCCCTGGACACCCCCTAGACTCGTCGCATAGGTTGCCAGTTCCTGTGCTTGCCGCTTCAGCCTTGCGATGGAAAAGTCGAGGATTTTCACGTGGAAATCCGCTGCGGCCACCTTTGAAATAATTAATATTGTACTATATTCATTATACAAATATGTATCCAGTTTCTTTTTTTAATGATAGGGCATGTAAATTGAATTAGATAAGAAAAGAATGGCAAGGAAAGAAAAATAAAAGGCTTAACTTCATGTTTAAACAAAAGAGCAGCGTTACTTTATGTGAGCTTCTCTGGATAATGTTGGTTAAGACAAACAGGATTCTGACGTAAATAGTAACGTACCATTATATTGGCAGGCTTGACGTCGGAGTGGACTATCTGCATGCTATGCAGATAGTCCAACCCCATGCAGACCTGTTGCAATATATAGTAGCTCTGATCCCGTGTCAGCACTGCTTCCTGTAAAGAGAAAAGTAGCCTTTACTTTTGATGTAAAACATTATGTTTATAAGCTGTTTTTGGTACAGTAGGTATGTGGTGTGTACAGTAGCAATCCTCCTCATATACCGTCCTGTTTATAAACGGTTTGTGTTACACTGGCTATGTCGTGTCTACAGTAGCAATACTCCTCATATGCCGTCCTGTTTATAAGCGTTTTTTTCTACACTGGCTATGTCGTGTCTACAGTAGCAATACTCCTCATATGCCGTCCTGTTTATAAGCGTTTTTTTCTACACAGGCTATGTCGTGTCCCTCCTTTTTCTGAACGGGTTTTTGTACCAATGATGTATTTCTTTTAAATATGTACTCACTTTTGCCTCTGTCGACCTAGCTTTTCTCATTTTGTCGTGAAACCGGTCGAGATTCTTGCCGACAACAAGTTCCATGAGAAGGTGTATCTCATTATCCTGCGGGCAAATCCCTAGCAAACGTATCACGTTTGGATGTCGGATGGTGCTGTAAGTAAAAGGGGAGAGTGAACACAGGTATATTATATGGTTTGTATATGATATAGACAAAGGTTCACGAATTTTATTCTGTTGACTGGGTTATTTCACGAGTTGCATGTCAGGCCGTATTTCACGAGTCCATAGGCCGAGTGAAATGCGGCCTGACATGCAACAAGTGAATTTAGTCCCCCTTGCGATCAGTAGAATACGGTCAAATGTAGTTGGACTATTGTATAAAAACAAAAATATGGCTTGTACATTGCTTTCTGCACTGCTGGCGGGATATGTCTTAATACAATAAAGCGGAAAAAGGTACTCACCCAGCAATGTTGATCTCCGACTTGAAAACCGAGACGGAGTGTGTGGTCTGGATTACCTTAACCGCGATGGGGACTTTATATTGGCCGCGGTATACAGCCCCAAAATTCCCGCCCCCTAGCTTGACGGTCTTTTTTACCGTGTAGGCGTCTTTCGCCACGTACGGTAGCCCTGCTTCTGTCAATGGAGGAAGGAAACAAAAATTTTACATACTACATGAACCAAGTTGTTCCGCTGTATTGAAATAAAAGTCTCCAGTGTAACATATGTGCACAATGAGAGTAAATGCAACGGTTGGAATTTTTCTGTCCATTTCAATAGGCCAAAAATGCACCATGTTAGTGTGTTCAACTGTGTGAACTGACAACGGTTAAAAATATAAAAATTGTTTTGGAAGAAATCAGGGGGGGGGGGGGTTCTTACCTTGAAAGAGGTCCTCGCACCTGTGCACATTGATGCTGGACAGGAAGCCCGACCAGGATGTGCCTGTCCTCATCATTTGGGTCACTCTGGCAGTATAAACCCCTGGCTCCACGCTGATGAAGGGCCCAGTCAGCTCCAGTGCCACCTTCTCTCCCTGCTCCAGACGGAACCAGTCGTAGAGCACTTCATTGCTCATGAGCGGGTGCACAATGGCACCTATCAGGGTTGTGGGCGTGGTGGTGTAGACCATATACGGCGACTGCCACACTACCGTAAGAGCTGGAATTGTACATTGACATTAACGCATTAACAAATGAAATAGTAATAAGCCATACGGCTAACTGACAACTATGTGTGCCCAGGCTAGGTAAAAGACACTTCCGGGGAGTAATTAGTATTTAAAATTGGTGTAATACCCTTCTAATATGAGATATCTTGAGTTACAAATTTCCTGATAGTATTGTGGGAATTGATTTTCAAACATTGGTACATACCAACCACTGAAAATAAGCTATAAGAGCATCACATCCCAAACTACATAGGGATAACTATCAAAGTTGTTTTTTTGGATAAGACACCAAATAAAATGGTATGGGACAATCATCTACCGTTTTGTTTAATGGAATGGTTTCCATGGCAACCCAAAAATGTCTTATATGCTAATTTTACATAGAATGGATATAAACATATCTTACTGTCGTCTGTGGGATCTGGCACACAATTTTTTGCAGCAACAGAACGCGGGAGGTGCACCCCCTCATCTAGGTACTGCTCCAGCTTCATTACGTCCATGTTTCCTGAGTAAAGGGAGGTAACAGGTAATTTTGGGCACAATACATTATACATAGACAAATGCCGACGCCCATTGATACGGTCCCTGCTGTATTGCACGAGTGGGGGCTGGGTTTTTTGTTAGCCCATTGAATACGGCCACATTGTACTCAATGGGGGCCATTGAATACGGCCCTTCCTATAGGTAAGCATAGTAAATCTTGTATTTCAAAAAAAGAAATAATAATACACACTGACATTAAACACAGGTATACACAAGGTTTATTTTATGTTTCATTCATACAGGATGGCGTTTTTATACAGAATATACTGTGAGAAGGAAGATGCACCGTCTCACCTTGAGTTAGCTGTGCCACCAGGTAGTGTCTATCGGGGTCCCGATCCGCCCACAGGATTAAAGGTCCTACCACCTCGTCTACCCCGGGTACCAACTCCAGGCAGTAGACCTGGTACGTGTTGCCCATTACTTCTGTGGTGTAGCATTCGGGGGGCTGCAGTATTTTCATCCCCTGCATGCCATCCTGAGCAGAGCTGCAGCCTGAAAAAATAACATGAAGCAAATGGTGAGCTGGTATACTTCCAAATGCTTATTGGAATTGGAGGGCACTGTAGCGCTATACCACATGTCCTGTTTATAAGCGATTTTCTTTACTTAGGCTCCGTCATGTCTACTTAGGCGACACCCACCCCCCACCCCCTACCCGAACACATACATCGCCCTCACATGGTTATTGCACCCCCCACCCCCCACCCTTTCAGAATGAATGACCGGTCACAGATCATAATCGGTGTTACGGTAGCGCTATACCACATGTCCTGTTTATAATCGGTTTTCTTTAACTAGGCTCTGTCATGTCTACTATGGCGAGACCCACCCCTCACCGCCTCCCGGAACACATACAACGCCCTGACATCAGTATTGCACCCCCCACCCACACCAAGTTGCGAATGAGACACCGGTCACGGATCATATTTAGTGTTATGTTTCCCTGCATACTAATATGCAATAACAGATAATTGGACATAAAATAAACAAAACTGTAGCAACAGCACAGAAAATTAACAAAGAACAAAAGTTGGAAAAGTTATATTTGTCTTTGCCTTACCTGCTTTAGGGGAAGGGGAACCCTGCACATACATTACAAAGACTCGTGAGAAGGGAGTGAGGTATGACTGTGACAGACAGTAAGGGGTAGTAAGATTATACATGGTATATACCGTAGCAACATAAGTAACATTTAGCTCATACAGCAGATGGAATAAATTGTGCGGGCCATACTTCACTGCCAATGAAAAATAAAAGACTTGCTATATTTTAACTGGACTAAGTACTAATGTAATAGCGCAATTACCGTTTGCTGCACAGGTACCTCATTTTCATCAGAAGAGGACAAGATTTCGAAAACTGGCTTCTGCTTCTTCACGGACATTGTTGCGGTCGGCTTCCTTTTCTTGGGGGGTTTGGGGCTGGTTGCAGCAGGAGAGGGAGAAGCGGGGCGGTCCTGTTCCCTTTCCCTTTTGGCTGGGCTGTTCTTATGGGAGGGAGTGGCTGTTTGCTTGTTTGTTGGCTTCTGCTTTGTCCCATTGGGACGCTGCTGTGGTGGAGCAGTGGTTGGAGGCACAGGCATAACCGGCTCACTGTCAGTGACATCCTCCATCTCATTGTTGGACTGCACAGTGGACCTAGACCCGGCCGTGGAATGGAGGCCCAGCAGGGAGTCCTCCTCTTCCTGCAATCACATAATGTACAAAGTGGGTAATGAACTAAGTGGGTTTTCTTGTGAAAGATAGAACTAGTTCAATGATACTACTTCCAATAAAACTGCTTTGGTAACTGAGCAATGGGGCATCGGAAAGAACAATAAAATGAGTGAAAATGGTAAAAATATATGAAGAAATGAGAAGTAGGGTAATGTGCTACTCACTGGGTCTATCTGGGACAGCAGAATGGGTAGCAAGAAACCCTTCCCACCCTTCAGCACTGTCTGTACCTCCCTGTCCGTGTTAACCTCGGGGCCACGAACACCCCCGAGTAGCAGGACTTTGTGGGTCCTGGACAGGGTCTTGTAGTCAACCAGAGCAAATATGCGGCACAGCCGATCGCGCAAAACATCAAGTGTGACCTCCTCGTCATCCTCAAACTGGACCTGTGAAGAGAAAATAATTATAACCAAACAATAAGGAATTATTTTTGTGGTCCATACTGAATGTGCAATTGTAGGAAGTATAATGATTCACTTAAGCAAAGGATATACTGTGGTGACGTAACTAACGCTATCTGGGGCTCTGGGACGCCACTATGTCGAGTTCCCGCGCGGCCGTGGGAGAGCACCTCCCCCATATAGGCCTACTCTATACCCGGCCCGTGAGATTGCCATGGCCAGGGTTGTGGGGGGGGGGGGGGTGGGGAGGGGCTCAATGCAGAGGACGTAGGCCTACACAGAGGGAGCATTGGGGCTGGACAATTCCTGTACATATTTTTTTCTAGAATTACTTTGTCTTCAAAATCCAGTCGCCGAAGGCGCTGGTTTGTTATTTAAAATATGATATCCAGATGCTCTGTCCCCAATACCTGCACCAGGCGCTATATTTGTCAGACTACCCATCTTTCTACAAGTTAACAATACTGCCTTGGGGGGGGGGGGGGTACTTACAGTTTTAATCTGGATGCCCAGGTTGTTCTCCTTTGGCCTGTTCCTCCACTTTCCCCGGACAGGGACCCGCTCTGCTCGGGTAATGCTGAAGAACTGTAAAGGAAACAGACATATTAAAACGTAGGCTTCAGAAGAGACATTCAAAACGCACGCCAACACGTGACCTGGGGGGCATGTTGTATGTTTTGCATGACATGAAGCCCTGTACAGAGTAAGACCCCCCCCCCCCCATATAAATGTTAAAATATTTATCCGTTGCTTGTGCAAATGACAGGGATGAATTTTTTGGTATAAAAAATCCGGAAAAATACGCCTGATATGTACATATGTCTGTGTCGTGTATATTGTACGTAGGAAAGGGGACACTTACTCTGTTATCCGGCTTTGGCTTCTTGACTTTGATTGTGCTTGTGGGGGGGACGTGCTTCATGAGCACCTTGCGCTTCATGCCAACATTGGCCATCTCCCCCATCATCTGGACTTCTGCAATATAAAAAGTAGTAACTGACCATGTTGCACACTATGTAGATGCTTTGACATTGAAATATGGTATAGACAAAACTTTGCATAGGAATAAATAAAATCAACCCTGCCATGCTGCGACTCCCCCCCCCCCTACCAATAATATAAAGGTACTGAATTTACTTGGCAGGTATGGACCTGCTGACCAGATTTCGGCTTTGTTGATTTTACAAATATGTCATCTATATCAATAGTTCATAGTAGGCGAATAACTTACTTTTTTCTCCGGCACTTTGTGCATAGGAGAGGGATGCCCGCACTCGACACAGTCCATCCCGCCCTCTACATGCTGGTAGAGAGTGCAGGGGCACTCGGGCATGTGGCACTTTCCAAGTTTTTCCTGCATTCATGTTGTTAATGAAGAAGAGGGGTAGAGACAGAGTTAATACATCAGAAAATTATAGTATTGTAGCGGGAAGGAGCCTGCGGCTTCGTGGGATATGGCCCCAGCCCCCACTCGTGAAATACAACAGAGATGGTATCAATGGGCGTTGGCATTTGTCTATTTATTCATAAACTGTCTGTGTTCTCGTGTTCCTTGCATTCCCCAGCCGGCCTTAGTCTTTCTATTACAGTATTGTGAACAGGGTCTTCCGCTGCTACTTTGATACTTTGGAGAAATATAGTTGTTTTTTTGGTGTGTTTTTCTTATAGATAGGAATTTGGATAGATGGTTTATACCATTCTAAATTTTACCAAGAAAAGAAATCAAAACTATACTCTGGAAATAAAGGAATAACTTACATGCCGGCGGGCGAGGTGTGTGTCGCAGATATCGCAAAAGTGTGCGCCTGCCTTCTGACTGTACTGTGTACAGTAACAACCGGGTTCGAGACATCGGCCCCGCATCACACCCTCGTGATCCACTGAAGTAAAAGAAGGTGCAAGTTCAACTGTAGGGCATTATTTGACTGATACGGGAGCCGGGATTGTGGGTAGGGTATAGTATATAGCCTAGGCCTATCCCGTGACCTCTCCTTTCATGGCAAACTGTGGCCTATTCCCATGGCAAAATATAGCCTAATCTCATTAAATATATAGACAAATGCCAACGCCCATTGATACCATCTCTGTTGTATTTCACGAGTGGGGGCTGGGGCCATATCCCACGAAGCCGCAGGCTGAGTGGGATATGCCCCAGCCTCCATGAGTGAAATACATCAGAGATGGTATCAATGTAGTTGGCATTTGTGTTTATTTTTTATTTGAAGCTATTTGATGAAGAAAAACTATCTTTTCCTAGCCCATTGAATACGGCCACATTGTATTCAATGGGGGGCATTGAATACGGCCCTTCAGTGCTAAAGCATAGGAAATCTTGTATTTCAAAAAAATATTACAAAATATGCCCTATTTCGGCGACTGGGATTGTTGGTGTTTGTAGTTTGTAGGCCTAGGCCTATAGTCCGCCACCGCTCCCCTGCCAGCCCCTAATGCGTACACTGTGCATACCGGTATGCCAGTAAGGCTCTGGACCCCCCCCCCCCCGGACGAATCGGTACACATACCCTGCTTGACCGTATTGTTCAAGTAGCCGAACCCCCCCCCCCTCCCCCTATATAGAAACAGTCAGTACCCCTGTAAACTATGTCCTGTTTATAAGCGGTTTTCGGTTATCCGGCTGTAGGGCTGTGTAGTGTCTGTGAAGTGTGCAGTGGGTGGGGCAGAGTGCAATACTCCAGGCCCTGTACCACGCATGGACCAATTTATAAAGCAGTGTGAGGAAAAAAACAAAGGAAAAGCAGAGAGGAAACGTATGGTATGCGTACATGCAGTGCGAGTCCATCTGGTGGTAAAAAGTGGAAGTAGCTTACACACCTTTCCTGTGGGATTGGCTGTATGTAGTAGTATAAAACCAGAGTAAGGGGAAGGGAAGGATGGAGCAACCGTTTGCCTATGCTGTGATGTGTCTGAATCAGTCTCCTATTCCTTCTCAATCTTAATTTCACAGCCAACACTAGGCAAACGCGCGCTCCCCTTTTGAATATTTTTTGTACGAGGGAGCTGTGGTGAGCGATATAAGGGGGGAAGAAAGGATATGTCGTGTCAGTGGTACAGCATGTGCGGTAATGTTTGCTCCAATGGATAAAAAGGGGAAATATTGAAAGAATAACTTACTGTTGAACGAATTCCACAGTTGGTGTACACGGGATATGTCAAAATGTGGTCGAATTCCTGTTTGATGCAATGGAACAAAGCCGCCGCGTGCGAGGGGGGAGCAGAGGAAGAGGGGACAGGTGGGGCGGCGTGAGGCGGGCTCGCATTTCCGGTATGGCGAATGTTTAATAAGAGACTGTTAAGTTTGGGACACATGAAATGGGACGAGCTGATGTTTACGTCCTGTTTATAAGCGGGTACAGCATACAGCCAGTAAGACGAGGTTGGGAAAGGATACAATACAATGGGGAATGAAATAGTATGCAGGAAAAACAGTATAGGTATATTGTAATATAAGTGAGCAGAAAGGAGAGAGCGGTTTAGCTTTTTCATGCAGCGTCCTGTTTATAAGCGGATATTTTTTACGCACGCTTAGAGAAAAAAATTTATGTTATAAGCAGTATAGGGTGGATGAAGGGGGAGTAAAGGATATGGAGAGTACCATTGGTACGGGAATAGCATGTATATTATGCTGGGTTCTGCGCATAAGGGATGCGCAAGTTCGGCACTACTTTTTCTCTGAACAGCCAATAGGAAGCTTCGTATTAAAAAAAATAGGAAAATGTGCTTGGAGAGCATGTAGTTCCGGCCGCGTATGAATACAGAGGGTTGACAGTAGACCCGTGAGCCTCCTCGGCCAATGTTGACAGTTGACAGCAATATTTTATAACTTTTTTGGAGGTTGACAGCAAAAAAAAAAAAAAAAAACGTTTTTGAGAAATGCTTTGTACGGCCCAGAAAAGTGAAAAAAAAAAAAAGATTAAAACATAATTTTTTTTTGGGGGTGAGCCGTGACGGCCACCGTAGTTAAGGGAGCATATCCGATGGTGAGATTTTAATGCATCCGATCTATAGGATTCATACAACAGAAATCTTGGTCAAAAACTCCAACATTATGAGTTTGAATATGATGTATTTTGACAACAATTTAATGTTCTGTATTTACCTCACGATAGAAAAACGTCTATGGATATACCCCTTTACAACATAAGAATCGAGAAGACAGGTATTATTAGTTAAGGTGTTTATTACAATTTTCCAACCGCTGGGGTCTTCATGTCATGTAGCCAGAGTGATTTACCTGTTCATTCAGAGCACCACCATGCTAAAGACATTAGCTTGTTATTGAGCGTTTTACTATGGACTCTTTCTCAGGGTTCATTTCTCTTAAAAGGAGGATCAGTCGATTTCGTTCACTGTGGGAAAACTTGGCCTGGAATCTGTAGTAAGCCAATCAAAGATGGCGGATGGTTGTGTTTGTAAGCAAAACTAAAGGGGGTGATTTCACAGTATTTATAGGGAGTTAAACATTTTAAAGTAATGTGTTGGTGGCTATAGGTTTTTGGATATAATGGTCTATATGAGCCGGGTTTAATGTTTCTATGATATGAATGACTAGGCTAATTTCATACTAAGTTAGCCTAGTCACATCAACAGAGTTAGCCTAGTCTTCAATCTTTATTTTAAGCTGATTTTCTATTATTGCATTGATTTAATGAGGCTAGCAATTGCTAACATGACCACATATACCTAAACTAACATTCTACCAACTATCATGTAAGAATATCAAGTATCTACATTACAAATGGAGAAACATCAAGCATTGGTTGCTCACTATCCGCCATCTTTGATTGCATACAGATTCCAGGCCCAGTGTTCCTACAGTGCCGTTGGCATCCGTGGAAGGGGCCTATGGTTTTCTCAAGGGGCCCAAAGTTACCCACACAGCTACGATAATATCCCAGCAAACTAGCATGAGCTTGCACAAATATTTTAACAAGCCAATCGGATCTGGTGCTCTCATGTATAAACTAGGTGTGCACAAGCTCATGCTAGGACAGCCAGAGAGATCTTCATTTGCGGACAGAGATGTGAGAGGAGGGAGGCATTTATTTAGAGAAGTCTAGCATGAAGCTGTGCATAGAGAATGATGTGGCGATTGACAATTCATTCCATAATGATAATCTTCATCAATCTTTACATTATACAATCCTGCTAAATTGATATCTATTAAGGTCAAATCCCACAATGCGAAAAATGGGCCAATAAGTGTTGATTATTGACAAAAAAGCAAGGGGCAATTGTTACCAATATTGTAAATCGCAACACTGGTCCCATGATCTTATGCCTCTCCAAATCCCACTGTGCTCTATAATAAGCATTGCCTACAGGACTGGTTGATGGATCTAGTTGAGGGGAGTTATTTCATGGAATGATTTGTCTTGAGTATTCCCTCTCAACTAGTCTAAAGATATCTAGAGTGTCCCCCCTGTATAAACCAAATTGTTTCCATATTCTAATAAGCAACATATTTGAGCATAATCAGAGCAAAATATCTAAATGTTTTGATATCTGATTTATCATAATCAGAAGACTTAGACAAGGGTTATAACCAACATTGGGCTTGTTTTAGCCGATATAACCAACCAATATTGGCTGAGTGATCAGGGTTTCACAATAAACTACATTTTTCAACCCTTGTTCGCGTTGTGGGTTTTGACCTTTACCTATACCTATATTTGATATCAATGGTTAATATATGAAATCATATCTAAGTAATTATTATGTAGTAGGTCAAGAATATAAGATTGTGAATTGCATATCTTTACTACCAGTTTGGTATGGTTTGTATTCAAGTACCAGTCTGAACATGTGAATTCTTCTCATCAACTAAATATGAATACAGCAGAGGGTGGTGTGAGAAAGACATTTAATGATTAATAGACATAGCTAGATACTACGGCATTGCCCTTTACAGCATATTCACATTAATCTGCCCCATGAAACATGTCAGCGCTACGTGTACCATAGGAGAGTATTATATTGACCTATAAAAGGTTACATACATATTTCCATAAGTCTAGAATAAACCTCCTTTGGTACAACAAACTGAACTTTGCCGGTTTGGTATCTCATAAAGTATGCTTATTCAACCAATGAACGAGTGCGGCCAGTCTAGACATACCATAACGAATTTCCCATCAATGTACAAGTAAATGAAGTAATGCACTGTAACATTAACCAAGTTGATCATTAAACCGACTTCCCTAAAACTACCATTTAAAATACAGTATCTGACCATCAACATGGTAAACAAAACCGCACTAAGGTTTATATACCCGGTAGGAACACCACTTACCTAGTGGCTATAGTGAGCCCTCTACTGTAGTAGATACTAACCAGCTACACATGTGCTCAAGTGATATGCTAGTGAGGTCATAGAAACAGGCCTCATTAGGCAGCTAATTTGTAACCCTTGGTCACTTAATCTGCATAACTTTAACCCTTCAGTTGACACGTTCAGAACTGCAAATGAGCTGTTTACTAAGGATAGATATTTGTGCTAATATGATATGCTGCTGAGTACTACAGATACGCACATAGTAGCTACTACACTGTAAGAAGTTGTTGTTCGTGAACAGTAAAATTTGCTGTAACTATACAGTACTTTAGCTGTTAAGAATAATACAGCAAATTTTGCTGTACAATTCTGTTGCTGTAGATGCAGGTTACGGTAGTGACTTGTAGATCTACATCACTTTTCCCTGTAATATGTACACGAGAGGTCGTGAGATCGATCCTTGGTCTAGCAACAAGACTGTAGCTCATTTGATACAGACATGGCAGAGGTAGCTTGTATCCCAATATGACCATTTGTAACACCGGCTCTGTGGCGCATCTGATCAGTGCCTGTCTCCAACACCACAGGTGGTGAGTTCAATCCTTTGTAGAGCCACTTCCCTTGTTTCACCTATATCCACTTAAAATTCCTTTTTCCCTCACATGGATGATTAAAAATATCACCCTCACTGGAAGGCGAGCCCAGGACCTCCAGACTATGATTTACAATCAATTTTGCTGTATAGTAACTGAAGATTCTGCTGTCCCTGTACAGTACATAGTGCTGTAAATATACACAAGCTGACTTGCTGTAGGTCTACAGCATAATCTACTGGAACCAAAGTTGCCCCCAGTATTTGGTGTACAGGAACACTACTTACTTCTAACAGTGTAGCCTCGACTAGTAGTTGCTTGTGCAGTATCATCAGCCACTGCAATAAGTTGGTTATTTAGTGCGTAATAGGAAGCGACTAATATACAGTGGGCACAAGAATCAGTGAACACTGAATTATTAAGTTCAGAAAAGTATCGTCTAACAAAATATCTTGGCTAATACACTACTTTTCACTATAATAAGATGATGCATGTTGAATAGTACAATGGAGAACAGGGTATATCTAGTAGGGGTTGTATAACTGCATGTCAGCCACTTCTGGGTGGCCTCATCAATATCCTTCTGTCTAGAAGAGTCCCTTACGTCCGCCGTACCTCAGTTGCATGGCCTGGCTTTAAGAGACAATTAAAAAAACGAATATAGCTCCACATCACAGACTTGATTGAATCATTCATTACGTGAAATCACAAATCGGATACACAAAAACGAACAAAGATAACGACAAGCTAATGAGCATTAAATATTCTAAACTGAAAATGTTGCTATTGTGTGACATAGAGGGGAAGCTGAGTGTACCGCCCAGTTCGTAAAACCCTGAATGCCAGTTAGGAGGGATGACCCCAACCCAGGTGACGGATTAGCTACTTATTGATGTATGGCATCTTTTTTGAGACTTGTTTTACACAGAGGCAAATATCAGCGTCACCCAATGTCGCCTAAACCACTCTCAGACAAGGGTCTGGCACTGCTGGACTATAATAGATGGGTCAAGGGCCATTCTAGTGAGGGTCAGGCTAGGCTGGACATTCAATAACAGGCTGGACTTTGGCAAACTTGCTTGAAAGTCTGGCCATGCTGGATCCTCATGGCATAGTCTGGCAATGCTGGACTCTGGGGAGAGTCTCTTTCAGCCTGTAAGAGTCCAGCATTGTCGGACTGTGGCATGAGGACCCAGCATGGCCAGACTTTCAAGCAAGTCTGCCAAAGTCCAGCCTGTTATTGAATGTCCAGCCTAGCCTGACCCTCACTAGAATGGCCCTTGACCCATCTATTATAGTCCAGCAGTGCCTGACCCTTGTATGAGAGTAGTATTGGCGACATTGGCTGACTCTGATATTTGCCTCTGTGTAGTTGCTTTCAAAAGTAGACATAAAAAACACTGTGAATGCTTGTATGTTGGGTTATGTTTACTGGCTTCAGCACAGCAACAATAGTGTATCTAAAATACTAAAACTAGTGCCTGTGTATCAAAAGAAAAAAAAACATACCCTGGTACGGCACCGCCATAGGCTGGTGGATACCCTCCATAAGAAGGTGCCATGACGGCTGAATGATGTTGCCTTGGAGGCCTCAGACAGTTAGGACAGCAGCAGACAATGATGACCAGCACGAGGACAATCACAGACAGAACCAGCCCAACTATGGCGATAATCAGGCTAGCGGAAAACATCGGTCTGTCACATGCTACACCCTCAAAATCCGCAGAGCACCTAGGAATCGAATTGGATAATAATGAACTCATAGTCTCATACTAGACAGTTAAAAATACAAATATTTTATGTCGGAGTCATGTCATGTTTTATTGTGAACATGAAAAATATGACATTTAGTGACCAATTTAGTAAACGATGATTTTCTCTTTTGTAGTAATCAATGCATACTTATTAACGCCATGCATCATTACTGATGCATGGCCGCGATAGTGAGAAAGTTATCAAGGAATGCATATATATGTTATCGTATCTACGTATAAATGTGGTATATATTGTATTAGCCGGATTTTACTGTAGGTATGATTATAATCAACCTCAGTGCTATGAAAATGTGTGTTGCTAGGCAGATAAACAATTAGCACAGCTGTTGCTAGGCAACAAGCTGTAGTAGCAACAAATCAATAGAACCATTGAATTCCTTGGGTCAATGTTAGGGGGGGTACGTACAGTTATAATCAAACTCAGGACCCATCAAAGGTTTATTTATATTATTGTTATCACATAGCATAAATTTGTGTTGTGACTCCTTAATCCAAGATGGCGGCACAATCCAAGATGGTGGCGCCCGTTCTGACTTTTGGTAAAGTGCAAACATCATATACCTCATCCTGGTTGGGTGACCTGAAACAAACTTTTTATTATTTGGCCTTAATAGAGTGAGGGGTGGTTTAACAAATGATTACCAATACAACATTTTAAAACAAGGACTTACCTGCAAGTCGCCTGACTATTCTCCATGAAGCAGTTGCCATTTCTACAGAGGCCGAGGCTGTACAGCAGGTCACAAGGATCAAGGCTCGAGATGGAATCTTAACAAGAATATAGAGCATATAATCAAATAAGTCTGAAGGCAGTATCATATTCGGTTCTTTCACTTCTTTCTCAATACTACTTACATTCATGTATATGACTTTAGAACCAGCTGTGCATATTGTATTGCCCCGTTTCAAAGCATGGGCTAATACTGATTTGCAATGGCATATTTACCTAGCTTATTCTACACGTGGCAGGATTTTATCGTCTTCATATACATATCATAATGAATATGTACTGATTAGATGTGAAGTTATGACTCGCTGAAGAAATCGTTCTGGTGTTGCCTGCAATGGCCAGGCTTGTATTCGTTGCCTAGATTATTAGAGCTATCAGCCTTTTACACCAGGCTTATTATACTGCACATCCCACTTAAAGTGGCATTCTCACCGAGTGTTTCCCATTCACAATTCTAGTACTGTTTTAGTCTGCTATGTGGTTAGTGTGAGTGGTGAGAATGCCCCTTTAATTAGCTGCTTGTGCAACATAGAACCGCATTGTTCAATATCTGTACTCTCTCCATCATATCCCCAGAACTATTAAATATGTAAAAGTTACCATTAGCTAGAGAGATGCCCCAATAGCCACTAGTTAGTTTTAGCGACAATGACTCTCACTTTTCTGTGTGTGCAGTAGGTGCAATACTAGGCCTATCCAAACAGTGGCCACACGGGGGACACGCTGACTGGAGTAAACACCCTACCTAGAACACTGAATAGTTCACTTCATCTATCATATTTCCAACATGAGCTCCAGCTGTCGAGCAAATTCTGAGTCCATGATATAATCCTGGCAACATCTTTGACATAATCTGGTATGGCTTGATAATGTAGGGGTCTTAGTGCTTAATGGCTTTATATTTCATATGGGAATACACTGATACATATAGGCAAATAAACTTACTATCAGAATTGGTACACTTGTTGTTTGTGTCCGTTTGGTACCAAGGCACACAAGAACACATGTAGCTGCCCACCGTGTTGGTACAGTACTTGGCCACGTTCCCACAGATACCCGGCTGCTCCACACAATCATCTACATCTGGAAGGGGACAACATGAGTGAAGCATTGTTTTTATCTTAATACAGTACTTGGCCACCACCCCTGTTAGTCGGAGCATTGGTAAATACATGTATGGTGACTACATAGGTGAGGATCCTTGAGCAATTTTCCAAGTTGTTTAAAATATCCTTCTTTTCAGGTATATGCCACCATGTCATGAAAACCTGTAGATCCTAAGCTGAGAAGAGAACATTCTTATCATTTATAATAGAATGAAATTTTCATTTATCTAATCGTTATTTCTGGATGCATGACCCCTTTTATAGCAGTAAAAAGTCCTAAAACCATCAGAAATGCTAAAAAAAAAGAAGCTTCTAGTCTTATAGTTTAGTCGATGGGTTTAAGCAGGTTCAACCTGATATCGACCATATGTTTTTCACCATAGCCTTTCACCTTTGCACTTTTTTACAACGGGTCTGTGTTCAGAGGCCAGGTGTACTAAAAATTAAACTGAGAAGATGGTCTTGGTAATCATTTTTTCCTTGATTGTGCAGAAGGTGTTTTAATATGAGATTATAACCAGACATCTTCTATATCTAACCTCATTAATCACTTGTAATTAGATGTGTCGTTATACCTTTCCTTTCCCCTCTACCCAGCAATTTTGGTAAACGTGATTGTATTTCATGACATTTGTCAATAAAAGAAAATCTAAATGCTGAAAAAAGAAAGGCGTCTTACCTTTTTTTGCCCCTGGAGAAAATTTCCCTACACACTTTTTTGTACTTTGGAGGCCACCTGCACCCCCTTTTGATCAATTAATTTTATATGCGTTAACCTAATAAGGTCTCTTATTTATTACCTATGAGCTAATGTGGGTAACCAACCTGGAATGTTTCTCAAAGATTTTAATATCAAATATATTTAAATTATTTCTGCTTAATGTGTTTGTATTGCCTTTAAACCTGATCCCCGGAGGCAAAAAAAAGCTCCTTTTTTTGTAAGGGAGGTACTGTATGCATAGTCTTATCACAAAGATGAATGTAGCCTCTACTGCGAAATATAGGTGGTGAAGATTTTGAGTAAATTTGAGGCTGTGGGACAGAATCTTTTCTCATGCTCGATATATGTAGTAAATTTATCAGGCTATATTTTAAGAGTCCTTATCTATAAATATCCATTCTTGCTATGCTTAAAAAAACATGTTGCAGTAGGTAGTTCCCAATATTATCAATTGCCTTAATATATGTTTTAAAAAATATACTTTTGATGTTGTTGCCACCTGAAAAAGCTATCTATTCACAACACAATAAAAACTGAAATGCCAGAGTTAGGAATTTATGTCTGTATGTAATATGGAGCCAATCTTTGTACCTTTCAAAACAAAAAACAGCTGTTTAAATATATTAAAAGTTACACGATCTTCCCTCTCCAGCCACCATACATGGATAAGCCAGAAGACTTGCCCACATACCAGTCAGATATTAGCCCAAGCCAAGTTGATATATTGTAGAGACCATCTGTTCAGTGTAATAAAAAGCTGTATACCTTCACATGTGGTGCCTTCAGTCCAGGTGCCATCATCCTGGCAGGTCCTGGTGAAACCAACTGTGGCCCTTTGGTCCATTGGTCGGTAGCCAGTCATGCAGGTGTAGGTGACCTTGTCATTGTAGTTCCAGTCTGACTCTGAGCGCTGAGCGTTTGGTAAGTACCCCGGGTCTGGACAGGTCACAGCTGGTGTTGGGAGTGGAAAATAAAATAAGTGATGAGAAGACATATTTATTCATCAGACAATGTGTTTTTCAAATCAGTGTTTTGCAGGGAAACCATAATTGTAAAATATGCATTTTATAGATAAAATTTTATCATAAGGGGAACTAGTATAATTATATAGATATTGGCAACAAATGACTCACGGCTGCAGACAGGTAATGGGAAGGGGTCCCACTGGCCTAACTCGGAACACTCTACTTCAAAGGTTGTTAATGTAGTGTAGCCGTAGTAGGAGAGGATGGTCTGAGTGATTGCATACCGCTGATCCAGCTGGCAACAAGACAATAAGGATTAATTCAAGTGTGGTGAAATACTATTTTGTCCTGTTTTGGTGCCATGTTTAAAATGTCCATCTCCTTTAGTTATGTATCATAAAGGTATGGTGCTCAACTTTTTAAATTGTATTGCATCAGTTCTATTGAGAATATGGTATGCTTCTAGTTAAAAAAACAAAAGGGTTAGAGCACACACTAGAAGGGGCACTAATTACAATGAATAAAGTAATACAAACCTGATAACCAAGTTTACATGCATAAACCACCTTATCACCAGCAACGGGGGTTGTAGGAGGGATGGTTGTTGGATTGGCATAATCTAGGAGAGGTAGTTGATCACATGTTGCTTCTGAAGATATAAAATATGGTTTTGAGGACTACATCAATAGGTGGGAACCTTCACCCCATATAGACAAAAAAATAGATAGGAGACACTTCTACAAGACATACGGTTGCAAGTTCCAGCTCCACTATTGTAGAGTCCAGGTAGGAGGCAAATACAGATGTACGAGCCAGGTGTGTTGAAGCACTGAGCGCTGAAACCACAGACGTCTCCATCCTCACACTCATCTGTGTCTGTGGGAAAAAAGGAAGTCCATGAATATCCATGAATTTCGTACGCAATGTAACGTCATAGTGTACCTTTGTATGTCATCCAATACGCAAGTCATGTATATATGTAGCTGTTGGCTATTCTAAGATAGCCATGAGCTATGAAAAACTCTAGATTCGAAAAATAGGTTGTGTAGAGTTCAGTATTTTACGGTCGCAGAATAAACAACTCGGAAGGTTCTTTATACGTTCTGGATGCAAAGAGAGAGAGTTTTATTTACGTTTCCTACTACAGTAATCTAAGTTCGGTTGTTGTTCGGGACGAGACCTGATGAGGTCTCTCCACCACTGAGCCTTCTGGCCTTATATATATCCCACCCTACCCGATCGCAGCGCCCCCTTTATCTACACTCGCGACCTCTGTATACGGGTCACGAACTAACATCTTGTGGTGGTTTACATAACTGCGATCCGAGTGGGATTCGAGTCCCCTACATAACCCCCCCTAGACAAAACATACACATTTTTTTCAAACGGATACCTTATAGGTATACACTAATATAAAAAATGACGTTATGTCTATAATACACATAGGGGTATGCAAAGCATACGACTCGAATAACACTATACACACATTTACTGTACATTAATCATGGCACAAGTATTATCAATACGAACGGCTTAACACGCTTCATATTAACTTAGTAACACTTGTGTACCCACGTGGGGATATATACACGTATGACACATACCGAAAAATATATACTATGACAGCTCTACTCTTTATCCAGAATAACAGTTTATACAATATATACACTGCTCCCTGATCAATCTACTATTAATGATCAGGCACGCTTGTCAAAAAAATTTAGACAGCGGGTCCGTGGCGCTCTCCTCTTCAACTGCTTTCCTGATCGTTGTTGGCTTCGATCAGGCACACCAAGAAGAGCGAATCTTATGGTGGGTGTAAAGGTGCTCTCCACTTCTTTCCCTCGAGTTTTTCCGGGTCCGCTTCATCTCGATTGTATCATCTCTCATATCCAGTCGTAGCTCCTCGTTCCCTGATCCTTGTTGGAATTGATGGATCAGGCACGCCTTCGGACTTACGTCTGTCAGCGGGTGTAAAGGTGCTCTCCTCTTCTTTTCCCCGTACGTCCCATTCGATTCTACTACCCCTAACATTCCGATTCAGCCCCAATACGGTTCATCATACCCTATCCGTCTAAAGCGTCCTTCTCCTCTAGGAGTTTTAGCGCGGCGGATCGGGTCCCATCCCATTCGTCCAGAAACACTCCGAAACATTCAAGGAACTTAACGTTCATTGCCTCATTTTTGGCATCGAGATCAGAGAGTTTCCTCCGCAGTAAGGCGGTGCTGGAAGTAACGGTTTTACGATCCTGCTCTAATTTAGCTTTTTCTTCATTCAACATCTTCTCCTTGTCAATGTAGACCTTCTCTAATTCAGCCCGAGCCTCCTCCAATGCCTTGTCATTCTCTTCTTTATAACGGTCCTTATGTGTCTTCTGAATGGCTACCACCGAATCAGCAAACAGGTTAACGACCCCGGCGTTGAAACGGATCGCTAACTCCTTCTGTGCATCCTGAAATTCGTCTACTAATTTCTGAGCACCTTCACATTCAACTTTCTCAGCCGCTGCGAAATAGTGTACTACTGGTTTCGTAGACATCCGGAGCCGGTTATCGGGCACAGTGGTCATCGGAGTCGCTGGTGGCTTCAGCGAACTCTGAGGTAGCTGTAATTCCGGGTAGTCCGTCGTATCATCGGACGGAACAGACGGCTGTCTCCATACTAACGGATCAGCTGGACTCGGAGTGGGTTTACACGGTGCGGGTCTAGACGTAGCGGGTGGGGTAGGTTTGATCGGGCCACGGTTCAGAGGTGACTGATACGCAGTCGTTGCGGATCGGTTCTGGGGTACCCGGAAGGTCGAAGGTGATTCGTCCCGGCCCCGTTTTGCATCACCCCGTGCCGGACTTCGGCTTGCCTGACGTTTAGTGTCAGTTCGATTCCTAGGTGGATCCCCTCGGAACTCCGCTACTTGATTCCACATTTCTTGGGGCATATCGAACTTCCCCCGATCCAGTAACAAGGCGGTTCGAGCACTCAGTTTACCATTACGGGCGTCAGCTACCTCACAGTAGGATTCCGTCATGGTCGATATCCCCTGAAAATCTTCCCTGCCCATTCGGTCGTATTTCTCTCTCCATAATCGGTGCAAATTATTGATTCGAGCCACAGTAGCACTCATACCCGGAGTGTGACAGTTCTTATAATGGCGAACCATGTTCGCCCTCCGAGTCGTTACGCAGCCATCACATTTTTGATTTTCTCGGGTCGCCTCCGTCTTCTGACATTCGTACACCACCGTGTGATGCATATGTCGTTCGGTTAGGTGCCAGAGAAATCTACGGGCCGTTGTGTACTGTTTCGGTCTCGGATTCTTTAAGCATAAGGCAAACGGACAGATGGTTTCCCCCTTCACCAAATACCACTCTTTGTAGGCCCATCGGATTTTCCACCGATGATCCCTACTGTAGTATGCATCCGAATGATGCCGAATCTGGTTGAACCACCATTCATAATGGTCAGACGGTAACGGGTCTTTGATAGTCGGTCGGAGCCAATCTTCATCATCCGATTCGTTTTCCATGTTATATTCCGTGGGGCAGCCATATTTGGTCGGTCCTTTGGCGCATTCCTCGAACGAGGCGGGTACGAACAGACGGAACTCGGTGTTTGCATTTTTGTACACTTCCTGCAACCGCTCGAATTCCTCCTCAGTCATTGAGGAACCTTTTTTCGTTTTCGGAACTTCCTCTGTCGGTTCATCCCCATCCTCTTCCTGTTCACCTTCCCCCTCACTCATATTTACGTCATCTCCCGATCCGACGTTATCCTTCAGCTTCGTTTTCTCTATGATAGCCCCTACCCCGGCACTCGCAGCAGCCTGTATTGCCTTCAGCTGTCCGGCCGTCGGTTCCTTCTGTTTTAACCCTTCCGTTACCTTCTCTACAGTTTTCGGGTCGATTGTTAGATCTACCATTCTCGGTTTCGGGTCGACTGTTAGATCTACTATTTTCTGTTTCGTGTCCTTACTCTTTCCCCCTTTCTTTGCAGCTCTTTTTTCTTTCGGACTCAGAACTTTCTCAAAATCGGAAGAATCCGTGTCCGTTTGACTTTCCTCACTCTTATCCTTCTTTACTTTCGATTTCCGGAGCACTACCTTCCCTTTCTCTACCGCGTCTTTCCTTAATTTTTCTGCTATTCTCTCCTTCTCGTCCTCTTCGGACGGGTCTCGGTTCATTTTCGGATCATATCCCTTGGATTTCTTCCCTTCCCGGATCAGAGCACTTATGATCTCGTCTCTGCGAGACGGATCATCGTCGCTCTCCTCCAATCGATCATATAATTCATCGATGTCGATACTGTATAACTTAGTTTTCCTTTTCCGGTTCGCTAGCTTCTCCCAACATTCTACGTTTCGAGGCAAGATCTTCTTTTCCGGTTCTCTAAAATATATATCCGCCTGGATGTCGAGTCCGGTTATTCCAACTCGAGCCGTTCCCGGAACACTGACTGGGATTACCGGTAACCGTTTCTCACGATACATCACCTCGCAGTCAAATACCGCTTTACGAAACCCCTCGTGCACGTTCAATCCCTTCTGCATTTCGGGAAAGAATAGCAGCCAGTTTGACGGTAACGATTCATAAACATCACCCCCCAAGATAGCGATCAAACAGTCCCGTAATTCAATCGGAAGAGTTCTCGGTACTCCTCCTTCCGGGACTACAGTCAGTTCGTCAGCCAGAAATAGCTCCCGGCCATCGTATCGGCTCGCGAATCCCTTTAAGACGGGTTCGGTAAGTTCGGTAGTAACAACTTGAAATACAGAACGGCCCTTCTCGTCATATCCTTCCATTTCCTCCTCCATACTCACGTTGCCTAATGCAGCGTCTTCGGTTCGAGTGACGGGTGAGAGCGGTTCATTCACGGTATCGGCCATATCGATACTTTCATCCTCGGGGCGGCAAGAACTCGCCATGTTCAGTCTCTTTTTCGGGGTACGGTTCAAATAAATGTCAGTTCCTGGTCTTCACCGGGTGCCTGTGTGCACAAGCAACCCGGGTTACCCACTAACCTTGGTGTATTACTCTATTTCGCTTTGAAAACCTCTTCTCCTCGTGCGCTAGCTGTTGACCTTTGGTCCACCAAAAATCAATATGGCGGTTCTTTCACCCGGAACGACCTTCCGCGCATGCGCGCTACCCCATGAGATCCCGCTCGGGGCGTGACCTCATGACCTCGTTCCAGATGTAAACAAAAGGGTTTTCGCGCCATTCATTACGGTACTAATTGCTGTCTGTCGGAGTCTTTCATTGGTTCGGAGTGAGCTCGTCAGGAGTATAAGTAGATGTATTTACAGGTGGCATATGCTCAACCCGCCGGATTATCCGTCCACCACCCTCAGGAACACTCTAATCCGGTTAATTAATCCCCTCCTCCAGTGCCTGGGTATCGTTCCAACACATAGGACAGATATACCCGGTCTGCTCACCGGATAATCATATGACATAACATAAAACTTGATTACATTCGTTGTGATTCAGGCTAGGTAATTGCAGTCCCTGGGTTCAATCTAGGACTGCGTCTCACCCCTTCTGGGCGAGTTTTTAGGTACCTGGTTACGACAGGGGCCTTTTCGGACGGTGAGCGGGCCACACTCAACGTCTTCCCCCTGCGTTTCCCTTCGCCTGCCGAGACTTTGGATTTCTTACCCACCGATCGTGTTGGCGAGTTTTCATCCTGCACCTTCCGTTTCTTCGGGCGTCCCACCCCACGTTTTACAGCCATATTCTTTATTTCTTTCTTCATCTGATTTAATTCATCCGTTCCCATCTTGAACATTTCCGCGGAGTACTCCCTTCCTTTCCACGGTTTCAGCCGATCAACGTTGGATTTCTGATTCCTACCATGCGTATCCCTCATTAGCACCGTATTGTCACTGATCCGCTGTGTGATCCGCCAAGGTCCATCCCAATTATCACTTAATTTAATCCCTACTAACGGTTCATGATACCTGCCTACCAATTCTCCCACTTCGTATCTTCTAGTCTTAAGATTCGTGTCATACCCGACCTTCTGCCATTTAGCATTCTTCTGTAACTCTTGTCTAACCAATTCGTATGCATTTTTAAACTGTTCTTTCAGAGCCTCCACAAACATTATCTGACATGGTACCTCCGGGTTCATTCCTACTACCCCAAAAACCAGGTCCGCGGGCATGATCAGATCCTCCCCGAACACTAGTAAGTTAGGGGAACAGTTAGTGCTAGCATGTACGGTGCTGTTATAGGCATGACATACAAAGTCACATTGTTCATCCCAGTCATCCATTCTCTGATTTACTAGTCCCTTTAATACTTGTATCAGGGTTCGATTAAACCTTTCTACCTGTCCATCACTCTGCGGCCGGTATGGATTAGTGCGAGTCTTACAAATCGCTAACTGATGGCACATCTCCTGCCACAAATTTGATTCGAATTCCCGTCCCTGATCGCTGTGTAACATTAGTGGTACACCCAGATACAGGATCCAACCTTTCACCAGCGCTCGAGCACATGTTGCAGCCTTATGGTCCTTCATCGGAAACACTCGTGTATACTTAGTGTAATAATCCGTCACCACCATCATACAAGTATTACCTTCGGGAGTCGTTACGAATCCGGTTATAATGTCTACAGCCACTCTCGCGAATCTCACCCCGAATAGTTCCTGGGTTAAAGGCATCTTACCCATTCCGCTTCCCGTCTTACTAGTGCAACACCTGGGGCAGGTCTCAATCCATCTCAATAGATCCGTACTCATTCCTGGCCAGTAATATTTTCTTCCTAATCGTTCTAAGGATCTCTTTTTCCCGAAATGTCCACTGGTCTGGTGTCCATGGCAGAAGAACATTATATCCCTCCGCATGGCTGTTGGTATCACAATCTGTCGGATCCGATTTCCTAAGGCATTCACCTTCCAACGGTACAATGTATTCTGTACAATTTCAAGTTCCTCCCATTGTGCAATTAGTCTACGGATTTCCCTGTTCTCTAATGAAATTGCGGGTCTTGCCGGTCTTCCTCCTGCCTCTAACAATTCCTTCATCCGCTTACAATTCGGATCCTTCTCTTGAAATGCTCTAATCGATTCATCTCCCCATTCTAATACACTTGGTTCTATATTCCTATACGGATGCCTCACCCCAGCTAATACAGCATTGTGTGCCCCACAATCGGTACAACCAGTGTTCTGACATTTCCTAATAGGTATGCGTGATAAAGCATCCGCATTGACATGTTTCACACCCTTTCTATGTTGTATCTGACTATGATCTAATCCAAATTCTGACAAATGAGCGAGCCATCTTCCGATCATTCCTTCTGCATCCTTGAAGTTCAACAGCCACCTCAATGATGAATGATCCGTTCTCAATGTAAAGTCCGATCCCCACAAAAAGTGTTTGAACTTTTTAGTGTATACAACCACCGCTAGTAATTCTCTCTTGGTCGTACAATAGTTCCGTTGCCCCTTATTCATCGTGTTACTTGCAAATGCTATGGGTACCTCTTCCCCATCCTGTACCTGAGAAAGGGCTGCCCCGATGCATTCGTTACTGGCATCCGTGTCTAAAATGAAATGGCCATCCCGAGTCGGATATCTGAGTACCGGGGTTTCCTTGAAAAGGTTCTTTATCTTTCGGAAAGACTCCTCCTGCTCTAAACCCCACGGAAACACTTCTTTCCTTCTCCCCGGCGTCCAGTGTGACAGACTTTGAATCGGATAACTCAGTTTCGAATAACCGGGCAAGAAATCCCGATAGTATGAACAAAAACCCAAGAACGAGCGCACCTCCTTTGGACTTCTAGGTGCCGACCATTCCATTACCGTTCGAATCTTCTCCGGATCTGCCTTCACTCCATCCGTTGATATGATTCGTCCCAGATAGTTGATACTCTTGTGAAACAAACTACATTTCTTCGGTTTTAGTTTCAACCCATTCGATATAATCCGCTTCAATACAACCCTCAAGTTTTCTAGACAATCTTCGAATGATTTCCCGAATATTATGACATCATCCAAATATACTAAACATTTCTTCCATAAGATGTCGCTTAATAAAGTCTCCATCATTGCCTCGAATGTGGCCGGGGCATTACATAACCCAAAAGGCATCACATTATACTGGTATAAACCAATATGGCTCGAAAACGCGGTCTTCTCCATATCATCCTCTTTCATTCCCACCTGCCAGTATCCGGATTGTAGATCAATCGTACAAAACCATTTATTTCCGCCCAGGGAATCAATAGTCTCATCTATCCGAGGGAGAGGATAGGAGTTCTTCTTGGTCAATCCATTCAACTTACGATAATCGATACAGAATCTGATGCTTCCATCTTTCTTGGTTACCATACATACCGGGCTACTCCAAGGGCTCGTACTCGGGACAATCACCCCTTCTTTCAACATCTTTCCGATTTCTTCCTCAGCCACCACTTTCTTGGCTAGAGGCAGTCGGCGGTATGGTATTTTGAAAGGTTCCGCATCCCCAGTCTTTATACAATGCAATACTTTATCAGTTCTCCCCAATGGTTCTCCTGGTTTTGCGAATGCCGTCGCACATTCCTCCAGTACGTTCCTTAATAAACCTTTCTGTTCGTCACTCACCAACGCGGAATCCTTCAACAATTGATTCACTCCCTCCTCCAGTTCAGGTTTTTCATTTATACTGCATATGTTCATTCGACTACCGGTGACCGCCTCCGCGAGTACAACCTTGCCTATTATAGTGCCTTTATTTAAATATACAGTCTTCAAACCCGGATTGGTCACAGGAGTTACTGCCCATGAGGCATTTCCCACCAAAGTGTCTGCTGACTCCAATCCCTTCTCCTTCAACATTTCCATGTCCGGTTCGAATACTCCCGCTTGACCCCTAAAACATCGGATGGATGACATCAAGACATCACAGGCCGTTCCGGGCGGTATTTTTACGGTTTGTGCTACACATGCCATTCCACTGACCTTCTTGGCTGTACATTGGATTCGGTCTCTATACGGATGGTTCAACTTCAATTTGCCCGTAACCGGGTCCAATATAGCGCCATATAATGACGCGAAGTCCATTCCTAAGATTCCAACATCCTCTATCTCCGCCACCGTCGGTGAAAATACGTATTCCCTTCCTCCCAATACTACTATCATACAAGTCCTACCAAATGTCGGTATTTTGCTTCCGTCGGCCCCACATGCATTTACCCTCGTTGTGAGGTCCTCATCCATATCGGACACCAGATCGAAGAACTTCTTGGAGATAACAGAGTGGCTAGCCCCACTATCTATCAAAAAATCTCCCAACCTGCCATTCACAGATACCGACACATACCATCTCTTCCCGTCCAACACAGACGGATTACTAGCGAATCTCTTGATATCAGTTTCCAACCCAAGATCGAATCCATGGTTCTTCAAATAATTCAGACACGGATGACCTCGGGGAAGGCGGATGCCACTTACTCTGGTCAACTCCTCTATCCACCCGTCCTCTGTACTAGTGTCCGGTTTCCCGGTTCTGCTCCTCATGGCAATTTCCTCACTAGTCCCCCCAGCCCCACACGATTCTGGCCCTTCTTCTTGACCCGTGCTGCTGGGCGATTGGTCGGTTCCTGATTCAAATACATTCGCGTCGAAGGCCTTTTGGCAACTTTCTACAGGGGTTATCCGTTTGCCGTTACTAATAACCCCCTCTAATTTCCCGATTCCTCCTCCTTACGTTCTCTCCATACGGGTTTCTCCGCAGTGCAAGACGAGGCGAAATGCCCCATTTCTTGACATCTGAAACATTTAATAGTTGATCGGTCCGTTCTCGGTTTTCTTTTAACCTCCATCATATCTTTCATCTGTTTCATCATGGCCTCCATGATCTTACCCATACCCGTTTCTTCCTGAACATTACTGCTGGTGGATTCAACTTTGTTTTCTATGGGTTTCTCAACGGATCTGACGTGAGTATCTGTTGGAGTAGATCTTTTCTTCCATCGATTTTTGTTTTTCCCGTCGACTTTGACCCCAGCAATATGTTCGTCTTCCGAATCTTCGGAGGAATCTTCCCTGTCCTCCTCATGTACTGCATGTACCCGACTCTGCGGTACGAACCCTGCTAACAGGCGACGTTTCTTTTCAAACTGGTCCAATGAAACAAACAGATCAACCATGGATGTGCCTCGAACCCATTCTTTTTGTACTAATTTTGCATGTGCCGGATCCCTCAATCCTTTAATGTAGTGCGTGAATAATTCGTCCAAGAAATATTCATCATCACGCCTCCAGTTCGGTCTAGCTTTCTGGAGCAATCGTTGAAGCTCGAGTCCATAAATTTTCGGAGATTCTTTCGGTTTCTGGGTACGAGATTGAAACTCCTGCCATGGGTCAGTTGCCACTAGGGTGCCGAATAGATAAGTCGCCGAATTGACCAGTTGGTCGTATGTACCAGTGTCTCCATATATCAACCGCCACTCATCAACAGCAATCCGACCCGGGCCCCCGTTCAGCCATTTTATCAATGGTCCCAGTGAAGCATTCTTATCCCATCCGTGATATTTGTTATCATCACAAAAGTCCTGATAACTCTCCTTCCAGTCCAGCCCATTAAATCTCTTCGTTTCTCGGATCGGTTTCCTCGCAGCATTGGCACTCCAAACCAATCGATCCGACTGCCTCTGACTCCAGTCCATTATTTCCGCTGCCTCATCCCCCTTTCGGCTACAACAATCTACGCCCATGTTTTGGATACAAGGATCCGCGTCATAAATTGCTGCTGTGGCGGGGGACATTGAAGCCCGTCTCGTAAGTCTTCGTTTCTCAGCAACCGATCCAGTATTCCCGCCACCACCCGTCGTGCCTGTTGTACCCTGATTGGTACCATTACCGATGGTGCTCGTATTGTTTCTTCCGGGATGCTGAGTCTGACTAGGGTTTGCGGTCTGGCCGGAGTTAAAACTGTGCGGGTCTATCGGTGCTGCACCTGGCATAGCGTACTGATACGTGACGTTATATATTGGGGCTCCACTTGGCGGCTGCGGACCACTTATTGTGTCATCCGCAAACGGGTTCAACGATCCGTAACTATGATTCACCCGATCTTTCGGAACTTCACGCGGCGTAATGTCCCTCGTGTCGGTATGACCAATGGTTACTCTTCTATTTGAGTCCTGGTCGGTCTGATATCGGCCTTCCGTTACATTTGACATGCCTTTCTCACTAGTAAAAGGGTTGAAACCTTTCAGAATAGGCTTCGGAGTTGATTGTGCATCAACCTCCTGCTCCTTTCGTTCCTCCTCCAATGCCATCTGGTAGGCCAGAAAAGAATCGGTAACCTCCTCTTTCCTTTTTCTCAACTCTTCCAACTCCTCTTTCGCTAACCTTCGTTCCTCCGCAATCCTTTCTTTTTCTACTTCATAATCTTTAAAAAATTGCAGCGCATCCGCCTCTTTCTCCTTTCTTTCCTTTATAATGGAATTCATTTTCCCGGACTGTCGATTCACCTCAATTTCATACTGGTCTCTCAGACTTCTTGATTTCTTTGCCTCTTCTCTATCCTTCTCTAAAATCATTCGCTCCTGCTCCATTCGTTTTCGAATGGAGTTCTCCTCCCCCTTCTGTATTGCTAGAAGTCTCTGTTGCTCAGCCAGTTGACTAGCGATGTAATTTTTGTCACGGGATAACTGTTCCGTTCCTTCCTTCAACCCCATCGTGATCCTTCTGTTCGCTTCAATCTGATCATCCCTATCTTTCATCAATTGTACCAACTCGTCATTCATGGCACTATACTGTTGCTGCATGATGCGTTGATCGGCCCGTACTTTCTCCTGATATATCCGGTCCTCTTCTAATCGTCTCTTCCGATCCCTATCTTCCGTCTTCTGTCCTATGTCGAATATCCCGGGTGTAATCAGTCCTAACGAGTCCATTAATTCACGTCTAGCGGTTCGTTTCTCAGTTGGGGTTTGCATCTTCGATGCACTGGCCCACACTCGATCTATATTCCTCAGACTGCAATCCAGTTCCCCATCCTCTAACGATTCCTCAATCCTCGATTCCCCCTCCCCCTTTACTGGTCGGGCTTCCGCCACGATGACCTGCTATCTTGACTGGTCACGGCACCAATGTAGAGTTCAGTATTTTACGGTCGCAGAATAAACAACTCGGAAGGTTCTTTATACGTTCTGGATGCAAAGAGAGAGAGTTTTATTTACGTTTCCTACTACAGTAATCTAAGTTCGGTTGTTGTTCGGGACGAGACCTGATGAGGTCTCTCCACCACTGAGCCTTCTGGCCTTATATATATCCCACCCTACCCGATCGCAGCGCCCCCTTTATCTACACTCGCGACCTCTGTATACGGGTCACGAACTAACATCTTGTGGTGGTTTACATAACTGCGATCCGAGTGGGATTCGAGTCCCCTACAGTTGTTAGAAATTACGCTTTATTCATTCTGACATATGGCTCATAATCATACAGACGGATAGTGATATTCAAATATGCTTTCCAACAACATATGATGTATGAACATACAGGATTGATACACTACAATCTAATCAATAATTACTCAATGTCCAAGGCTCTCTCCTATCCCGGTAAACTCCCACTGAGCCGGACTCCGCAGAGGGAGTCAGACTCAGAGTTGAATACCAATGCGTCTATCTCCAATGTTCCCCCAAAGGGTGGAACGGAGAGAGAGACAGGGTCACCAAGGTAGGAGCAGCAGCAGGACTAGGCTAAAGAGTACAACAGAGTTCTAGGAATCTCTGTTGAGGAACAACCAAGCTGGCCGAAGTTCACAGCAAGACTGAGTCCCCGAGTAGAAGAACCCAGGGGTTTATATATCGGGGATTATATAATTCCACTCCATAACTTGTAAACACTTGAGTTCCCGAGGAATTCCGGGTAACCTGAAACCGGTTTCTCCAGGCCGACACGGTACCCGAACAAGTTCGGGTGACACATGGGGGTCCCGGCTCGGTGCATATCACCAGGTCGCACGCCACCAATCCTCAGGTGCCGGATTATGTATCACATCCCGGAGTCCAGACAGGAGTGCAGCCACAGTAAACACAATCGAATTACCCAATCCTTTTCTATAGAAATGGTACAGTGTCCCACTACATATATAAACAATATTTTGAAAAGTATGTAAAAAGCATCCTGATACAAGAAGTACTCTTTACACACAGTGATATTTTTATGCCGAAGTTTTCACACGGCAACAACCACAATTCTTGTTTATATGACTAGCAATGTACGCTTGCCGGAGAAAAAAGTGATGAATAGTTGTTTAAGAACTTTTGTCACTTCAAAGCACAAGTGTTTATAAAATGTTTATAGACAATATAAAAAGCAAACAACATTTTGTCTCTGCACACAGAATTAATTTATATGTTATGCCGCCAAATTATGATGCACACAATACCTTCACATCCATCATTGTAAGGGTCTTCGTCTGAAGCTGCTTCATATCCTGTAGCACACTCACAAGTCCAGCCACCAGTGCCATCCGCTACATTGCCACAGACAGTATTACCACCACAAGGATCCTGTCTGGTGCAGCTATCAGGGAATGGTCCAGTGCAGTCAGCAAGTACACCATCCCGACACTCATCAACATCTGTAGTAACAATGTAACAAAACCTACAGTCAGCAAGTACACCATCCCGACACTCATCAACATCTGTAGTAACAATGTAACAAAACCTACAGTCAGCAAGTACACCATCCCGACACTCATCAACATCTGTAGTAACAATGTAACAAAACCTACAGTCAGCAAGTACACCATCCTGACACTCATCAACATCTGTAGTAACAATGTAACAAAACCTACAGTCAGCAAGTACACCATCCCGACACTCATCAACATCTGTAGTAACAATGTAACAAAACCTACAGTCAGCAAGTACACCATCCCGACACTCATCAACATCTGTAGTAACAATGTAACAAAACCTACAGTCAGCAAGTACACCATCCCGACACTCATCAACATCTGTAGTAACAATGTAACAAAACCTACAGTCAGCAAGTACACCATCCTGACACTCATCAACATCTGTAGTAACAATGTAACAAAACCTACAGTCAGCAAGTACACCCTCCTGACACTCATCAACATCTGTAGTAACAGTGTAACAAAACTTACAGTCAGCAAGTACACCATCCCGACACTCATGCAACCAGGGCCTTTCATGATGGTTGGATCAATGTCTCAGTATGTGACAACTTGCCCCATTCACCTTTTTTTCAAAACGTAACACAGCAAAATTGAAAGGGTGTCGAAAATAGACTCTAAAATACGCAGTCATCCTACTGCAACCAAAGGTTGGTGTCAAGCATCACACATCAGACCTCCCAGAACCATTGAAGGTTTTGAGAAATCCCATGTACAGGTTGGAGACTGACCAGTTTCTTAGTACGCCCTAAGATTGACTGACAGTACCCAGAACAAAGAGTGTACCAAGAACTTGGTACACTCATTTATTGTCACTTTTCTCATATTTCCATGCCAAAATGCATAATTATGATGCAACCATAGGAAGCAGGGGTCTAAAATTGATGTATGCACCCGTTTTTATAACTAAAATAGGAATATTATCTAAGAAATGGCTTTATCTACATTATGTTCCTTTGATTAAATGTTTAGTAAAATCAGTTGGCTAGTTTTTAGTGTGCTAACATTTCCTAGGGATTTCTCTGGGATTAAATCTAGGCTGCTGGGTAGACCTCAGCGGGGCTCAGCCCCCAGACCAAACTAAATGTAAACATTTAACTTCATATGAAATACTTTAATTCTGTCTTTAAGTTAAGTTGCTACCCTGTTATGTAGAGATGCCACTTAAGGTTCTAGGCTCCGGCCATTAACTTAACTTTCATGGCTTCTTCGTAAATCCAATTCCCTCTTATGGATGGGATTCATCTTGACTGGACCTTGGTCAAGTGGGCAAGTCATGTTCTTAAACAAACAACTAGATGTAATCATAGAAAGTGATACCACACTAATGTTCAACAGAACTTTTTACATTTTGGATTACAAAAGTTTATGGATTGTCAATAATTCCAGAATGGCTGGGAATATAACAGATTTCATAATAGGTTCTTGGAATGGCATGTTTTATGACCCCAATCTGTATCCCGATACCTGTTCCCTGAGTGTCATAACAATACATATTTATTTAATCCTGGCACTGGTTAAGTTATCACACACAGGCTCCTCGCTTGCTGGCTACATCACACAAGTTAACCCTTTAAGGACAGATTTCAACATGATGTCTGAATACATAAGGGCATGATGCATTAAGGCATTATCGCATTCTTAAAGAGTTAAGAAATATGTCAACCCTAAGAGTAAGTCAGCCAAAGGATGCATTTCTCTACCCTCTCAATGGTAGAGGAAGAGATTCCTACCTTTATAGGGGAACTAAATTAATTGGGTGCCCACATGGGCCGAGGGCCGATAAGTTCAATCAAAGTCTGGGAATGTCTAGCTTGGTCAGCAGTTAGCCCCATCCAACACAGCTCACCTTTAGACCCTTGTGGGCCCCAGTAAGCAATGCTGAATGGGTATGGACTTGTCATGACACTTTACAGGAATATTCGATTTTGCCACAAGAGTTCTTTGTAGGTGTGCACCGTGTGTTCTGGTGTGGGGAGTGTCAGAACCTCAACATCATCCATGTTTTTTTGACAGAGAAGAATTTGATATACCCACCTATACATGTGGTCGCCCAATAAGGGATAGTAGTGCTGCAGAGACTGTCATCTTGTGTTCCATCCATACCAGTTGGATAGTTATAGCAATCCTCAAAACAGACATCACTTGATACGGTGGCATCTGCACAGTGTTTTCCAAGAGGAAGAGGATCACCATCAATTAAAGTAACTGAGCTACCTGTGTCGGTTGGTGTAGATACTCCTGCTTCTGTGTATATATCACATCTTTAGAAAACAAAAAGAGAGGTTTTTTATTTGGGGGGGGAGGAGGTATAATAACACCAAAACCACAAGGTAAAGTATCTAGACACACTATCAGAGTGACCATACACGTCCCTTGCTGGTATGTTGTCACTCACAATTCACTGTATGCATCATGGGTAGACCCCTGAAAGTAGTGCCTTGAATTTTCATGAATAATTGGACGAGGACGTATGGGTGTATCAGTATCAGTTTCAGAGTAGAACTCAGCAGTGATATAGCCCGGAGGTCTCTTGCAGAACAAATGACCACATTATTTTGTTCTGCAACACAATTTTGACGACCACCTGTTGGTACTGGTTGAGTGTGTTTTGCTAAAGGGGTGATGGGAGAAAAATCATTTTGACTAGAGCCAACAAAAAGGTAAAAGGTAAGATTATCGTTGGTGAAAAAGTGTGTATTGCTAAATGCACTCATGGACATTAGTGGTGTTATCATCAGTATTCCAATGAGCCCAACGACCAGCCATGATAGTCTGTTGCTAAATGCACATTTAACGAGAACATTTGAAATGAATGAAAATTATATTATTATTGATCCTATCTGAAATTTGATTAATGGACATATATATTAAAGTATGTATCTAACATCAGGAGTGGTGATATGCATATATTTATAAGCAAGATAAACATCCGTAGACTGGCCTTCTGCAATGGCCCTGAAATATATTTTGGCGATCCTCCTTCAACGAGAGCACTATTTTCGTCAATTCTGTGTTCGTTGCATCTCATGAGAGCATATTCTGTTGTGCAAAAGACCTCAGTGAATAGGGTGAGGGGTGAGGTTTAGTGGAGTGGCTATTCACAACCTGTACATTTACCTGGTACTTGCGGGGCCAAGGAGACCAAATGTTGATATTTAACTTTAGGTTGGTGTGGAGAGCAATACTTTGTCTGTGTATTGTAAAAGGGTATTTTGAGGGTGCTGATTCCATATCTGCTGTATGTAAAGTGAAATCTGTGTCGCAACAAGGTCAAAGGTCACGATTTGATGAAAAAATGAGACTGAAATGAGTAAACACATTTTCAAACAAATAGATCTACAAACATATTTAAAGTGAAGCTTATTCATCTTAGGCATGTGACTCACATCTGTCTTAGTCATACTGTTGATGTAGTACCAGTACAAGTGATTGCAAATAAAATAGAATGAACTATTTGCTTATACCACCTTGTGACCTTTGACCTTTGACCTTTTATTTTACCTTCTTGCGACACAAATATTACTTTACACACAGCAGATTCGGAATCGGTACTCTAAAAATACCCTATTACAATACACAGACAAAGTATTGGTCTCCACACCAACCTCCCTTCACTTTGTCAGCCTGGCCCCCCAATTATGGTATTTGGGATAAGATGCAGGGCAAGTTGATTGTAGTGGGGAGGGGGTTGGCGCAAGGATTTATGCATACATTCACCGCTAGTGGTTAGCTACCCAGAATGCAAAGAGTGAATTGTCAGTGATACATAATGTCTTCTGATCAGTATGGTATATAGACCTTGTACACACATGCGTGTATGAATGTTTGTCTAGGACTTTCTCTGTGTGCTGTGCATTTGAGCCTGTACAACCATTCATGCACGCCTGGGCGTACAAGGTCTGGATGCTTTGCATTAGAGCTTTTGATTACTCTAATTGTATATCGATGTACAAATATTATTCTGCAGTTCTGGAGGGGCCACTTGACACTGAATAATGCCGAGTTGTAGACCAAGTTTCGGTTGTCTGTTTTATCGACGCCTATGATAGAAAAGTCTGTAACTTACATGTACAACATATATTGTTTATTTGTGTTGGCATTGAAGGAGGATGGTCGGTACATGTTGGTACCCAGTGTGTAGCAAGCTCGCTGGGCCAGCTCCTTTGTTGGAATATGTTGCGAAGCATCTACTGTACATATTTTAAAGGACCCTTCACCTCCTGCATTGTACCTCAGGTAGCCGGTACACGGAGCTGCTGAGTCTCCTCTCCCGACACTTATCGAGTTACTGGTGTCCATACTAAGGGTGGCTAGAGAAAACAATAACAAAGAGCCACATGTGTAAATATACAGGTGCTGATTTTTATATATTTGTATATGAATGTGATATACAGCAGACATATACTGCTGGGCTAGTGTATGTTTTCTGATGTTTGTCATAAAAAAGTATTGTTAAGTGAACTATAGCTAGGTTCAGCTAATGTGCTTTACAATGTTACATTTACATGACCATGTATGCAAGAGGAATGGGAAGGTTTCTCGTATTCAACATTCAATTGAGGATTAGGCCGAACATGTTGAACATGTCAAAAACAGGCCGAGCAGGAACATGTATCTATCTAAATTGGTAGTACAGGATTGACATACTTCCTGAGCATGTTGGGTGTATTATCGGTGATTCGTTTACAGTATAAGGTTGGGCTTCAACATGGTTGATGAAGATGACCGCAAGAAACAGGAACAGACCGGTCACCAAGGTATTCATGTCTGTACGAAAGAGAGGTCTCACTTAGTTAGCAGACCTTGACATTGTTAATGTGGAATCAAAATGTGTGACATTGCATTTTGTTCCTGCTAGTTATAAAACCAATCCATTTATTAATAAGTTTTAAAATATAGGCAAGAAGTAGCCCTATAAAATTAGTATAGCCGGCAATACCCACGGACACTAGCGTTGTGGGTATAGGATACAAGTGTCAGGAAAGCTTTGGAAATGTGGTACCATTTGCGAGTTGACTTTGCTTAGCATTCCCCTGGCTTTGATATATACTTTACACACTTGCAAATTAATGTATAGTATCTCACATATGTATACTTTAGTTGATTCATCAATAGAATCACGGATGATATTTAATTATCCCCTATTTAGCCACTTCTGTATAGGGAGAGACAATCTTTAGCCCCTTGAAATACACTATTGATTGGCATAGACATTGCTATAATTACCTACTTGTACATTTCACCTCACCCAATTAAATCCCTCAGTACCATAAGCAGGCACTCATGGCCTGCCTTGATTGGGTGGAAAAATCTACATGATTGGTTGATAGAAAACTGACCCTTCTGTCCGTAACTCTGAGACAGCCCTGGCCCCATCTCAGAGTTACAGCCGTAACTATATAAAATAGACTGAAAGGGAAGCTAAGTTAAGATATGAATACGTCGATTCTTTACCCAACACTCCTTTTTTTGTTACTTCAATGTAATTACCTGTTTACTTGTGTCTATTCGTGTAAATATATTCTACTGATTAATTTGGTGGAACATGAATGGTTGGTCAATAAACCTATTTCAGAGAAAAATATACACTGACATTTAAGATTAAACATGAAAATATGCCAGCATAACATTAAGCGTAAATGATACACAATTTATAATGTGATTCCCCCTCTCCCACAATTGTGGCCAAAAATAACATGAGGCAATTGCGTTGCTTCTAAAAGTAAAAGAAAAAGTGTAATCCTTAATTGCAATTTGACAAAACCAATTGTTCAAACCAAGATATCTATATCAAAAGAACCGGTTTATCTGTGCACCTACTTGGAAACGAATCGCCCTCTAGTAGCACTTGGTACCAAAGACCTTCAAAAAAGGTCTTAATTTCTGGTTATAAACTGTTCTGTCTGCTGAGATGGGTGTACTGCATGTGACTGAAGACACTCTGCACAGATTATGAAGAATAATAGGGGACTTGTAAGGGTGTGGGGTTGTATCCTGCAACAGTCCCATTCCCATACATCTCCACCTCTGAATTACTCAGACAAAGACCAGGCCTCCTTGGTATGATGCCAGCTCCACATAAAGCACATATATACTGGTGTTCAATGGGGTGTGCATCTAACAAAGTATTAACTGACACACCCAGGTCCATGACTGAAGTAAAGCTTGGCCAGCTACTGTAGAAGTATTGTCCCCTGACAGAGCTTTGTGTGAGATGTGCAGCGGGGGCTTTCAGAGGTGGAGATTCGCTAATGGGAATAGTCTAATCAGCAGCTTTTGCATTTCCCATCTAAAGGTACACTGTTAGAAGTAAGTAGTGTTCCTGTACACCAAATACTGGGGGCAACTTTGGTTCCAGTAGATTGTGTTGTAGACCTACAGCAAGTGAGCTTTTGTATATTTACAGCACTATGTACTGTATAGGGAAAGCAGAATATTCTGTTACTGTACAGCAAAATTGATTGTAAATCATAGTCTGAAGGTCCTGTGTTCACCTCCCAGTGCTGGTGACATTTTTAACCATCCATGTGAGGGAAAAACGAATTTTAGGTGGATGTAGGTGAAACAAGAGAAGTGGCTCCACCAAGGATTGAACTCACCACCTGTGGTGTTGGAGATAGGCTCTGAACCGTTGCGACACAGAGCCTGTGTTACAAACATTCATATTGGGATATATCTCTACTCTACTTCTCAACTGATTAAAAATAATTTGTAAAGGTCTGGGGTTTGCCTCCCGGTGCTGGTGATATTTTTAATCATCCATGTGAGAGAAAAACGAATTTTAGGTGGATGTAGGTGAAACAAGAGAAGTGGCTCTACCAAGGATTGAACTCACCACCTGTGGTGTTGGAGACAGGCGCTGATCGGTTGCGACACAGAGCCTGTGTTACAAATGGTCATATTGGGATATAAGCTACCTCTGCCATGTCTGTATTAAATGAGCTACAGCCTTGTTGCTAAAGATCCCTGATGAGAGGTGGCTAGACCTAGGATTGATCCCACAACCTCTGGTGTACATATTACAGAGAAAAGTACTGTAGATCTACAAGTCACTACCGTAACCTGCATCTACAGTAACAGAATTGTACATGTGCAGTAGAATTTGCTGTATCATTATTTACAGCTAAAGTACTGTACACTTGCAGCAAATTTTGCTGTTCACAAACATCAACTTTTTACAGTGTAGCGGCAGTGGTAGGAGGCATTTGGAATGGAATCCCTTCTTCTACTCGCTAAACGTTTATTACAGGGATTCCATTAGTTGCAAGTCAGATATAGATCTGGAACGTCTATGTTTGTTATCTGTGATGATCATCATAATATAAGTATCCAGTCTAAAAGATTGCCTTTTGAAACTCAGATTTCCCGTCTACCAGAAAGTCTGTGACTGCAACCTCTCAGCAGGGAGGCTGGTCATAATAGTGAGGGGTGTAGGGTGGGGGTCATTAATCTATCCCCTCCGACATTTGATGACAACAGCTGTTTTGTAAAATAACTGGTATGCCTGACAAAAGAATTTGTTAAAGTTATTCATCAAGTTGATGATATTTAGAAACAGTTGTGTTGAGTATGTGCTGTGCTCCATTTAGGTGGTTTATTTAAGTCTCTGCTCCTACTAGAAGTAGTAATATGAAAACTGATAACATAATAACATTATTTTAAACAGTTTTTGTTTATTCACTTCTGGTAGGAGTTGAGTCATAAATAAAGTATCTATGTGAAGCACATGATATGCATAGTATTTGTGTTTCCAGGCACCGCCAGAAAGTGTCAGGTTAGTGGTGGTTACTGATAAGTAGGTGTCAGCGTGGTGGTGTAAAGAAACAGCTAAAAACTCCCAGGCTGGTCAAGGACATCTAGGAAAAGAGCCCTTACCACCGTGGCCTGGCTAAATGGAACAATCTGGATCCAGCAACTCAACACACCCGCGATAGAGACCTCTTCATGAAGCTTATAAGGGCCTAGAAGCTTATAAAGGCCTAGAAGTGCCATTCTGTAACCCAAAACAGTGACTATATTTATTGACTGTAAATGTAGCTAATACTTGAAGTGCATACTGCATAACTGAACAGTTTATACAAAATATCTTGGCATATTCTGTGTATATATTTGACGTTATATTTGAGATTCTGTGTCTAAGCATCTCCTTGGCATTGCATTGTATTGAGAATACTTTGCCAAAATAAAATTTCACAACAACAACAACAACAGGTTATTACAAACAGTGGCTGAAGAAGGACCTCTCTCAAGCATATTGCTTTTTAATTGGATTTAAGACCAGGGGGATAGTAACATCAGATTTAGTCTTCTAGACCCATTGGGCTTTGGGACAGACTTTATCATCAAGCACTTATCGATGCAGCCTACTAGAGTATGTGGAAGTTCTAGAATATGCTCCATTCACATGTTCACTAGACATATACTACCCAGTGCTTTGCAAAGAATATAAAGGGGTGTGAAACAGTAAATTATGAATGCTTTATCCTTTGCTATCATATTACATTTGAAATGTGGAATTAATGACTAGCTTTCTCTTCATACATACTTTATGTATATGTATATATATGCTAGATCATGTACTTTTGTACACAATCCCCAGACTTCCCTTCTCCTGTCAAATGTATAATATACCTTTCATTGCCACAAAACATCCTTAGTATACTTTTCTATTAAAGCCTTAAGAGCATGAAGTCCACCAGAACACCCCCCTTTTGGCGGGGTAACCCCCCAAAATCAGGAAATTTGAACACAATTTTGGCGGGATACCCTAGATGGGCCAGAATTGAACCCCTTTTAGCAGGATATCCCCCTATATTGGCCAAAATGGAACCCCTTTTATCAGGACACAACCCATGAATTCCCACCAAAAATAGACCCCTTTTTACAGGAACTTTTGTATATGTTGGTTTAATATTTCTGGCCAAAAATATATACCACTTTTTCCCCAAAGTGGCCCACAAATAACCCCAATTGAGGCCCGGTCAGACCCGCCAATGGGACCCCAAAAGGACCACCTTCCTGCTACTCTGTGTGTCATGGTTACTATAGAAATCATAGAGATCCAGTAAACAAAAATCGCTATACAACATTTCATAACAACCACTAATATACTATCATTATAGAATAATACTTTACCCTTTAAGGACGGCATGTCCCTAAAAGATGACATGTGTCATCATGATGCACCGATGCAGCCACGGCGAGTAAATCACCGGGGCGTCATTGGTGCATCATAGTAGTATAGTATGTATCGGAACGGGACTATAGTTAACTACTGTTTATTACTCAATCGACCTGCAGCCAATCAGAGGCCTCCATTTGGTCACGTGACCCCCTCATTTGCATAATTACGTAATAGGCCACGCCCCCTCATTTGCATAATTACGTAATAGGCCACGCCCCCTTGATCACCAGCCAATCAGGGGCTGCCATTTGGTCACGTGACCCCCTCATTTGCACAATAGGCCACGCCCCCTTGATCACGTGACCCCCTCATTTGCATAGTAGACTACGCCCCTTTGATCACCAGCCAATCAGAGGTCGCCATTTGGTCACGTGACCCCCTCATTTGCATAATAGGCCGCGCCCCCTTGATCACGTGACCCCTTCATTGACATGATAGGCCACAACAACATCACGTGGCTATCTTTGTTTGTAAACAACACCACGTGGCTCTCTTTGTTTGTAAACAACACCACGTGGCTCTCTTGTTTGTAAATAACACCTACTAAGTTTAGTCATAGGTAGCAGTAGTGTTTGTAAATAACGCTTACTAAGTTTTCAGTCATAGGTGTCTAGAGCAGCAGCAGCAGCAGCATCTTCAGCAGCAGCAGCAGCAGCAGCCGCGTCATAAGTGTCTAGAGCAGCAGCCACGTCATAGATGACTAGTGCAGCAGCAGCAGCAGCATCTTCAGCAGCAGCAGCAGCGTCATAGGTGTCTAGAGCAGCAGCTGCAGTAGCAGCAGCGTCATAGGTGTCTAGAGCAGCGGCAGCAGCATCTTCAGCAGCAGCAGTAGCAGCAGCGGCAGCAGCAGTAGCAGCAGTAGCATCTTCAGCAGCAGCAGCGGCAGCAGCAGTAGCAGCATCAACAGCATCTTCAGCAAAAGCAGCAGCAGCCGCGTCATAGGTGTCTAGAGCAGCGGCAGCAGCATCTTCAGCAGCAGCAGTAGCAGCAGCGGCAGCAGCATCTTCAGCAGCAGCAGCAGCGTCATAGGTGTCTAGAGCAGCAGCGTCATAGGTGTCTAGAGCAGCAGCCGCAGCAGCAGCAGCATCTTCAGCAGCAGCAGCGGCAGCAGCAGTAGCATCTTCAGCAGCAGTAGCAGCAGCAGCAGCAACATCTTCAGCATCAACAGCATCTTCAGCAAAAGCAAAAGCCCGTAACTTAGCATCATGTGCATCAGCCATAGCCGTAACAGCGACACTGCGACTAGCATAAGCAAAACAGGCTATTTTTTTAGCAGCTGTACAAGCATTTATAGCATTAGCCCTAGCAGCAGCCGCAACAGCGACACTTTTAGCAGACGTTGCAGCATCAGTAGCAGCAGCATCGGTAGCAAGAGCGGAAACAGTAGCAAAAACATTAGCAGCACGAGCAGCAGCGGCGAGAGTAACAGCAGCGTTGTTAGCAGCATTGGCAACTTCGTATGCAGCATGTGTAGCACGAACAGCGATACGAGCTTCACGTTTTGCACGAGCAGCAGCAATAGCTGCAGAAGTAGCCATCACACTTTCCAGCCACCCGTACGAATCTTGATAAAAACCAACCTCCACCTTGCTACTTGTTAACTCATCAGTAAACATGGGCGTCTCCTCGTGTGGTGTTGTCGCGGCTCTGTAGTAGTGTTGGGATTGCTCACATTTGGTAGAACGTAGAGTGATTCCTGATGACGCCATGCTGAAGGTGGTAGAAGAAGTGTGTGGGACTCATGTTTCACTCTCGCTTATGTACTAGGCTCCGAGATAAGCTTCTTAACTCAACAGGAAAACTCTCACTAGGAAGGCGACCAGCTGTCTACCTGTGTAGGTGCGGGTTCGTTACATCTTTAATCCTGTTCGACCCCCCGAGGAAATAGATGAAAAAAACAAAAGACCATCTTTCAAGCACTCGAATCCGCAGTCAGTAGGAAGCTATAAGGAGCTTAACTTGTGTTTGATTTAAGCTGTCTACCACACGCACGCGCTTGTAGTCACAGCTAGAGTGGCAGACTTCCGTCCGCCCGCTGGCGCATGACAATCGACTTTAGACACCCCCTGTAGTTTTTTTTTTGCATACACAGTTGACTAGCATCTTAATCTCTTACCCAGCTATAAGCCCATATACATGTAACGCGCATTACTCCTCTTTATGGTAATTATCAGATCGATTTAAGGGTGGAAAAGGCTTAGGTGATTTAGGTCCCTCTCTAGCTGAAAACAGGCTTAGACCATAGCATGTAGGCAGCCGGCCGCGTTAAACACCCCCTGTAGGTTTTTTTTGTTTTTTGTATACACTCTCGATCCCCTCTCTAGGTGAAAACAAAGCTTAGAAGATGCGGTGATCCGGCCACCGGCTGGCGCATCACACCTGTCGTTAATCACCCCCTGTAGGCTTTGTATACACTCTCTAGGTGAAAACAAAAGCTCCCTCCACGGGCTGGCGCGTCACACCTGTCGTTAAAACGCCCCCTGTAGTGTTAGTATACACAGTTGCCCCGCCTTATCTATTCACCAGCTATAAGCCCATATACGTGTACATGTGATTTTTGATACCCTCTCTGGAATAGGGTGGGGCTCAAGGTGAAAACAAGATTAGACCATTCGCTATCTCAGCTATATAAAGAGCCTCAATTGTTCTTGCAACAGCACTTCACCACCGGTACACTATCAGTCACGAGGCAGATGTTTGCGGTATGGGTCATACAGGTTACCTACTAATAGCTGTTTGGTGAGTAGATCACTTTTTTTCCCCTAAAAAAAACAACAAAAACTCCTCACTTATGACTCAGGTATGTATATGTAGCACTGTTAGTGTAAGTACACAGTAGAATCTACTGTACTATAGACTCAACCCTCTGAAGACGGTGGAGCGCGTTAATGCGCAGGTCTGTGTCGGCGTCACTTGTTTTTTATTCTAACTAAAAAAGAAAAAAAGTCAGAAGTCAATCTACGACCTATCAAAGACAAATTTGTGATAAGTTCAAACTAAATAAGAGACAGTTTGAGCGTCTCTTAGTCGCTGTCAAAGATGCGAATAACGAACGCGCTGAGGGCGGGGTTCAGGTCACGTATAGTTCCCCGCTCTTTCGTCAGATGGCGCCACAATAGGGGTTTTGTACATTCCTACGATGCTCGCGAACATTTCAATGCATAATGAGCTATATAGGCAACAAAGTGCGCTTCTGAATATATTAAAATATAAAAAACAATTCAATATTGTGTATTTCTGATAGAAATGAGGCAGTTTCTTTGAATACCAACTAAACTATAGCGAGATGAAAAATACCACACCATATCTAAGGCTTTATAAAAGATACATAGTCAGAAACTCTCGCCGAGTCGGCAATCTGAAAAACGGATCAACTCGTTTTGACTCGTTGTGCCACAAGGGCCCCCATCCAACGGGGGCCCTTTGAGGTCAGTCTGTCAAACCACAGTGATCCATGCTGCTTAACACTAGGCGTAATTAATTACGCCCATGTTGTGCAGCATCTAACCAACTGACAGTGTCAGTTGGTTGGCCCCTCTTTAGGGGCCACACAATAAAATAAAGAATAGAGGCCTAAGGGAACGTTCACAAGCGTCTCCCCTTCCTACGGGGTGGGTGGGTCTTTGGGTTTAGTGACAAAACAGCGACATGTGAGTAGGAGTTTGCGTGTCAGCTCTCTTTTTTTTCTTTTTTTTTCCAAGTCTACATATTATTTATGATTAAAAATTTTTTTTTAAAAACCCACGATAATATAGTGCGCTGATCAAAAACTGAATAGAAAAATAACCAAAAATAGGTTGGGGAAATCTCTGCTATGTAGCTGATCGGTCGTTGTCACACGGTGCAGAAAATTTACTTTTTTTTTTTTTTTTTTTAGAAAATCTATATTAGGACCACAGACGGGGCACATGTGTCACTTGTCGAATATAAGAGATACCAATGGGCCTTGTCGAATTTAAGAACTAGGTCTTGGCCATTGGCATTGTCTATTTTGAGAAGTAGTCTTGCTCGTCTTGCCCCTTGTCGCCAACTCCCAGCACCCCCTGTGTCTCTTTGTCCATATTGGCTAAAAACAGGACATTGTTGCCTTGGCTATTTTACCCCCCGTCTGGGTATCTTATTACTTAATCACTTCGTCTTGACCCTGTGGGGCAGTGGGTATATGGAATAATCGTGTCCAGGTGTACTCTATCTGACACATAACCGAAGGTTACTGAGTTATGTAATAATACCTGACCTATGAGGCCGCCAGTCAGTTTGCCGTGATTATTTTGACACACTCTCAGTTACTCGTAGGACATCTAATACATAATTAGACTCAGCATCATATAAGACAGTCTCGGCCACGCCGGCTGCATATCGGACCAGGGGGATAGTCTGGCAGCGACTCGCCACCCGGTCCACAAGCTGTGTACAGCACCCCGTTTCTCTTTGTCCATATTGGCTAAAAAACAGGGCATTGTTGACTTGGCTATTTTACCCGTCTGGGTCTTATTATTTAATCACCTCGTCTTGACCCTGTGGGGCAGCGGGTATATGGAATAACCGTGTCCAAGCGTACTCTATCTAACACATAACCGAAAGTTACTGAGTTATGTAATAATAACTGACCTATGAGGTCGCCAGTCAGTTTGCCGTGATTATTTTGACACACTCTCAGTTACTCGTAGGGAATCTAATACATAATTAGACTCAGCATCATATAAGACAGTCTCGGCCACGCCGGCTGCATATCGGACCAGGGAGATAGTCTGGCAGCGACCCGCCAGCCCGTCCACAACCTGTGTACAGCACCCCGTGTCTCTTTGTCCATATTGGCTAAAAAAACAGGTCATTGTTGACTTTGGCTATTTTACCCGTCTGGGTCTTATTATTTAAATCACCTCGTCTTGACCCTGTGGGGCAGTGGGTATATGGAATAACCGTGTCCAAGTGTACTCTATCTAACACATAACCAAAGGTTACTGAGTTATGTAATAATAACCGCCCTATAATCCTATGAAGTCGCCAGTCAGTTTGCCGTGATTATTTTGACATACTCTCAGTTACTCGTAGGGTATCTAATACATAATTCGACTCAGCATCATATAAGACAGTCTCGGCCGCGCCAGCCGCATATCGTACCAGAGGGATAGTCTGGCAGCAACCCGCCATCCCTTCCACAATCTGTGTACAGCAGTCTGGACCAGACCACCAACTCTGGGTATAGCATTCGGGATGACTGGAGCAAGACTGGATCTAACCCTTTAATAGTCGCATAGCGCTTTAATGTGCAGTGCCCGTTGTCGTCATAAGCCATGAATGCAGCACTCAGAGTTCCTCACCAGGGCTGCATGCATGCATACACTGGCATATCGACAAAGAGCGTAGCGCATCAAAGCACTATGCTACCTTTAGCATTAAAGCGCTGAGGGGTTATTTTTTGATAGTGTAGAACCAATATCTGTCTAATTAAACCTCTTATCAGTGCTGTTTTTTTTTCACATACAAAAGAATTAGGTAATGGCGCTCCGCCATGTATTGGATAACCACTGCAGCGCGACTCTGAAAAGCGGCGGCGGTGAATTTCCATTTAGATCCTGAAAAGGGGGGCGGTCAGATGTCGTCAAGGCTCTGATAAGTAGGGCAGTTCAAATCATATGATTACATTGAGCTAATTTTCTTGCTGAAAGGAATGAATAATTGTATTTGTATAAAATTCACACACACACACACACACACACACACACCCGCCCACACACACACACACACACACACACACACACACACACACACACACACACACACACACACACACACACACACACACACACAGGACACCTGATGATCTCCACACGATGACCTGATTGCCCTTCCTAAAAAAAAAAAACACAAAAAGCCCAACTCGATCTACCTACTCAACAGGGTTTCAGTGTAGAGCGTATTCGGGGTTTTTCTGATGCGTATATTATATTGAGATTGATTTTCAACTTTTGTGATCAGTGGTTGGTCCTTAAAAGGACCGTTTGGTAGAGAGAGAGGGTCGCAGGGACCTTGCTGCTGAAGCGGAGGGCGTGGTCATAACGCGTGGTGGTCCTTCAGCAGCTCCTCCAGCACGGCGGGCGGTAGTCCTTCCTCCATGCAGACTTGCTGCTTGACTCGCTCCACGCACTGGCGGATGAGTTGATCAGCGACGTTCGCGATCAGCTCATCCACCACACCCTCTGCTTCAGCAGCAGTCCGCTGTCTCTCCTCTCTCTGTAGCGAGGCTACGAACTGCTTCTCCAAGGCCGCATCGATCATAGATCGAGAAACGGCCACGAAGTTCTGTCTCTCCGCCTCCTCTCTCTGTAGCACGGCTACGAATTCCTTCTCCACGGCTGCATCGATCATAGATCGAGAAACAGCCACGAAGTTCACTCCGTGAGCCATTTTGTCGAACTGACTTCCTAGCCTCCTGAGAGATGCTGACGTCACACTATTTTCGACGACGCTATGACGCGCACGAGGTAGACAGACGACGTCGTTTCACTTCCTTATTTGGAGTTTGGGACCTTGTGACACCGAAGTCATACCGTACGGTCGCGATAAAGCAACTAGTGTTGAAAAGCGCGCCGGTCTTGTATAAGCGCCGGAGTATAAGAGCCTCCAAATGTTTTTTCTCAAGCACTAAAATCGCGACTTTGAATAAGCGCCAGCGCCTGGCTTGTATATAGCTCCTGAGTAAGAACTTCACCGAATTGAAAAGCGCTCCCTCAGAGCCCTTAATCGCGACAGTACGGTACAAATCTGATGTCAACCCGCGCCAAAACCAAAAAGGGTGTTCCGGTCACACGTACCTACGACGAGCGACCTTCAGCTATCACCACGTGAAGAGTTGGAAATAAATTTTGTACGGCAAGAAAACTGAAAACTGATAACGATTCCATTAGATAAGTATTTGGTTCCAATCTATGGCGAGATATTTCCACCAGAGCGATTGATTTATATGTCTGTAAGGTTCAGCTCTCCAACACTCTCCAATATCCGCCGGTGCACGACGGTCGCCGCCCATCATTAGTGACAACTAAACTTCTGCTGGAGAGTGAAAGTTACGTTGAGTCTTGAGGTGCGCAGAGATACTATCTGCCGCAGCCTGATTTTAGTTCCACGCTATTTAGATAACCGCCCCATTTAAAATCTCTCTCTCGATCCTAGAAAAGGAAAAAAAGGCTAGAGTTTATCATGGACGCGTCTCAGTTTTAGTCAAGCCGTAAAGTGAAGAACCCGAGCTTGTACATATACCCACGTGAGGAGTGACATAGCGGGGCGTTCAGTTAGTACTGAGTCTATAGTCAAGGTCAAGTTCCACTCTCTAAACAGAGCTTTAGCGACTCCGTCATCTAGACTAGACCGCGCGCTTGATTTTTTTTGCTGAAGCAGCTAATCGATGGAAACGTAGAGAAGACGTACTCGATCAAAAACTGCTTCAGAGGCTTGTTATCAGGTATTAACAGTTAAATCAAAATATTTCAAAACATCCAGAAAAGCAGAATGACATGTCCTACGGGCTACAGCCGGGCACTGACGAGCAGACGCCGCTGACGTCATTTCAATCAGGTCCCAGCGCTTTTTAGACACCTTTTCTGTAGGACCCGTCTCATACCTTAGTATATAATACCGTAAACGCCGGGTGATTAGTATATGATCACATTGACAGTCGCGGATCCACGAAGAGGCTGGATAAGCCACGAGCGGACCCGCGACTGCAATGTGACATAATCTTACCATGCGCTTTGTTTTGTTTTTGTTTCTATTTACAACAGCAAACATTTCAACAGCCTATTGTTTTTTTAAAATGATGAAAAATCGGCCCAAAAAAAAGTAAACATTTTAGAGCTAAATTTGTGGAGGATAGCCGGACATGCTGATGTCACTAGACCCCTAAATTAGATATGGTGACATGGTCATTTTCTTAAAAATCGATACGACAACACGGACACGGACATCTAAGTGACATGGGCCATGGGGCATTTCTTGAGTCCGACATGTGACATGGACCATAGTGACATGAGGGAAAAAAAATGTTCGAAGAGTGCATCAGAAAAAGCACCATTTCAAACCTAAGCATTTCGCCAAATTTTTTTTTTTTTCTTTTTTTTCTTGGATGGTACCCGGCTTTGCGGTGTCTGGGTCCTTAAAAATGTACCAGAATGCTCAAATTCGGGTTCTAAATATTTTCAAAAAACGTTTTCTCCCTTAGTGACGTGTGACACGGGCATTTCTTAAATTCGACATACGGCTGCATGGGGAGGACCCACCCGTCAAGGGCCCCATGATGACTCATACCCGCCGCGTTCAGTCAATCAACCGAGATCTTTTTCTGTGGTGGTGTAGAAGGATCTCCCCCCTGAGGTTACAAAGTCACCTCTTTATTTAAGGGGCTACGAGCCGCAAAGGCGCTTTCGCAAAGTCGCAAGAAATATTCAAGTCAAAAAGTCAAATTCATCAACTATCAGTACAGTCGTTTGAAAGTCATCAAGTCACCGAAAAACTCCTCTACAGTCACCTCCGACTCGCCTCCTCCCTACCCCCCCTAAAGGGGGCTAAGGAGGAAGCGATTCCCTAGAGATCAGATAATTTTTTTTTTTTTCTCCCGAGCAGACCCCAAAGGCCCCCCTCCCCCCCAAGTGCCCGCCCACCCCATAAATAGTGCCCCCCTCCCCCCCCCCCTCCCCTCCCCATGCATCTTAAAGTGCCCCCCTCCCCCCCTCCCCTCCCCTCCCCCCTTATAGAAGCCTCTCATTAGCTAGTCCAAGTCATGTGACCAAAAGAGAGGCGTAGTCTGTCTATTGTCTATATTATGCAAATGAGGGAGGGGGTCAGGTCACGTGACCAAGGGGGTGTGGCCTATTTTCCAAATAAAGAGCGCTTCCGGTCACGTGACCAAAGGGGTGTGGTCCTATTATGCAAATGAGGGGGTCACGTGACCCATTATTATGCAAATGAGGGAGTCACGTGACCAAATGGAAGCCACTGATTGGCTGGTGATCAAAGGGGCGTAGTCTACTATGCAAATGAGGGGGTCACGTGATCAAGGGGGCGTGGCCTATTATGCAAATGAGGGGGTCATGTGACCAAATGGTGGCCCCTGATTGGCTGGTGATCAAGGGGGCGTGGCCTATTACGTAATTATGCAAATGAGGGGGCGTGGCCTATTACGTAATTATGCAAATGAGGGGGTCACGTGACCAAATGGAGGCCTCTGATTGGCTGCAGGTCGATTGAGTAATAAACAGTAGTTAACTATAGTCCCGTTCCGATACATACTATACTACTCATCATGCTGGCCATTTGAGTGTCTCAACCTACAGTTGTACTAGACCACACTCTAAAAAGATTTCCGTTAAAATAACGGAGATTCGGCGGCAACGCTGGGTGCCGGACTTTCACTGTAAAAATAACGGTCACCATCATTTCAATTTCTCCGTAATTATAACAGTGAAAGCCCGGCACCCAGTGGTGCCAGTAAATCACCGTTAATCAGAACATCATTGTTATTTTAATACAGTGCCTAAACAATAATTTTAACAATATATATCTCATTTATACCAGTATTTTTCCGTCCATTTATCCACCAATACCTAACTCTATGCTCAATATGGCTTCATGCCAAATTTGGTACCATGTCCAATCAGCAATAGCATCTAAGTCTTAAGACTTCAGGCCTAATTATTAGGAATCAGTCTATGAGAGCCTATGGAACCTGTATTGATCTCATAGCCACAGATTGTAATATGGTCAAATATAACGGGACATTGCCACAACTAAAGAGTGATCACCTGCCGGTATACGCAGTCAAAAAAAAGCCGACAGAAACATATGAAATTATAAACATGCTAGGTCGCTCATACCGAAATTATGACTCTCATCATTTTACAGATTATTTACTAGAAACTGACTGGACATCTTTTGACGCCAGCCTAGACGTAGATGAAAAATGGTCAATAATGTTAGCCCGTATCACATATTATTTAGATACTCATTGCCCTATCAAGCAGATGAGTTTCAAAGACATGAACAAACCCTGGATGACTAGGGACATTTATGAGACCATCCACGAACGAAATGAGTATGTACTCGAGTATTGCTCAGGAGGTAGGACCAACCCAGCTTTGTTTGAAATGGCAAAAGCATGCCGCCGTGACATAAACGCAAAAACTCGGCTTGCCGAGGAAAACTTTTATAAAGTGAAACTTGAAAATCTTTCTAAAAATCCAACGAAATTTTGGAGGGAGTTGAACCTACTGCTGGGCAATACAGGGAATGGCAAACCCAGCATTGTAATGGATCATGAACATAACGGATCGGAGGTAAAACATAAAAATGTACCCACTTACATAAACGATTATTTTGCACACATTGGCGAAAATCTGTTTAACTCGCTAGGTAATGCGCCCCAAGTGCGCACTTGTCTGTCTCCACCCGCTATGAGGAGACAGACGATAGTTCTATCTCATATCATGAAGTATTAAAGTTAATTAGAGAAATAGAAACACATAAGTCAAGTGGTATTGATGATATAAATACTTCAGTTTTGAAGGATGCTCTATTAATAATGGCGCCACAACTACGTGACCTTATAAATATGTGTCTACATTCAGTTGCGTTTCCAAAAGAGTGGGCCTCAGCCAAGGTTGTCCCCCTTCCAAAGAGTGGCGACGCCAGGCGAGTCGGTAATTGGCGGCCCATTTCCCTGCTGCCGGTCCGAAGTAAAATTATGGAGAGGATTATTCACAGGCGCATTGACAATTATTTAGAAGACAACAAAATTCTTAATAACAGCCAATACTGTTTCAGGAATGCGCGCGGTACAAATGACGCGGTGTTCAAACTAGTTAATGATATTTATTGTGCTACTGATAGAGATGAATATATGGTCACGTGTTACCTCGACGTGAGGAAAGCGTTCGATAGTATACACCAGGGGGAGCTGATAGCTCGCATGAGAGACATGAACCTGCCTCCGTTGTACACTGACTGGTTATGCGCCTACCTCAGCGATCGCAGCCAATCTGTCATATGTAATAACTTCGCTTCTACTTCTCTGCCTGTAAACTTCGGGGTTCCGCAGGGATCCATACTAGGACCCCTATTATTTATTTGCTTCGTTAATAATTTACCAAATGTAGTTAAACACTGTAAGATTATATTATACGCTGATGATGTGGTGTTCTACTGTAGCGATAAAAATCTAAACACAGCCAGCGAAAGGTTGCAATCCGACGCCACCAATATATACAACTGGTTTAACTTAAGTGGACTGTCAATACATACCGGTAAAACAAAAATAGTCACGTCGGTAAACAACCGGAGCCTAATGTAGTTAATATATTCATGGGGACCACCCGCCTTGAACATGTTAACGAATATGAGTATCTCGGAATAGTGTTAGATTCTAAATTTACCCTGATTAAAACAATTAGCAAGTCAGTCAGCACGGCCAGCAATCGCAACCATATGTTGGGCAAAATGCGCCGCGCCGTAAGCAAACCTACTGCCATTTTAGTATACAAACAAACAATATTGCCAGTCCTAGAGTACTGTGGATATTTATATAACAGACTAGTTTATTCACAGTTCAAGAGGTTACAGCATACGCAAAACAGATGCCTACGCAACTGTCTAAAGGTTAAAATAAGGTATCCGGTTGCGGATCTACATAAGGACACCGATATAGACCATTTAGAAATAAGATTCGATTTACAATTGCTATTATTATTGTATAAATATATGTATGGAGCTAACCACCAAGCAAATGAACTGGGACTCTTCTTCCAGCAGCCACTTAATAGTGGGAGAGTAACCAGGTCAACTTGAACGGGTCTACTAGCCTATTCACCCTCTGTTAAGTGGGGCTATAGAAGAAGCCCCCTGTACAGGGGAGTTACTCTTTGGAACAAACTCAATGCCTCATGTCGGTTAGCCAGTTCAAAGGACATCTTCAGAACTAAGGCCAAATCTACCCTAGACAGGTTCTACTTGTTTAAACTGAAACAGTAGTAGCCTGACTATAATAATATGATAATGTGATGTACAACCACTGTATACTATTCTATATTATTTGCTTAATTAATCTAGCCGGATATAATTATCTCCTATCGGTATACTAACGATGGTTAATCAGAACATCATTGTTATTTTAATACAGTGCCTAAACAATAATTTTAACAATATATATCTCATTTATACCAGTATTTTTCCGTCCATTTATCCACCAATACCTAACTCTATGCTCAATATGGCTCCATGCCAAATTTGGTACCATGTCCAATCAGCAATAGCATCTAAGTCTTAAGACTTCAGGCCTAATTATTAGGAATCAGTCTATGAGAGCCTATGGAACCTGTATTGATCTCATAGCCACAGATTGTAATATGGTCAAATATAACGGGACATTGCCACAACTAAAGAGTGATCACCTGCCGGTATACGCAGTCAAAAAAAAGCCGACAGAAACATATGAAATTATAAACATGCTAGGTCGCTCATACCGAAATTATGACTCTCATCATTTTACAGATTATTTACTAGAAACTGACTGGACATCTTTTGACGCCAGCCTAGACGTAGATGAAAAATGGTCAATAATGTTAGCCCGTATCACATATTATTTAGATACTCATTGCCCTATCAAGCAGATGAGTTTCAAAGACATGAACAAACCCTGGATGACTAGGGACATTTATGAGACCATCCACGAACGAAATGAGTATGTACTCGAGTATTGCTCAGGAGGTAGGACCAACCCAGCTTTGTTTGAAATGGCAAAAGCATGCCGCCGTGACATAAACGCAAAAACTCGGCTTGCCGAGGAAAACTTTTATAAAGTGAAACTTGAAAATCTTTCTAAAAATCCAACGAAATTTTGGAGGGAGTTGAACCTACTGCTGGGCAATACAGGGAATGGCAAACCCAGCATTGTAATGGATCATGAACATAACGGATCGGAGGTAAAACATAAAAATGTACCCACTTACATAAACGATTATTTTGCACACATTGGCGAAAATCTGTTTAACTCGCTAGGTAATGCGCCCCAAGTGCGCACTTGTCTGTCTCCACCCGCTATGAGGAGACAGACGATAGTTCTATCTCATATCATGAAGTATTAAAGTTAATTAGAGAAATAGAAACACATAAGTCAAGTGGTATTGATGATATAAATACTTCAGTTTTGAAGGATGCTCTATTAATAATGGCGCCACAACTACGTGACCTTATAAATATGTGTCTACATTCAGTTGCGTTTCCAAAAGAGTGGGCCTCAGCCAAGGTTGTCCCCCTTCCAAAGAGTGGCGACGCCAGGCGAGTCGGTAATTGGCGGCCCATTTCCCTGCTGCCGGTCCGAAGTAAAATTATGGAGAGGATTATTCACAGGCGCATTGACAATTATTTAGAAGACAACAAAATTCTTAATAACAGCCAATACTGTTTCAGGAATGCGCGCGGTACAAATGACGCGGTGTTCAAACTAGTTAATGATATTTATTGTGCTACTGATAGAGATGAATATATGGTCACGTGTTACCTCGACGTGAGGAAAGCGTTCGATAGTATACACCAGGGGGAGCTGATAGCTCGCATGAGAGACATGAACCTGCCTCCGTTGTACACTGACTGGTTATGCGCCTACCTCAGCGATCGCAGCCAATCTGTCATATGTAATAACTTCGCTTCTACTTCTCTGCCTGTAAACTTCGGGGTTCCGCAGGGATCCATACTAGGACCCCTATTATTTATTTGCTTCGTTAATAATTTACCAAATGTAGTTAAACACTGTAAGATTATATTATACGCTGATGATGTGGTGTTCTACTGTAGCGATAAAAATCTAAACACAGCCAGCGAAAGGTTGCAATCCGACGCCACCAATATATACAACTGGTTTAACTTAAGTGGACTGTCAATACATACCGGTAAAACAAAAATAGTCACGTCGGTAAACAACCGGAGCCTAATGTAGTTAATATATTCATGGGGACCACCCGCCTTGAACATGTTAACGAATATGAGTATCTCGGAATAGTGTTAGATTCTAAATTTACCCTGATTAAAACAATTAGCAAGTCAGTCAGCACGGCCAGCAATCGCAACCATATGTTGGGCAAAATGCGCCGCGCCGTAAGCAAACCTACTGCCATTTTAGTATACAAACAAACAATATTGCCAGTCCTAGAGTACTGTGGATATTTATATAACAGACTAGTTTATTCACAGTTCAAGAGGTTACAGCATACGCAAAACAGATGCCTACGCAACTGTCTAAAGGTTAAAATAAGGTATCCGGTTGCGGATCTACATAAGGACACCGATATAGACCATTTAGAAATAAGATTCGATTTACAATTGCTATTATTATTGTATAAATATATGTATGGAGCTAACCACCAAGCAAATGAACTGGGACTCTTCTTCCAGCAGCCACTTAATAGTGGGAGAGTAACCAGGTCAACTTGAACGGGTCTACTAGCCTATTCACCCTCTGTTAAGTGGGGCTATAGAAGAAGCCCCCTGTACAGGGGAGTTACTCTTTGGAACAAACTCAATGCCTCATGTCGGTTAGCCAGTTCAAAGGACATCTTCAGAACTAAGGCCAAATCTACCCTAGACAGGTTCTACTTGTTTAAACTGAAACAGTAGTAGCCTGACTATAATAATATGATAATGTGATGTACAACCACTGTATACTATTCTATATTATTTGCTTAATTAATCTAGCCGGATATAATTATCTCCTATCGGTATACTAACGATGGTTGATGACTATTATATTGTGAGCATTTCTCGAATGTAACGATGAACTACATCAGGATCGTATATATACACATAACAAACTATGTAACTCATCTTTGAATCATGTACTGTATTTTAGAAAATCACCAAGTGAAATAAAATACTTTCATAAATTCAAAAAAAATAAAATGCTTCATGACACTTTGTAATGCCAGTCCATGAGAAGAAGTCACTCTCGGATGGCTACAGAGCAAACCTTACAGCTGTTTATCTATATATTTTTCTTATTACCACAAAAAAAGTGTTCTTAGCATCCATGAAAATCTCCTCATGAACCAAACTGCCACCTGGTGTGATAAAACTAAACATCAATGAAACGAAGCTTCACCGTAAAACAAATAAATGGTGTTTCACTATGCTGAATTACGGATATTCAAAGTAAAATTGATCGATTTTACATTGCCCCATTGTAATAATGTATAATGATGATCCACCGTAAAATCTTACATTGATTCTCTGTATATTCAACGGAATATTTTTACAAGACATAGCTTCACCGTAAATCAATAACCTGTGTTTCACCGTACTGGATTACAGATATTCACAGTAAAATTGGTTGACTTAACATTGCCTCACCCTAATCACATTTACGATGATCCACCGTAAAGTTTTGGATTGATTCTCCTGTATATTCAATGAAATATTTTTACAGTGCAGGGTCCCAGTTAACCAGGCCTACAACCAATCCACACTACACACAGACCCAAAAAAAGAAGTGGTAAGTATACCCACCCATATGTTTACAGATATTGACAGGTGTGGACAGGTGTCCATATAGATGAAACCCAAAGCATGTCGACTAGCATGTCGACACATTAGATGCCGCAATGTCGACATCTTGACCTGTCGACATGTCGACATCTTGTCCGCCATGTTGACATCTAGGCTGCGATGTCGACACATATGTTGACATGTCAACATCTAGGCTGCCATGTCAACATCTAGGCTGCCATATCGACATATATGTTGACATCTTGGCTGCCACCACCTCCTGTTCACGTCCACCTCCTCTGGGGTGGCCGGACCATTTCTTTAAACAGTGTTCAACATGCACATGATGCACATTTACTTAAAGCCTCCATATTCACATATAATAATTTGCCTTATGGTGGTACACTAAAACTACTATATGTAAAAGAATGCATTATGCTTGTTATGAGGGAGGTGGTGGGATGCATACCATGAGATGCTGTGTGCTGTGCCACAGAAAGGGAGGGGTCGGCTGATGGTTGGAGTGCCAAGATCTATGTGCTTAGGCACCCCTCCTCTTGGAAAGGGTTGGGGGGGGGGCTGATATAAGTGAATGTTATTTACTTGATAGTCTAATCTGCAATTTGCCTAATAAAGATATAACATCCCGATAGGGAATATTTAATTAAGCTGCTTAGACCCATGCGAGTGCATCTCATGAGCAGCATCATGTCTGGTGAGCGCGCACGGAAATTGGCGATGATCGACGGTGGCAGCTCGTGAGTTTACTCCGACTCGGTCGGTGTATTTGCTACAGAGGGAAAGAGAAGGGGAAGGAGGGAGAGAGGGATAATGTGGGAGAGGGAGGGAAGGAAGGAAGGAAGGAAGCAGGGGTGGAAGGGAGGCAGGGAAGGAAAGAACGAGGGTAGGAGGGAGGGAAGGAAGGAGGGGAGAGGGAAGCAGGAAGGGAGGGAGGGAAGGAAGGAGGGAGTAAGGGAAGGAGAGGGAGGGAGGGTAAGAAGATGGGAGGCAGGGAAGAAAGGTGGGAGGGAAGGAAGGGGGAGGGAGGGAGGGAGGGAAGGAAGGAAGGAAGGAAGAAAGGAAGGAGGGAAGGACGGAAGGAAGGAAGGAAGGAAGGAGAGAGGGAAGGAGGGAAGATGAGTCAATGATGACAAGATCATCAAAACTACTGGTGCCTGAACCATTTCATGAGGCCCAACTCATCATATAGGATCGGTTTTTGAGTAGTTTGACGTCACCTGGGAATTTCAGTGTGATATTACCATGATTGTACAATAAAATAAGAGTGTAAAATTGTCAGGCATTGCATAATAGGTTAAGAACAACTTTTATTGTTTGAAAATGTCTTGAGTCAAACATTCAATTCACTGAAAGTAAAGGCTTATATGAAGGTAGCTAGCGAGCCAGCCCAGTATCACCATACTGGGCTGGTGAGAGATCCCCATGTTTTGACTGTGGGTGAACTACAGGACCTCATTACAGACAAAGTAAAAGGTTTACAGGGCCAAAGAAGGTTCCATGCTTACCTCTGGACACTTAGCTTTCCATATTCACTCAGATATGTGCCTGTTTGTTGATTATATGATAGTACACCAGTGGTTTATAAGACAACCCCTCTGTTCACACTAGGCCTGACACATAGCAGGACCCCAAGTGATTAGAGCAGGGTCTATCATCGACTGTACATTCGTACAGTCGATTCCAAATTGACTAATATGAAGGTACTCACTACCGATCATGCCCGATTGATCACCTTCCAAAGGTGATCAGTGTAATATGATAAGGTGATCATTTTGAGAACATATAATTTTGGCAATACACGAATCAGAGGTTCTGCACAAAGGGCCCTATGACAATTGGCCCTGAGGATGATCGGCCCCATGTCTAATGTTACCCCAATTTTAGGTCTCCCGGACAATAGGCCAATTCCCTTATGTCTGAGTATAGTCTATACTAACATCCAAGTATGATCATACTAACGTCCGAGTATGGCCCATACTAATGCCTGAGTATGGTCATACTAATGTGCGGGTATGGCCCATACTAATGTCTAAGTATAATCTATACTAACGTCCGAATATAGTCCATACTAACGTTCGATCTCTGGCTATACTAACGTCCGAACACAGGTCATACTAACATCCGAGTATGGCCAGAGATCTGACATTAGTATAGCGAGAGATTGGACGTTAGTATGGACATTGATTGCAAGTTAGTATAGCCAGAGATCGGACCTGGCCTAATGTCCGGAGGGCCTATAATTATGGGGACCGATTGTCATAGGGCCAATCGTCATTGGGGTCAAAAGGGTGATTATATTGATGACCTGGGTACTCATTTACGATCACTCTAAAGATCACCAAGACACAATCATAGTGACCACCCGAAATACCTCACTAGTGAGTACTTATCATATATAACATAGAGTTTTCAGTGTTGTTGTTTTAATTAAACAAAGCTTTCAGTGCTTTTTATATCCGTTTTCAACACTTGAGGTTATTTCCCTAATGCTGCACAGTGAATGACGGGATAGTAGATCAGAGCACCTTCATTTCCTATCGGGTTTTACAAGAATCATTCTTATTTAGATGTTATGTAGCATTTGTAGCCTAAGATGATATTTTATACGCTCCTCCAACATTGACATTCATGGCAATACTGTGTAGAACCTCAGTAGGCGTTAACAATTATTATTCATCACAGTTTTTCACCTGTTTTGCCATCTTTCAAATTTGCATAGAGTATCCACATTTGTATACGATATGTGGACATAAAAGCGGTATTAGATAATTAGGTTCCTATAGTATGTTGAGAAAGAGGACCCAATATTGGACCCAACATGTACGATGGACGGTGCTAGAACGAATATTGTTCACCACAGTAATTTGTCATCTCTCATTATTTCTCATCATTTCTCATGATTTAGGTTATCGAAATATCATCAGTAAAATTTGACATTGGACATTGTTACACTCCAGGAGTCCTAGGTCGCGGGCTTCATGACCACCCTGATGACAACATGACCCTGTTTATTTCCAATTGATTTGACAGTGATTTGTGAGAGGGACAGGAAGAACACTATTGCTTACACGAGTTCCGTTGTCAGGCAGTGAGGTGCTAGTTCCTAGTGGGGTGATTACTTAGCAGTGAAACCTGATATACATGCCCCCTTTGTCTTAAGAATACCATCTAACATAGCTGTTCTATTGGGAGCATGCTTACAAAGACCATCACAGATTACAGGCCCTTCACGCACTGGCTTCACAAAGCATTCTTTCACCTTGGAATTGTTCAACATGGAACATTCTTTCATATTTTGACTATAATAGTGATAATTTGTTATTGTATATGGACCCATACTCATAAATGCACAGTCATCTGCAGACACCTCAAACCTACTGTTCCATTGTGTACCCAGAATATGCAAAGGTGAGCTTTGACTTCTCGATCCGATTGTGTTAGTGCAATTAAAGTTAGTGAAACAGTAGGCTGAGATGTTACTAATGATGCTTTTGAAGTGCCGAACCTCTTGATGGAAACCGTCCCCCTCCCGCTGAACTTGTCTCCAGAAAGACTTGTTGAAATGTTCATAAAGTGCACAGTCAAGCGCATTATGAGCACAGTGCACCTTGCGCAGTTCTTTATCCTGTTTCTCATCAAATGTAAGTTCACCGTGATATTCTCCTTTCCTAAGGTGGGAATGTATAACGTCTCTTAGTTTCCAGCATAGACGCCTCTTGAAAAGTATAATTGACTCAGCATAGTACTCTGTCATGCCAACAACAAATGTCCTATCAACATTGGCAAGCATATTGTGAAAACTTTCATCGTTTACCCTCATTGTAGTGGTGGCTCCAAACATTTTAGCGATTCTATTAAGCGTCCCATTAGTTTTTCTTACATTTTTGTTAATATCTTTTGTTAGAGGATCAAAGAATACCTTTTTTCCTTCCCTTTCTTCTGAACCTATTCCATTAAAAAAGTGCAATAAACGTAGTCGGCTGAGAGGTTTACGTAGCATTGCTATGTAAGAGATCTGAGCTTTAAGGATCACTTCAGTTGATGCAATTATTAGAGCATTAACAGGCATGAAGATGGGCATTGAAAACCCATCCTACAGTGAAACATTCCTCGAATACATCATTTGCAGCAGCAAGAAGGTCTGTGGTGAGTCATTGATCCAAGTGCATGTCGTATTTGATCGCCATCTAGAGGAGAGCATCAAGTCCTGTACCCGTGAAGAACGCAGCAATGGGAAAATAGGATAGTAGTTTCACCTGATGCCCCTGTACCAAAAGACTGGGTACGGTTCCTCAATCGCTCAGAAAACAAGACTGCCCTGGTTGGCTAGTACACTGTCCATATAATCAATAATGCAGGCCTATATCTAGGGCCTTATCAAGCATCATATATACAAGTGGAGGACATGGCATGAAAGCATGTAAAGTGACATCAATGATGCACACACAATGTCAGGAGTTGGTGTCAAACCAAGAAGAGGCTGATGGGAGACTTATCCTGCATGCTGTGCATGCCTTAGCAACATGCAAGAGCATAATTGTCAGCAGCCTTACACCGATCTCCTTGTATTGCTCCTGCACCACTACAGAAAGATAATCGGATATATTTTCAGACTGGGCACCAGCAAAAGCATACATCAACCAAGAGATTTGTCCATAGCATCTATGATCTTCTCACCCCAACCCAACAACTTCTCCTGCTGCCTATCTACTGTGTCAGTGGGTGTGACACTGTCAGCTCGTTTCATGGACATGGAAAGGGAACAGCATTTAGGTAAACCATTTATAATATTCATAATGTTAGTAATACAATGAGATACATATTATTTGTGATGAGACAGACATTAGATAAGTTTATGTCAGGTATACCTTGTTAAAGTAATATAAGCAGAATAGACTTGTGTGGTCTGATGATTTCAATTTATATCAGTTCATGTTTCTTTTTCAGATTGTTGATGAAGGAGACTGAGGTGTTTGATGGAATTCAGTTGTTGGGAGATGGCCCAAGCCTCTCAAGCCAGTTTTTTATATGTATGTATGGCAGTAAGGATCTTGGGAAGAACTTGAACGGAATACACAGCAGCATGGCATCTCAGAAGTCAAAAGTCCGAGAAAAAAACTACCACCAACTGAAACTACCCAACCTCAGGGAACACGGTTGGCAGCGAGACAAAGACTCTGGTCATCTCATAGCGAAGCATATGTCACAAGGATGCACTCCCCTTGAGCTTCTAAATGACCTGATCTGTGATCGCTTGGAAGGATGCTCTAATATTGTGTATACATTGAACACAAACAACCCTGTTTGCCTGCATGTGGATAGTGCAATAGTGCTAACACCATTGACCCATGTTTAAACATATACTCTATGCTACCAGAAACCGCCGACTCTGAAGATGAGTAGCTTTGAATCACACATGTCAGAAAGGACAGGTGGGTCATTCTTTGTGGCTGTAAGTGTGAAAACTGAGTGACCTAGCTTGTCCTTCACTCAAGCAATTATCATATGTGTGATGCATCTGTTTTACATTTAACCCAGTCTATCAAACCTATGTCAGAATGAGCTTTCTGCATATGTCAGCTATTGCCAAGTCATGACCTTGACCTCTGGAATAAAGGTCACAACATTAACTGTGATTGATAGATTGCAAGATAGCATAGCACAAGAAAAATAGAGGTTACAATTTATTTATAGAAAGTTGTGACCTTGGACCTATGACCTATAACCTACAACATCCATGATTCTATGTCTTGGATTTAGATGGGTTTTTGTTCTGGTATGATTCAGAACTTTAAAATGCTTTAAAAGTATCATAAATATGATTTTTCATAATGAAAAGCTATTCTCCAATTTTTTATTTTCAATGCTCATTTGCCAAGTTTGTATGACTTTTTTTTTACACTCACCAGGGTTGTTATCTATACGATCACAGCCTTCTAGTGATACTGAGTGTCTGCTATCATTTTTCGGTGCAGGGTGGTGAGGTGATGGGCACTTGATGCTGCAGCACTATTCATCATAATCCCATCAGGTTCTAGACCTCTGAACCTCCTGGACAGCGGACTCTAAGAGTTCCCCCCCCCCCCATGATCATCCAAATCGCTATTATTGTCAGTAGACAGATTAGGCCATATATTCCTGAAGAAATCGTCAATAACATGTGCTACCTGTTATCAGGCGTAAGTTCCTCAGTTAAAAGCTTGTTTTAGAGACAAAATGTCCTTCCCTTCTGTTTTGTGCCTATCCCCTGACCTTTTGGCAAATTGCAATTTTCATAGAACCCAGGATAACCATCCACCAGAGATAAGATATTCCGTGGAAAACTTTGCACGTCATTGTCTTCTGGGACATTTCCTGGCTGAGCCAATGTTTGCTTTCCGTGTAGGCTTTGTATATGGGGAAAGGGCATATTGATCATATCTTAAACATGGTTAAATATGTGTAGATAATTTGCGATAATTTATCAACATCTTTCCTTTAATAGAAGGGTTGACAATTAAATCAATTCAAAGATTTAATAAACAACTATTTGTTATTGTTGATTACACTTTTGACCTTAATTTTACCAGCAAAATAATGCTCTTTCCTCTCTACACATGATCGATTTCATGATCACTTAGGTTAAAAATATCACAGCCACCAACATAAATCGTTACACCGTTTGAGAAAATGAGGTCTAGGCAAAAGAATCATCAGCACATCCTTTGGTAATATCAGAAATAAAACTACCGGGGTATGGAAGAAAAAACATTTTTTGCAGGAAATAGAAGGGGACCTATTCTCTCGGCAAACTGTGGCCTATCCTTTATTTTCCACATGGTGGATAATCTCAGCCTCCAGTGCTCCCCCTTCTTCAGATCAGTGATTCATGTAGGGTTCCCGTCTGTGCGTGCAATCAGAAGTGCACCTCCAGTCACTCACTCTGTAACCCCCGCCCCATCTCAAGTCATCGCAGACCGGTAAAGGCACATAGCTGCATACATTGCCACTGCCCTCCCTGGCCCTCGTTACATTACCATGCTGACATATGTATGAATTTGCCTAAACAAGCACGTGCAGGTTCCAATACAAATATGCACCTTGTTCATGGTGTTCCAATACGAAAATGCACCTTGTGCATGATGTTCCATTACAAACAGTCACCTGTGCATGGTGTTCCTTTACAAATATGGATGGTGTGCATGTGTTCCGATATGAATTCGTGTGAACATTTAGGCAAATTGAACTCCTTAAAACTACGGGGTCCCTCACCCTAATTACTACAATGTTAATGCCAGTTATGACCTTCATTGAATGAATTAAGACAACACATTGTCTGTTGGTGTTACTTCTATGTTACCTCTATTCTAAATATGTATCTGAATTTGTAATATCACATTATAATGGGGGTAGACCCCTAAATTCAGCATGGCAAAAAGGTATTTTCTCAAAATCAACATGCGACATGAGGCCTAGTGACATGCGGGATGGGGCTTTAAAGGCTAGTGACAGGGAACATGGACATTTCTTAATATCAAAATGGGACATAGGCATGGGACATGTCCATTTGTCAAAATCCATATGCGACATGGGGACCCCTCATCTACACCCCCATCATTCTTACACAGAAATATTGATCATAAATTTAGGTATACAGCATCAATGAAGGAATGAAAATGCATCAACAAGCGATATAGATTTTGAAACCTTTATGAAATCCTTCCAAAGATTATAGGATTTTGTTGAAGGTGTCAATACCACAAGTATGCATAGGGGTCAGTAAGGATTGGGTCTATACTCTTGAATATTTTGGAGATATCACAAACCTTGCGACACATGTTGTTTTGATTAGGCCCTACAGGACAGGTCTTGGTACATTCAGCCTTTGGATTCTGACGATAATAGAAAAAAAGGTCTATAAGTAAAAGGTGCTAACCTTGTAAGGAGACAGTCCCTAACTGTGAATATAAACGTGTCATGCCATTCTGAAGCATTGATAACAAACCCCTGGGAGATATTAATGTGCTTTCTTGATCTAACAAGTGAATAAAAGGGAGAGCAGAAATGACCAATATGTCCCTGTATCATCTTGAAATGGTTAACCTCTCTACCAAAGCTTTCTCCTTCTTGAGATATCTTCTCCCAGAATGTCTTGTTGAACTCTTCATAAAGCAAGCAGTCAGTTTGTCTCCACTGACAAACTCTTTTATACAAGAGGTCATTCATCATGATCCTTGTATAGTTCTGAACATTTAGTAGAGAGTAAAGTACATCCTGAAATGACCATCCTAGCCTCCTTCTCATTAGTATCATTGATTCATCATAGTATTCGGTTATTCCAACTAAAAAGAGTTTCCTTGCATTTTCAAACTTCTCATCATCCAGGATTTCATCTACATACTTAGCTAAGTGAAATCTGGCAGAATATTGATATAGAATAGGACAAGTGAGGGCGCAAACAGATTCCATCTGTTTGCTAGCCTTCACTTGTTTGAGAAGATACTGGATTTACTATTTTGGAAGGGGTTGTGTTTGGAAACACATTAGGCATTTGGAGGTGTGTTTGGGATTTATTTCAAAGATAGTGAGGAAATTTGTTTACTTGATGACATAGAGGTTATAAATGACAACAAAGGAATTCCTTCTGTTATAATGGAAACCAATTTTATTAATAATTAGAGGGGCAGCAATGACTTGCATGAAGATTGATATATTGAAGAGTTCCTAGACTTTCTAAATGTCTAGTGGAATTCCTAGATATAGAGTTTCTAGACCCATTGAAGAGTTCCTAAACATGTGGATGAGTTCCCTAGATATGTGGAACAGTTTCCCAATGGGTTTCTTGCCTGACTTGTATCTGAAATTCCCTCTCATGAAGTCCATATTTAAAGGGCTAGTATGAGTGTTGGGGAGCCTCTAAGCGTGGTATGGAGCCCCTACACGTGTTGTGGAGCCCCTACACATGTTGTAGAGCCCCTAGTCATGTTGTGGAGTCCCTAGGCGTGGTATGGAGCCCCTACACGTGTTGTGGAGCTCCTACACATGTTGTGGAGCCCCTAGTCATGTTGTGGAGCCCCTAGGTGTGGTATGGAGCCCCTACATGTGTTGAAGAGCCCCTACACGTGTTGTAGAGCCCCTAGTCATGTTGTGGAGCCCCTAGGCATGGTATGGAGCCCCTAGTCATGGTGTGGAGCCCCTAGGCGTGGTATGGAGCCCTTACACGTGTTGTAGAGCCCCTACACGTGTTGTGGAGCCCCTAGGCGTGGTATGGAGCCCCTACACGTGTTGTGGAGCCCCTACTCATGTTGTGGAGCCCCTAGGCATGTTGTGGAGCCCCTACACGTGTTGTGGGGCCCCTGATCAAGGTTCTGAGTGCTGTGTCCACGTGGCCAGGGCTCCCGCTCCTGCGACTCCAGCGACTCCCGCTCCCGTGGCTCCCGTCTGTGCGACTCCCACTTGTACCATTCACGTTCACTGGAAAATATAAGAATTTACATATAAAATGGCAGAAAAAGAACTTTCACTTCTGAAGAACCATGGCCTCTTATTCAAAGTCACTACTGGGTATTTACATGTATTAAACCACAGACAGCTCTATTAACCTTTCTGAGTGTTAAATACAGGGTATCATTAGAAAGGCCTAACACAGGAGAGTTCAGAAAAAAGTATTTTGGGGCTCCCCCCCCCTTATACAATATTTTAGAGCATATTTTCAGTTTGGATCGGGCCACTGTCAGTCGGCGCGGATAGACTCGCTATGTTGAAGCACTACCGGGTAGAGTCTTGCCTGCTCTATTTGGGTCAAAAATGGGTCTTTTTGGGTCAGGAAAAAAATAGGTGGTACTTCAGCATGTCTACTTTACTATTATCTGAGGCTCAGAAATGTTTGGGGCCCCAAAATATCCATAAATCCAAAAAAGCAAACTCAAGTTGAGCAGCCACGAGACCGTATATAGGATTTCAACAGGGTTGGGATGGTGAATTGACCCAAACTCAGGGGGGGCTTGGGGGGTCATAAAGAAGTTTTCTTTCAATGGGATAGCAGAAACTTGGATATTTAACATGTCTTCTTTGCCACATATTAAGGGCAGATCCCAAAAATTGCTCTAGCCCCCCAAAAAAGGGCTTGTCGTTGAGCATTTTTTCAAGTTATTCTAGTAGTATTCATGTTTGAGGGTCCTGCCACTATTGGTTTAGTCACTTCTACTTGTTGGATTACTTAATGAATCGTATCATTAGAAAGGCCTAATACAGGGGAGTTCAAAAAAATATATTTTGGCCCCCCCCCCCTTGTGCTCAAATTTTGAGCATATTTTCAGTTTGGATCGGGCCACTGTCGGTCGGCGCTGATAGACTCGCTATACTCCCCTGGTTGCAAGATGGCCGACATGGAGTGACGTGGTCAAAACAAGAAGAGCCCATATGTGGATTTCGGACATTATAACTAAACAATTTGCACTCAAATATTAGTGGAAATTGTGCATAAAGGTACCACCCACCAATCCAGCTTATTTTTCAACAACCTACGTGAGGAAACCTCATCCAGAGCCCTCGTCAACATGTCAACACGGGGCGCTCGCAGAAAGAAGGTGGCCGTGACAGCGGACATTCCGACTGTTGTCAATGCACTGAACGCGTTAGAACAGAGAGTCTTTGACAGCGAGACGAATATTGCAAAAACCACAGACAATCTAATTCTCCTTGAACAACGTATGAAGGATGCCGAAACAAGATTGGGGACCAGTGAGTCTCTCACGAACAGCACTGCTCAGCTTCTAGCCGACCTGACGAAAAAAGTGGAGGGCATTAGTAGGAACGTGACAGCCATACACCAGCGGGTTGACACCAATGAGGAAGACATCAGGCGCAGCACTCGAGGGTTACTGTCAACACGGCTCGTTGTGAACAACCACATGGACAGGATGGAAAAATATGATGCCGATGACAGAGCCAAAACCCTCATTATAGAAGGACTATCTGAACCCAACGGGCAAGAGGACCTACGTAAGTTCCTTGACGACATGTTTGTTGACCTGGGGTTGGATTATGGGAACGAAAAATGTGAGTTCATCTACAGGCTCGGCAAAAGGGACGGGCCTCAAAATGTAAACAATGCCAACAAGAAACCTCGTCCGATCGTAGTCAAACTACAACATCGATCCACCAAGAGTGAAATCTTCAGGAATGTCAGGTTCTTGGGAGGGAAAAACGTCTGGCAGGGCATATCATTAATGGACGAGCTCACACCCAGAGAGAGGAAGCAGTACAACGACTTGCGCGCCATATTTTTCTTGGCAAAGAAATCTGGTAAGATCAAAAAAGTAAAGCTCAGGCAGAGAAGTGTGTTGATAAACGACAAAGCATACCAGCACAAGGATATCGATGCTCTACCGTTCGGCCTCAACATGTGGAAAGCAACCACAATAAAAACTGCAGATGGACTAGGTTTCAGGTCTGAATACAACCCGCTATCTAACCTATACCCATGCCAGTTTGTGTACAAAGAAAAAACCTACAACTCGTCAGAGCAGGCATACCAACACGACAAGGCTGTGTCTGCAGGAGCTCATCAGGCTGCCACTGATATCATGGCCACAGAGGATCCGTATGTGATTATGAAACTTGGGGCAGAAGTAACTCCAACACCCGAATGGAAAAAAGGGGCCACCAAGCTGATGTACAATGTGTTGAAATGTAAGTTCTCTGTCCAGCAGATGCGTGATATCCTCATGAAGACGAAGGAAAACAGGTTGTATGAGTTGACATACGACAAAACCTACGGTGCAGGTAGACACTTGGGTAATGCCCGGAACCTTTCTCACCAAAATGTGACAGGAGGAAACATCCTAGGTCTACTGCTAGAGAAGGTGAGAGCTGAGTTCAAAACCCAGGACAGCCAGCAAGCAGCACAGGCAGCTCCTCCCACCCCAGACACTGCACCACTCCAGCTTAATGAGAGCAACCCCTGGGACATAAACCTACATGTACCAACAGGAGACCAACCTCAATCTCAACCTGATACAGAGGCAGAGAAAGATGAGGCCAGCTTGCAGAATGAAGGAGTACCAACAGACAACATGATACAGGCCGAACCAGCTCCTGAAAACGAGCAGCCAGAGATCCAAGAAGATGCTACCCCTCCAGCCAAAGAGACAGTACCGGTACAGAACTTGAACCGAGCTGCAATGGACATCTGTGCTAAAGACTCGCTTATTCTTGACTACCTTGAAAGGGATCTGGCCAACACAACCTCAACACAGACTGTGACGAGCAACGCCCTGAAAGAACTTGTGGAAGAAGTCAAGCAAAATCTAGACCCGACCCCCTCACAAACCTCCACCCCAGACGCAACTCTACCAGAAAGCATACTATAGCATAAAACTGCCAACATGTAAACATAACAAATGAGAAATTTATTTAGTTTATTTATTTACATTAACTGAAACATGTACTGAGAATATTCGTAAATAATAATTCTGAATTAATTATGATAAAAAGAAAACCACATTGTAAAAAATACCGGTAGAAATAACTGTGATATATGTTCAAATTTGCAGACAAAGTGCAACAGTGTTAAATTCTCAGAGCAGTTAAGATGTAATAATACTGTAATTCCCACTGCGATTAAAATGTAATAGCATCAAATTCTCACTGCTTTATCTCAATATAAATATTGGTCCAAAGCACTTAACTAATTGAAAGTTAAAGTTATGTATAGAATGAGTGTGTAAAATATATGACATTTAACTTAGGGTACTCCCCATATCCTAGTCTGGTCCTTGCTCACAAACAGAGAGGTATGGGTGGCCATAAGAGCCGAGGCCCAGCACCTCATTTTCGTTTTATGTCTTGTGTATATATGTTAGATTTAATTTTGAATGTATTAACAATCCTATCAATACATGGGTATGAGCATACGGGTCACAACATGAGTGAGATTGTAACTCAGACAATTAATTATGGCTGAGAGAGATATACTACCGGGCAAAGGCCCAAGTATTCGTTGTAAATTTCCTCAATTAAAAACAGAATTGTGGAATAAAAATATTGATATTCTTAGTTTCTCCGAATCATGGTTAACAGATGTAAATCCCGACTCAGACTACGACTTACCTGGCTATAATCTATTCAGACTAGACAGGCAAAGGGACAAGCCTGCTGGTGGTGTGTGTACATATGTGAGTGAAGATTTAATGTGTTCACCGGTTGACTTTGAGGCCTTAAACAAGAGCGTGCTGGACATTGAGATTCAATGGTTGGTCATTTCTAAAGGGATGGCGAAAAGTATACTGTTAGCTAATATTTATAGGCCTTCTGAAGGAAACAAAAACAGGTTTATTGACGATTTATACAATTTAGTTGGAAAAATAGAAAATATTGAAAATTATGATGTTATTCTGACTGGGGATTTCAATATAAACGTGTTAAATGAAGATAATGTTAAAGAAAGACTTTACACCAAGTTTGAAGATTACTTATTAAGACAACTGATTTCATCACCCACTAGAATTGCAGAAACACAAACGTGTATTGATTTAATATTTACAAATATTGTTAACGTAAATTCTTATGGAGTAGTAAACATAAATATATCCGATCATTTGCCTGTATATATATGTTTAAAGCACATCAAGAGACAACCTTGTAAGAACGAGTATACCGGTAGGCCATATAGAAAGTATGATTCAGAAATTCTTCAGAGTGAATTTAACAATTGTGATTGGTCTGCCTTTGATGACTCAGAGGATGTGGAGACATGTTGGTCAATTTATTATGAAAATCTGTCAAATGCACTAGATATCAATTGTCCAGTAAAGAAATTCATAATAAAAAACAAGGATGAGCCATGGCTTACCCCCGAGCTAAAAGTTAGGATAGCTGAAAAAAATCTGGCCTTAGCGAAGGCACGCAGAACTAATTCTATTTTAGACTGGTTTATTGCGAACGCGCTGAAAAACAGTATGTGCGCAGAAATTAAAGAGGCCCACAGTGTACATGTAGTAGAGGAGGTAACCAATAATGTAGGCGAACCGAAAAAGTTTTGGTCAGCTATGAAAGAGCTTATCCCATCAAAGGGAAATAATAAGAAACAAATTAATTTGAAAAAAGATGGTGTGATGCTTGAACCTGACAAAGCAGCTGATTATATTAATCAATATTTCGCTGAAATTGGACCTGATTTAGCCTCTAAGCATAACACTGAATGGTCTTTTGATGGAGCCCAAGTTGAAAATCAAATGTTGGATTTTGAATTTAGCATGGAGGAGATTGTTAAAGTTGTCAAAGAACTTAATGTTAATAAAGCAGCCGCTATTGATTATATTTCAACTAATGCTTTTAAGGACTCTGTAGTCAGTTGCCCTTCAAGGTTTGTAAAGATGATTAATTTATCTATAACAAATAGTATTGTACCGAATTCTTGGAAAAAAGCTCAGGTAACGCCATTACCAAAATCGGGGGATCTAAGTAATGTGTCCAATTTCAGGCCTGTGAGCCAGCTACCGGTACCAGGCAAGGTCTTAGAACGCCTCATACATTCTCGTATTATTGAACATTTGGAACTAAATAATGTATTGTTGAAAGAACAAGGCGGATACAGGAAAGCGTGTTCCACAATTGATACAATAAGTGTATTAACAAATGATATTTTAAGAGAGAGAAATGTAGGAAGATACACCCTGGCAGCATTCATCGATATAAAAAAAGCTTTCGATTCTCTAAATTACTCAATATTAATAAAGAAATTAAAGTTATACGGTATTTTAGGTCGAAATTTAAAATGGATAGAAAATTATTTTGAAAATAGAACTCAAATAACTAAAGCCAATGGTGTGTCTTCTGGGACGGTGAATATGACATGTGGCGCCCCACAGGGCAGTATACTCGGTCCACTTTTTTTCCTTATTTATGTGAATGATTTGAAAACACAAATTGGAAATGTGAAGTCTTTATTATATGCTGACGATACAGTGTTATATGTGTCCGGTACAAATCTCAGGGCATTGGAGACTAGTATGCAAGAATCGATAAATCACTTTATATCATGGTCTTCAAAAAACAAATTAACTTTAAATGAATCTAAAACAAAATTAATGCTATTTACGTCAAATAAAAAATATGAAACACTTCCCTTAGATATGGTAAAGATTAAAGCAAACCAAGAAACACTGAAATTTGTAAACTCATATAAATATCTGGGAGTAACACTTGATCACGAGTTAAACTACAATAAACACATACGTGAAGTGAGGAAGAATCTTGCATACCGGTCTCATCTGTTGGGAAGGCTAAAGTTTTTTGTGCCTACTGAAATACTGTTGATTATTTATAAAACTTATGCACTACCCTTGTTCGATTATGCTGATGTATTATACTGTACGGCAAACGAAGATTCTCTTAGTCTGCTACAGGGTATCCAAAACAGATGCCTGAATTATTGTCTGAAATTTCCCATCCTGACACCCACTGACTATGTACATCAGCAGGCTAATCTGCCTATGCTAAGCGAGCGAAGGAACTACCATGTCCAATTGTATGGTTATAAGAGAGCACATAAAGATGAATTTATGGATATTAGACCTAGAATCACTCGTCATGCTGTAGCACCGCTATTAAAATATTCTTTAATTCATGCGTCATCATATGAAAAAAGTGTAGAAGTACATGTTGCTCAAGTCTGGAATGAGCTCCACCATACAGTCAGATCATCTGAAACAATAGCATGTTTTAAAGGTTTAATGAAAACAAAACTAGAGGAGACGATTCCGAAAAACATAAGGTATTAATTTAATATGTAATCAAATGCCAAGCACAGCCAGTCTGATTTGTCTGAGGGTACAAGGAAATCCCGTATCATACATAGACACATTGATACATATCAAAACCATTCAGGTTATTTTATATACTTGTTGAATTGTTCAAACACAAGTGTTCGTCCTGTATAGTTTAGGCCATCAAGCTCAAAAAGGAAATTTTTTGATGATTGTATTTTTGGGGATAAAATTGAAGGGTGGCATTAAATATCTACTATGTAGACTGTCACCCTTGTCTTTTATTGATCAAGATACAAATGATAATTACTGTTCATCGAGGTATAAACAAACTAGCAATATAGTGTAAAATGTCAAGTTACCGGTACATCGAATTATAACTGTATCTTTATACTACTACCGGTAAACCAGGAGATTAATGTGACTCTATGTGGATATCTTAAAAGTACATGACACTTACTACCGGTAAGGTACAAGCAGTTAAAGTTGCGTCTTGGTAAATACCGGTACATAAATTGATATCCAAATATTTCTCGATGAAAAAACATTATTATGTGAACTTTATAGATCAATAAAAGATAAACCAACCTCTTAACCAACCTCTTAAGTTAAAGCACTACCGGGTAGAGTCTCGCCTGCTCTATTTGGGTCAAAAGTGGGTCTTTTTGGGTCCGGAAAAAAATAAGTGGTACTTCAGCATGTCTACTTTACTATTATCTGAGGCTCAGAAATGTTTGGGGCCCCAAAATATCCATAAATCCAAAAAAGCAAACTCAAGTTGAGCAGCCACGAGACCGTATATAGGATTTCAACAGGGTTGGGATGGTGAATTGACCCAAACTCAGGGGGGGCTGGTAGGGTCATAAAGAATTTTTCTTTCAATGGGATAGCGGAAACTTGGATATTTAACATGTCTTCTTTTGGCATATATTAAGGACAGATCCCAAAAATTGCTCTAATCCCCCCAAAAAAGGGCTTGTCGTTGAGCAATTTTTCAAGTTATTCTAGTAGTATTCATGTTTGAGGGTCCTGCCGCTATTGGTTTAGTCACTTCTACTTGTTGGATTACTTAATGAATCGTATCATTAGAAAGGCCAAATACAGGAGAGTTCATTAAAAAATATTTTGGGCCCCCCCCCCTTGTACAATATTTTAGAGCATATTTTCAGTTGATCAGCCACGAGGCTGTATATAGGATTTCAACAGGGTTGGGGTGGTGAACTGACCCAAACTCAGGGGGGCTGGAGGGGTCATAAAGATTTATTTTTTTAATGGGATATCGCAATCTGGGATATTAAACATGTCATCTTTGATACATATTAAGGGCAGATCCCAAAAATTGCTCCCACCCCCCAAACAAAAAAAATCGTTGAGCAAATTTTCAAGTTATTCTAGTAGTATTCATGTTTAAGGGTCGTGCCCGTATGTGAAAAGTGACTTCTACATGTTGCATTTCTTAATTAATCGTATCATTAGAAAGGCCTAAGACTTGGGAGTTCAGAAAAAAATATTTTGGGCCCCCCCCCCTTGTACAATTTTAAAGAGCAGTTTTCATGTTTGCATCGAGCCACTGTCACTCGGCGCCCATAGACTCCCTATATTAAAGCACTACCGGGTAGCGTCTCAATCCTGAAACCTGACAAGGGGGGGGCTCAAATTTTTTTTTGCTTCAAGGGGGTGCCCTGCCCCAAACCAAATGTTTGTGAAAGACATACCCGTATCTATAGAACTAAAAATGATAGAGAGACAAATTTTACATTTCTGAAATCCTCTCGCCGAGACGCTTCGTTTGGCGCTATGCAAAAGAGTCTAAGTCGAAGCGTTCTACTCGCCAAAATTCCCAAACAATGTCAAATTTCACAAAAAGTAGGGGGGGGTGGAGGGCTGACACACTAGGGCCTAATAAATAGGACATTTCTGCATCTAACGAGCCTAATAAGGTGAATATTGGTTGAGAATTACCTTTGAATGAGCCATTTTCAAGAAATTTGATTCAAGTTGAGAAATGACAGTCTGGTCTGCGCCGATCAGCTGATCGTTGACCTATATTCAGATTGAGACGATTTTTTTTTTTCATTGGCTTCGTTTTGCAGAATAACCCGGCTACTGAGCTGTCCGCAATTTCACCCCCCATAAGAGAGGAGCCTAATCTATCCAAAATTTGCGGACTTACCCTTCATATTTTAACTGTAATCGATGAAATTAAACGACTCCTCTTGCCGAGACGCTTCGTTTCTCAACTTCTATCATTTGATCATTGGCTCTGTTTTTTGGTCTTGGCAAGTTTAGAGCCCGGTCTTCGTCATATTGCGGAATATATAATCAGGCTACTGAGCTGTCCGCAATTTCAACCCCCATAAAAGAGAAGCCTAATCTATCAATATCAACAGAAATTGCGGACTTACCTTGCATATTTGAGCTGTAATCGATGATATTAACCAATTTGGTACCGAATCATCGTCCCTCGGCGTTCCCGTGTCCGCCATGTTGGATTTTGATACCGGAGATTGCCGAAGCGCTCGATAAACAAATTATTTTTTTATCAAGGCGGTAATACTGTCCAAAATGTCCGCAAATGCCTCTATATTACCTGTAGGAGTAATAATATTACCTTGAAAGTCCGTAATTTGCTCTATTTCGGAAGATAAAATGTCCGTTTCGACCCCCCGAGCATTTCCGAGTTGCACAATGCGAGATCCCGTGAAGCGGCGAGATGGCCGTTTTGTTTACTTTGCCGAAATCCGGCACGCACATTATCTTCCGAAATACAGCAAATTGCGGACTTTGAAGGTAATATTATTACTCCTACAGGTAATATAGTGGCATTTGCGGACATTTTGGACAGTTTAACCGTCTTTATCAATGAATAATTTGTTTATCGAGCGCACCATAACCGGAAGCGATCATTGTCGTAGAACGGGAAACCTTTTCTCAAGAATCCGACGAGTCAAGTTTCGGCGACTAAACTTTGCCGAAAATCAATCAATCCTCCTTAATTTGGCCATGTAAGTAGTAACTTATTGCGGATTAACAAAGAATAATATGTTTTCTTCAAGTTGTCACCTTTTTAGGCATTAGAAACAATTATAAGTGGTGGAAAATGGACTTCAAGTGAGACGAGTCAGTGAACTCGCTGACTCGCCTGTAAATTAGTGAAATTTCGAAGACGAAAAGAATATGAATCTGTTAAATAAAGGTCTTCCCAAAGCCTAGTAAACCAGAAAGTGTCTGGCATCTTCTCAAACAAGGATTGAGTGGGATTGGATTTTTTGAGGCCCAATGGTTTTGCAAGCCCTGGAAAGTGAAGTGAGCTTTCCATCTGATACAGTGGATTGCGAAGCATAGTCATATACGTCACTGGATGCTGGATAATTCTATCTATAACATCTGGCATGTAATATGCACGGTCAAAGAGGATATTGTATCGAATAGTTGAATTTTCTGTGATTGGCTGACTCATGGCAGCTAAGAACTCTTTTTCATTTGGTCCAGGAAGTCTTTCAAATGTGCTGAGGGAAAGATTGTGTTTCAATATGAATCGGCACAGTATACCTTGAAGAGTTGTAGAACCTGTCCTTAAGACTACAAGGTAAAATGTATTTACACTCATATTTTTTAAGGATTTTGAATGTTTCAAGTTAGCCAAATATATTTTTATGGATGCGGATGTTGGCTGCTGAAATCCAAAATAAAGTGATAATGCAGAAATGCCTAGGATACAGAGGAGACGCACTTCTTTGAAATCCATGTTTCCAACTCTAAAAAAGAAACAACACAATATTTATGTACAATGCTCAATGCATTTTATAAAAAATTAGCCCTTCTACCATGTATGGGACCCAAAACTTAAAGTTTCCCCTGTACGTTTTGAAGAGTCATTGATAATTTTGCAACCCTTCAATCTATAAAAGTGATCCAAGTATCAGGTTAAAGCTAAGGTAGAAGGGTAAATGATTGCGGCATTGTCACTCCCTTATTTTGAAAATCATGTGACTGGTTGCCATGGTAACCATGACAATTTTTTCTAAAATTTGGGATTTTTATCTACCTTTCATCACTCTGACAGCCATTACTGAAAAACTATGCAGAGTGTGGATATAGGAAGTCCACAGAATTGGTAAAACCAAATTCCGCTTCTTTTGAACCTATTTTGATAACTATAGCACCCTTATTTTGGAAAATATGAGCCTCTAAACTGATTGTCAGAATGAGGCAAACATGCTTTATGCCTGCAATTGGACCGAATACACTAGAATCTCTTGAATATTTATGCCTGAGACCCAATCTTAAATCCAAGCTAGTAGATAGACCTACAATCCTAAAGACGGGGGGAGAGGGGACTAGTGGGGAGATTAGGGGCTTGTATTGGCAGCCAGAATAAAGTTTTTGTGGTCCCACTGTATTCTACTATAGGGAATCTGACCATTAGGTCAACAAAACAGCCTTTAAGAGTTGCCTTCTCTTGCAAAAAGTGTTAAAAGATGGGTAATATATTGTTACATTCTGCCTCATAACTCAAGCAATATTAGCCCATTTTCTCAACTTTAAACAGTTTTGGAAAGCCAAGACAGTCTGCTTTCCAAAGGATTAACATTGCAAACACTGTGTTTGATGCTAATGGTCTTGATATTTAGTTTGGGACACATAAGATGCTTCAGAAAGTTGAAGATCTGACCACATGTAGGCCTGTGTAGGTCAAAGTTACCCCTATTTTAGGCTGTTCCAATCGCCCACTGAGCTGTAAAAATCTGAAATCGTCCACATTTTCCATTAATTATGCTTATAAATGATGTGCAGAGCTTCTACTGTATGATCAAAAATGAATTGACTGGCAAAAACACATTCAAACTCATAATTTCCCTCAGTGAATACACCTTAATTGCTGAGTCCCATATATGGTGGGAACATCTTATTATTATAGAATTAGAACAGTTAGGTTTTACTGGTGTCAACCTTTCAAGTTGCCAATATCTTATGCATTATCATATGCTTGCTTCATCCTTATTGAGAGAATTGAATCGAACCTACTGTAATCGCCTATGTAGGCATTATAGAATTAGAACAGTTAGGTTTTACTGGTGTCAACTTTTCAAGTTGCCAATATCTTATGCATTATCATATGCTTGCTTCATCCTTATTGAGAGAATTGAATCGAACCTACTGTAATTGCCTATGTAGGCATTCGAGTCCCTACAAATCTAAATTACTAGGGCATGGGCCAGAGTGAAGGTCACTCTCATTATGACGACTAAGGCTTTTATTGATTTATAGTAAGGTGTATATATATAGCCCTGCATTCTGTCTTAAGATCCCTAGGTTTTGATATTGCCTACAAAAAAGTACGCTCACCCGCACAGTTACAGAGGTACTTGGGAATAGACATTGACACTGTGAACATGAAGTTGCTGTTACCACAGGACAAATTAGCTAAATTAGATGCTGAGCTTGCGTTTTTCAGTGGTCGCCGCCAGGCGACGCGCAAACAGCTTCAACATTTATGCGGCATAATTGGTCATTGTTCCACTGTCATAAAAGGAGGACGGACTTTCTCCCACAGGATCATTGCCATGCTGTCAGGGTTCTCAGCTCACAAGAGGAGAGTTACTTTAAGTGCCAACTTCTTTGCGGATTTAGACTGGTGGAAAAACTTTGCTCTGTGGTTTAATAGGGAAGCAAAGATGGTGGGTCGCAGATTACAAGACGAAGTGAGTGTATTCATGGACGCCTCTGGCTCAGGTTATGGGGCAGCCTATGGATCTGACTGGCTAGCAGGCGCCTGGAACAAGAATCTGGACTCTAAGTTTGATTGCCACACACACTTTGGTCATACTCCTAGTAGTGACATCCCTGATAATATTAATGTTCGTGAATTGTATCCTGTAGTTGAATCTTTGTGGAGGTGGGGTCCCATATGGACAAATTGTAAAGTCATTTGTAGATCAGATAATACTCAGGTAGTTGCTGGTATTAATGCAGGGAAGAGTGATAATGTGGTGGCCATGGCACTGTTACGTAGAATATTTTGGTTGTCAGTCATTTATAATTGTCATGTAGTGTGTGTTCATATCCCAGGTAGAGAAAATGTGGTCGCAGATGAGTTGTCACGGTTGGTGGATAGCGGCTCAAAGATACCTTTTGGTCTATGTTGTAGGTGCAGGCCAGTGGTTACGGACCCTGGACATGAAGGCAGCGCAGGTTAGAGCTTATTGTTGGGCCAAGTCGACCTGGAGAACCAAGGCATCTCAGTGGAGAAAATATATAAATTTTTGTGCATTGTTATTACTACCGGTAATTCCAACTACGGTAGATAATATGTGTAGGTTTGCGGTATATCTATCTGACTCCTTGTGTTTTGTCAGTATTGATAACTATGTGTCAGGTGTCATCAGCCTGAATAAGTATTTTGGTTACAACGTGTCATTTATCCGGTCAGATTTTGTGTTCTCAACTACCATGAAAGGCCTGAGGCGTTTGTTGGGCGACCCAGAGCCGAAAAGATTAACTTTGTCATTAGATAATTTATTGAATATGTCTCTGTCTGTAGATTGGTTAAATGTAAATGAGAGGTCAATTTGGGCCTGCATTGTATTGGGGTTTCGTTCTTTGTTAAGAAAGTGTAACTTAGTACCGGATAATCTAAAGTTAGAAGGCCATTTTCTAAGGCGTACTTCTTTCAGGTTCTATAAGTGGGGCTTACTGTTGAGCATCTCTAGCTCTAAGACTATACAATTCGGTCAAAGGACTCATCAAGTACCGGTAACTTACGCCCCGGGTTCTGTGTTCTGTGCAGCGGGACTTTTGGAGAGACACTTCAATGACTGTCCGGCATCATCTACTACCTCACCTGCTTTTCTCTTGGTAAAAGGGGGCGTGTCGGTCCCTTTGACCTACCCGGTACTCCTGAAGTACTTAAAGAGACTGTTAAAATCAATTGATCTTGATGTGCCGGGCCCAGGTGCCCATTCCCTCAGAAGGGCTGGTGCTGCCTTCCTACACCAGTGTGGGATTCCCCTTGAAGACATTAGGCAAGCCGGGGATTGGGTTAGCCTGACTGCTTTGATATACTTAGCAAAACCTTTGTCATCTCGAGTAGATCTGGATAAAATGGTGGCAGACACCATCTGTGGGATTAACGTGTAATAACTGGTGATTGTGATACGGTCTATTCGAGTTGATATGTTGTGATATATTTATGTTCATGCTGGATGTGTTTAATGATGTAATACTTTGAGTTTGGGAGTTTGGCATCTAAAATGAGCCCCAAGTCCATATAATGTCTTGTGTCTATTTACCTGTTTCACAGCTACCCACAACTCAGTATCGATGGGGATGAACAACCCCTGTTGTTGGAGGTATCGATTGGGTGTGATCACCGCGTCCCCTGGCGGGCTATTACTGTACTGAAGCATTCTCGGCACCGTCACGCCACCTAGAGGGTTATAGGTGTACCACTGTTGTTGTATGTAACCAAGGGGGCCATTGCTGCTTCTACCAGGGCCCAGAGCGGTCGCTTAATGCTTGTCTCGTCATTTGAATTTTCTTTTTTCTTATGACCGCTTAATTGGTGTATAACGTGTAATAAATAGGGCGTCTAAAATGAGCCCCAAGTCCATATAATGTCTTGTGTCTATTTACCTGTTTCACAGCTACCCACAACTCAGTATCGATATATAGACAAATTTGCTACAACATTTGGGCAATACGGAAATCTTTTTTTTTTCACTGGAAATGGACATTTTCTGGACCCCCACCCATATATATATATATATATATATATAAATATATACATATATATATATATATTTATATATATATATAAATATAAAAATAAGAAAAAGTGTGGCAGACCTGTAGCAATGGCAGCTTCTGCATGCTAAAAACATGTATATGCGCCAAGCTCTAGATTCTTTCACGTCTTCCCTCAACATTTTGAATGTCTCTGTTTTCATTGATAACTAAGATCACCTTGAAAATCAAGATAGAAGCACAAAACTGCTACTAAAATGAGGCTATTGGCAGGGAATTCTGTTAGAAAAAAGTTTTTCTCATGCCATCTTGAAGGAATATTCACTAATATTCATGAATCAGGCCATTGTCTCCAAGTACTCACCTAGGTGTTTGATAACCTTTCAAGAAGTGACTCATGCATAATCTGAATCTGGCTGCGGCTATGAGGTGGCTTATATTCAACTGTTATATTTACACCAATAACGCCGGTCAATATAAATAGTGGATTTTGCATTTAAGGGAAAGTAGTATAGTATGTATCGGAACGGGACTATGCTTAACTACTGTTTATTACTCACTCGATATGCAGCCAATCAGAGGCCGCCATTTGGTCACCTGACCCCCTCATTTGCATAATTACGTAATAGGCCACGCCCCCTTGATCACCAGCCAATCAGAGGCCGCCATTTGGTCACGTGACCCCCTCATTTGCATAATAGGCCACGCCCCCTTGATCACGTGACCTCCTTATTTGCATAATAAGCCACGCCCCCTTGATCACCAGCCAATCAGAGGCTTCCATTTGGTCACGTGACTCCCTCATTTGCATAATAATGGATCACGTGATCCCCTCATTTGCATAATAGGACCACACCCCCTTGGTCACGTGACCGGAAGCGCTCCTTATTTGGAAAATAGACCACACCCCCTTGGTCATGTGACCTGAACCCCACCCTCATTTGCATAATATAGTTAATAGACAGACCACGCCCCCCTTTTGGTCACATGACCTGGACCAGCCAATGGGAGGCTTCTATGGGGGGGAGGAGGGGGAGGGGGGAGGGGGGAGGGGGGGGAGGGGGGCACTATTTTGGGGTGGGCGGGCACTTGGGGGGGGGCCTTTGAGGTCTGCTGGGGAGAAAAAAAAATTTTTATCTGATCTCTAGGGAATCGCCTCCTCCCTACCCCCCTAAAGGGGGGTAGGGAGGAGGCGAGTCGGAGGTGACTGTAGAGGAGTTTTTCGGTGACTTGATGACCTTCAAACGACCATACTGATAGTTGATAAATTTGACTTTGACTTGAATATTCTTGCGACTTTGCGACTTGTAAGCGAAAGCGAAAGCGACTTTGCGACTTGTAGCCCCTTAAAAGAGGTGACTTTACAAGTAACCTCAGGGGGGAGATCCTTCTACACCCCTACGGAGGAGGAAGGATCTCGGTTGATTGACTGTACTTTGACTTGTTGTTGTAAACAAAAAAATAATCAATGAATAGAACGACCCCCTTATTGCTAACAAAGGAGCGACTTTGAATTACACAAATGAGACTACCCTCTTTTGTAGGGGATTAGTGGTAACTCGACTTAAATTAGAGTATTAGGGAGAGCAAAACGCGACTACATGCCGTCTTAGACTGTCTTACGGACCGGATAACCATAACCATAGTTACCTTGGTTACTGTTGATGACGCGTAATGAGCAACGTCGTCAAAATTAAGCTGACATCAGCTGTCGGCTAGCCAGACGGTTTTTTTTTTGGTTTTTTTTTTTGTCAAAATGTCCGGAGCAGGTTACGTTGCGGTCGCTCAAGAGACGGTGATGCATCTGGTCACGAGGATAGTGAAAGAAGGTCTACCTAGAACCACCACGCTAGTTTGAGCGCGGCGGGTTTCAGGCATCATGGGACCCTTGACGGGTGGGTCCTCCCCATGCAGCCGTATGTCGAATTTAAGAAATGTCCATGTCACATGTCACTAAGGGAGAAACATTTTTTGAAATATTTTAGAACCCAAATTTGAGCATTCTGGTACATTTTAAGGACCCAGACACTGCAAAGCCGGGTACCATCCAAGAATTTTTTTTTTTTTGCGAAATGTTTAGGCTTGAAATGGTACTTTTCTCATGCACTCTCCGAACATTTTTTTCTCATGTCACTATGGTCCATGTCACATGTCAGACTTAAGAAATGCCCCATGTCCCATGTCACTTAGATGACCATGCCCCATGTCGATTTTTTTAACATATGACCGTGTCGTCGTATTGAATTTAAGAAAATGACCATGTCACCGCATCGAATTTAGGGGTCTAGGGACATCAGCATGTCCGGCTATCCTCCACAGATTTTTCATCATTTTTAAAAAACAATAGGATGTTGAAATGTTTGCTGTTGTAAATGGAAACAAAACAAAACAAGCGCATGGTTAGAATATGTCACATTGTAGTCGCGGGTCCGCTCGTGCAAGCTCAGTCACGAGTGGATCCGCCACTGACAATGTGTCATATACTAATCACCTGGCGTTTACGGTATTATATACTAAGGTATGAGACAGTCCCTACAGAAAAGGTGTCTGAAAGCGCTGTGACCTGATTGAAATGACGTCAGCGGCGTCTGCTCGTCAGCGCCAGCTGTAGGACATGCCATCCTGCTTTGCTGGATGTTTTGAAATATTTTGATTTAACTGATAATACCTGATAACAAGCCTCTGAAGGAGTTTTTTGATCGAGCAGGTGTTCTCTACTTTTCCATTGATTAGCTGCTTCAGCAAAAATCGCTGTTTAGAGAGTGGAACTTGACTATAGACTCAGTACTAACTGAACGCCCCCCGGGTTCACCCCTCATGTGGGTATATGTACAAGCTCAGGTTCTTCACTTTACGGCTTGACTAAAACTGAGACGCGTCCATAATAAACTCTAGCATTTTTTTTCTTTTCTAGGATCGAGAGATTTTAAATGGGGCGGTTATCTAAATAGCGTGGAACTAAAATCAGGCTGTGGCAGATAGTATCTCTGCGCACCTCAAGACTCAATGTAGCTTTCACTCTCCAGCAGAGGTTTAGTTGTCACTAATTATGGGCGGCGACCATTATGCACCGGCGGATATTCCCGGTCCCTGCACTCTGATACCTAAACAACACCATCCGTGTTATGGCGTTTGAAATATACCCCCCCTACCACCAACTTTTGGGTGTAAAATACCCCCTTTTAGGCTAAAAACGCAGAATTTTCGGTCCCTAAGAAGACCCCCTTTTTTTTCAAAACACTGACCTTTTCAGCGTATGAACGCCTCCTTTTTTGCTATAAAAAAAAGATCACCCCAAAGGAACACCCCCATTTCTGCTAAGCTGATGCAAAGGTTGCCTAAACTGTCCTCTAGATATATGTTAAGACTAAGAGGCACTCACATAAACATAGCGGGGTCAGAATTCTGCTTAGTCTTTGCTTTTTTCAATGACCTAATAGAATTTTACCCCCCTTTACTATTTTTCACTGACTTTTGGCTGAAAAACACCTCCTTTTTCTGAATCTCACAGACGCACAGAGTGAGCTAAAAAGCACCCCTTTCTCTGCGTTTTCGTAACACGGATGGTGTAGTTTCTAACTCCAAGTGCAGTGACCGGGCGGATATTGGAGAGTGTTGGAGAGCTGAAGCCTACAGACATATAAATCAATCGCTCTGGTGGAGACAAGTGTCGGAAATATCTCGCCATAGATTGGAACCAAATACTTATCTAATGGAATCGTTATCAGTTTTCAGTTTTCTTGCCGTACAAATTTAATTCCCACTCTTCACGTGGTGATAGCTGAAGGTCACTCGTCGTAGGTACGTGTGACCAGAACACCCTTTTGGTTTTGGCGCGGGTTGACATCAGATTTGTACCGTACTGTCGCAATTAAGGGCTCTGAGGGAGTGCTTTTCAATTCGGTGAAGTTCTTACTCAGGAGCTATATACAAGCCAGGCGCTGGCGCTTATTCAAAGTCGCGATTTTTAGTGCTTAAGAAAAAACATTTGGAGGCTCTTATACTCCGGCGCTTATTCAAGACCGGCGCACTTTCAACACTAGTTGCTTTATCGCGACCGTACGGTATGACTTCGGTGTCACAAGGTCCCAAACTCCAAATAAGGAAGTGAAATGACGTCGCCTGTCTACCTCGTGCGCGTCATAGCGTCGTCGAAAAATAGTGTGACGTCAGCTGCTCTCAGGCGGTTAGGAAGTCAGTTCGACAAAATGGCTCACCGAGTTAACTTCGTGGCCGTTTCTCGATCTATGATCGATGCGGCCGTGGAGAAGGAATTCGTAGCCGCACTACAGAGAGAGGAGGCAGAGAGACAGCGTGCTGCTGCTGCAGAGGGTGTGGCCGATGAGCTGATCACGAAGGTCACTGATCAACTCATCCGACAGTGCGTCGAAGAAGTCAAGCACCAGGTCTGCAGGGAGGAAGGCCTACCGCTCGCCGTCCTGGAGATGCTCAAGGACTACGACGTGATATGACCACACCCTCTGCCTCAGCAGCAAGGTCCCTGCGATCAATCTCTACTAAACGGTCCTTCTCAGGACCACCCACTGATCACAAAAGTTGAAAATCAATCTCAATATAATATACGCATCCCCTAATAGTCTCTACACTGAAACCCTCTTGAGTAGGTAGGTCGGGTTGGTTTTTTTTAGGAAGGGCATCAGGATCAGGTCATCATGTGGAGGTCATCAGGTGTACTGTGTGCTGTCTTGTCTCTGTCTGTCTGTCTGTCTGTCTGTCTGTCTGTCTGTCTGTGTGTCTGTCTGTCTGTCTGTCTGTCTGTCTGTGTGTGTCTGTGTGTGGTGGGTGTGAGCGTGTGTGAGAGAGCGTGTGTGAGCGTGTGTGAGAGTTCGTGTGTGTGTGTGTGTGTGTGTGTGTGTGTACAGTGCGCGGCGTGTGTGTATCATGGTGGATGATGGTATCATGATGAATGTGACGTCGTATCGGGTCTAATCATGAGGGGAAGGGGATAGGCCGAACAAAAAAAGTTGTGTTCCGGTAACCCGACCGACCCTATCGTTTTGGCCCGACCCTAATCGTTTTAAATTTTTTTTTTTTAGATTCTCCCTTATGTAGAGGTGGCCCCAGACGGGTAAAAAATCGACAAATCGACATGACCCTAGTGACAAGGGAAAAGACATATTCCTTAGAATCGACAAGTGACATGGGTATTCCTTAGAATCGACAAGTGACATGAGGGTAGTGACATTTTTTATAGTGTCAGTGACAAGGGACAAACCGCTTTTCTTAAAAATCGACAAGGGGCATAGCCATTTCTTTAAAAAAATCGCCAAGTGACACAGCATCCCCCCGTCTAGGGGCCTATGTAGGGTATCACCAAAAGGGTTTAAAACATACATAATGTCCTTCAGCTATCTCAATTCTTATCCTTTGAAAAAGCCTAGAAGGGTGGGAAAATTCTTTGTATGTAAAAAACAGAGGTTTTTTTATTAGACAGATATTGGTTCTACACTATCAAGAAATAACCACTCAGTAAAAAAAAAAATTTAAAAAAAGAGATTCCGACATATTTTGGCATAGAAAAGAGATGGAATCTGGCGACCTAGATATATTTTTCCTCTGTCTATAGAACTGGTTCGGGCTCAATTCTATATTACTATAAAGTTGTACTCAATAAACCCTCCCAGAATACAACCCAGTTATCGCCCTCTATTTTTGAGTTACTGCCTATTCTCCAAGCACAGACTTGGCTAGCTCATAGTTCCGGTTGATCTCTCTCAGCAGCACACGTGGGTGTCTATGCTCGGAGAAGGGTTACCGACCCCTATGTTTGCAGCCAGAAAACTTCTCCTGTTCAGGACTGTTCCATGTGTCAGTCATAACCGTTGATGTAGCCTATTATCTTAAGACTAAGAAACAACCTAAGTTGTTTCTCATCACTAAGCAGTGAAAAAAAATATGACGAGAGTTGTTTTTTTTGTTTTTTTTTGTTTTTTTTACTTTTGGGCTAAAAATACATGGGTATCTTGTTTCAAAATACTCCAAAACACGTTGCGTATTACCCCATCTCAATCTACCTCCCAAATTCCTACATCCACACATGCGACATTTTGAAGGAAGTTTGGTACAACATATAAGCTGCAAGTTATACACAGGGATTAATAATAAGGCCCCAGACGGGTAAAATAGCCGAGTCAACAATGTCCTGTTTTAGCCAATATGGACAAAGAGACACGGGGGTGCTGGGAGTTGGCGACAAGGGGCAAGACGGGCAAGACTACTTCTCAAAATAGACAATGGACAAGACCTAGTTCTTAAATTCGACAAGGACCATTGGCATCTCTTATATTCGACAAGTGACACATGTGCCCCGTCTGTGGTCCTAATATAGATTTTCTAAAAGTAAATTTTCTGCACCGTGTGACAACGACCGATCAGCTAGATAGCAGAGATTTCCCCAACCTATTTTGGTTATTTTTCTATTCAGTTTTTGATCAGCGCTCTATATTATCGTGGTTTTTTTGGTTTTTTAAAAATTTTTAATCATAAATAAGGTGTAGACTTGGGGGAAAAAAAAGAGAGCTGACACGCAAACTCCGACTCTCCCTCCTCCTACTCACATGTCGCTGTTTTGTCACTAAACCCACCCCGTAGGAAGGGGTGACGTTTGTGAACGTCTTCTATTCTTTATTTATTGTGTGGCCCTAAAGAGGGGCCAACCAACTCTAGTTGGTTATATGCTGCTCAACATCGGCGTAATTAATTACGCCTGGTGTTAAGCAGCATGGATCACTCTTGACAGGCCGGCCTCAAAAGCCCCGTTGGATGGGGGCCCTTGTGGCACAACGAGTCAAAACGAGTTGATCCGTTTTTCAGATTACCGACTCGGTGAGAGGTTCTGACTATGTATATCTTTTATAACGCCTTAGATATGGTGTGGTATTTTTCATCTCGCTATAGTTTAGTTGGTATTTAAAGAAACTGTCTCATTTCTATCAGAAATACACGATATTGAATTGTTTTTTTATATTTTAATATATTAGAAGCACTCTTTGTTGCCTATATAGCTCATTATGCGTTAAAATGTTCGTGAGCATCGTAGGAATGTACAAAATTCCTATTGTGGCGCCATCTGACGAAAGAGCGGGGAACTATACTAGCGCGTTCGTTATTCGCATCTTTGACAGCGACTAAGAGACGCTCAAACTGTCTCTTATTTAGTTTGAACTTATCACAAAATTGTCTTTGATAGGTCGTACATTGACTTCTGACTTTTTTTTTTTTTTTTAAGTTAGAATAAAAAAACCAAAAAAACAGTGACGCCGACACAGAACCTGCGCATTAACGCGCTCCACCGTCTTCAGAGGGTTAAGTCTATCGTACAGTAGATTCTACTGTGTACTTACACTAACAGTGCTACATATACGTACCCGAGTTCTAAGTGGGGGTTTTTTTTTAAGAAAAAAAAAGTGATCTACTCACCCAAACCGCTATTAGTAGGTAACCTGTATGAACCATACCGCAAACATCTGCCTCGTGACTGATAGTGTACCGGTGGTGAAGTGCTGTTGCAAGAACAATTGAGGCTCTTTATATAGCTGAGAGAGTCCGAATGTCCTAATCTTGTTTTCACCTTGAGCCCCACCCTATTCCAGAGAGGATATCAAAAATCACATGTACATGTATATGGGCTTATAGCTGGTGAATAGATAAGGCGGGACAACTGTGTATACAAAGACTACAGGGGGCGGTTTAACGACAGGTGTGACGCGCCAGCCCGTGGACGGAGCTTTTGTTTTCACCTAGAGAGGGGATCAAGAGTGTATACAAAGCCAACAGGGGGTGATTAACGACAGGTGTGACGCGCCAGCCGGTGGACGGATGACTGCATCTTCTAAGCTTTGTTTTCACCTAGAGAGGGGATCAAGAGTGTATACAAAAAAAAGCCTACAGGGGGTGTTTAACGCGGCCGGATGACTGCATGTTATGGTCTAAGCCTGTTTTCAGCTAGAGAGGGACCTAATCACCTAACCCCTTTCCACCCTTAAATCAATGTGATAATTGCCATAAAGGGGAGTAATGCGCGTTACATGTATATAGGATTATAGCTGGCTGGGTAAGAGATTAAGACGTTAGTCAACTGTGTATACAAAAAAAACTACAGGGGGTGTCTAAGGTCGGGTGTCATGCACCAGCGGGCGGACGGATGTCTGCCACTCTAGCTGTGACTACAAGCACGCGCGCGTGTGGTAGACAGCTTAAATCAAAAACAAGTTAAGCTCCTTATAGCTTCCTACTGACTGCGGATTCGAGTGCTTGAAAGATGGTCTTTTGTTTTTTTCATCTATTTCCTCGGGGAGTCGAACAGGATTAAAGATGTAACGAACCCGCACCTACACAGGTAGACAGCCGGTCGTCTTCCTAGTGAGAGTTTTTCTCATGAGTTAAGAAGCTTATCTCGGAGCCTAGTACATAAGCGAGAGTGAAACGTGGAACCCACACACTTCTTCTACCACCTTCAGCATGGCGTCATCAGGAATCACTCTACGTTCTACCAAATGTGATCATCTCAACACTACTACAGAGCCGCGACAACACCACACGGAGGAGACGTCCATGGTTACTGATGAGATAACAAGTAGCAACGTGGAGGTTTGTTTTTATCAAGATTCGTACGGGTGGCTGGATAGTGTGAGGGCTACTTCTGCAGCTGTTGCTGCTGCTCGTGCAAGACGTGAAGCTCTTACCGCCGTTCGTGCTACACATGCTGCATACGAAGTCGCTAATGTTGCTAACAACGCTGCTGTTACTCTCGCCACTGCTGCTCGTGCTGCTAATGTTCTTGCTACTGTTACCGCTCTTGCTGCCGATGCTGCTGCTGCTGATGCTGCAGCGACTGCTAACGGTGACGCTGTTGCGGCTGCTGCTAGGGCTAGTGCTATTAATGCTTGTACAGCTGCTAAAAACATAGCCTATTTCGCTGATGTTAGTCGCAATGTCGCTGTTGCTGCTATTGCTGATGCACATGATGCTAAGTTACGGGCTGTTGCTTTTGCTGATGTTGCTGTTGATGCTGAAGATGCTGCTGCTGCTCAGAGCGCTGCTACTGCTGCTGAAGATGCTGCTGCTGCTGCTGCTGCTGCTGAAGATGCTGCTTCTGCTGCTGCTGCTGCTGCTGAAGATGCTGCTGCTGCTGCTGCTGCTGCTCTAGACACCTATGACGCTGCTGCTGCTGCTGCTGCTGCTGCTCTAGACACCTACGACGCTGCTGCTGCTGCTGCTGAAGATGCTGCTGCTGCTGCTCTAGACACCTATGACTAAACTTAGTAGGTGTTATTTACAAACAAAGAGAGCCACGTGGTGTTGTTGTGGCTTATTATGCAAATGAAGAGGCCGCGTGACCACGGGCTGTTGCTTTTGCTGTTGATGTTGCTGCTGCTGCTCCTGCTGCTGCTGCTCCTGCTGCTACTGCTGCTGAAGATGTTGCTCCTGCTGCTACTGCTGCTGCTGCTACTGCTGCTGAAGATGTTGCTCCTGCTGCTACTGCTGCTGCTGCTGCTGCTGCTGCTGCTGCTGCTGCTGCTGCTGCTGCTGCTGCTGCTGCTGCTGCTGCTGCTCTAGACACCTACGACTAAACTTAGTAGGTGTTGTTTACAAACAAAGAGAGCCACGTGCTGTTGTTGTGGCTTATTATGCAAATTATGAAGAGGTCGCGTGACCACGGGCTGCTGCCTGCTGCTGCTGAAGATGCTGCTGCTGCTGCTGCTGCTGCTGCTACCTATGACTAAACTTAGTAGGTGTTATTTACAAACAAGAGAGCCACGTGGTGTTGTTTACAAACAAAGAGAGCCACGTGGTGTTGTTTACAAACAAAGAGAGCCACGTGATGTTGTTGTGGCCTATTATGCAAATGAGGGGGTCACGTGATCAAGGGGGCGTGGCCTATTATGCAAATGAGGGGGTCACGTGACCAAATGGTGGCCTCTGATTGGCTGGTGATCAAGAGGGCGTGGCCTATTATGCAAATGAGGGGGTCACGTGACCAAATGGACTCCTCTGATTGGCTGGTGATCAAGGGGGCATGGCCTATTACGTAATTATGCAAATGAGGGGGCGTGGCCTATTACGTAATTATGCAAATGAGGGGGTCACGTGACCAAATGGAGGCCTCTGATTGGCTGCATGTCGATTGAGTAATAAACAGTAGTTAAGCATAGTCCCGTTCCGATACATTATATACTACTAGGGAACTATTTAGTATAATTATAATTATATGGGCAAAAAAGCAGATTGGCTCAAGTAGAATATTATTAAATAAGTCTAAATCTTCTAGAAATTATATAATGCCTTAGATACATGTGATGATAAAAATGCCTTCCTTCACAATCGTTCAAGATGGCTACCGCTAAACATTTCTTAATCATGTACCTTTTGTTATAAACTTCTAAGAATCCTGATTTCAAATACTAAACATCTGTGTCTTGGGTCAAGGATTACAATAATATACTCTTGCTGAGAATAATAGCACCCATCTTTAATTTGAATGCGGTTATCCTTTATAAAAGGTGAACCATTCTATGTTCACAAATATCATCATATGGCAACTGCACTAAAGAAACAATAACTTCACTCCCTATATTGCCTTTGATGGTGTTTTAGAGATGATAGCATTCTTAATTTTGTAAACCAAGTAGTGATAGGTAACAGAATCAACCCCTATACTGGTCTACATTGGACTATATCATCAATATTATCTGTGAAGATATGACAGTGGAACACTGGCCGATTCATGAACCCTTCCTCATTCTGATTCTATGGAAAAACTGCATAAGTATCACTTCTCAAAAGTCAACTACCTAGGTAAGACTTGAGTAAAATGACATATCTAAAGTTGAGTATATTATGTGATGATAGGGACTCAAAGTTTAATACTTAAGATTGATCTAGGATGTTTATAACAAGACCATGCTTACCTTCCTACCTAGTTAATACATGTATGGATATCACCTGTGCCTTTGCTGAAATTGGACCTTATTAGCCAATTATGGACAACTAGAGTAATAAAAACATGCACACTCTTTCCCCATACTTTCCCCAATGTTTTTTCTGTTTTGTCTGTGAATTCTGTGAATCATGAAGATAATGAAAATCAGTAAGGGAACTTGCTGCTTGTTGTATCGTTATAAGGCCCTTGTCCTTTGTTTATTTATTGTATTACATATTTAACAAAAAGGAACTGACAAGGTCTCAGATACGGTATGACCCGAACAATCCGGGATTGCTGAAGTGTCCCTTGGTTCTAGAAATCAGACTACAGTTTACAGAATATATTGCATTTGTATTACACTTGAATCATTAATGTTGAATCTTGATTCTTGGAACTTGCAATGCTCCCGTCATGGAACGGTCCTGTTTATCCTTGTATCCTGCTGAACACTCTGACGACATCATGAATATTTATTGCACTTGTATTTTTTATTGTTCTATTATTGTTGCATATGTTGTATTTACAAGATTGGCGTATATATATTCATACAGTGGGGTTATAACTCTTTAAGGGCCAACAGAGTGTTTTTATGCATTATTCCTCCTTTCTATTGATGCATGGATGCAGCTCTGATGATTAAATTGCCAGTGCAATATGCAAGTGCCATGCTGACCTTATCGGTGGCTATAATCCTGAAAGGTTGGCATTATGCAGAAATGCTGCCCTGATGAGAAGACTGGCCATGGCTGCATTCATGCATCACCCTGAGAAAAGGTCTATGCGGCCCTTAAAGTAATGTATCTAGAATTCAAAGGGGCATAGACCAAATGCTGAGTAGTTGAGCCATTTTTGGTGTTCCCCCCCCCCTTTCCCAGCTGAACCTTATCCATTTCTATACGAGAGACATGACGTGATGGGCTCTCAGTGGGGCTGCCATTCTCCAGCTGAGGCATTCACTCTCCTAACAGAATCTTGGTCTAGACCTGAATAAAGATGGTTGCACACATACAGAGGGGAACTGACCTGCACAGTAGATACTATCGTTCATCTCAAGACAGAATGACCTCAATTCCTAACAGAAGAAGTGGTGGTGGAAGGAATTCTGTGTGTATGTGGGACTGGCGCTGTGATTGCCAAGAAATGCATGCTACATGTATACAATGGTGTTAAATGAAGTGTACAAATCCTGAATACATACACCCAGGTCCCCACTCAATTCTACAGCAGAGCAGCGATTGGACGGCCTCTCTGTTGGCCTGTATTCAGACAGCTGAGGCATTCATTCTGCTAACAGAATCTAGACTCTAGACCAACTGGATGAGGATGGCCATATATGTACCAAGGGTAATGTACCTTGATGGGTGATGCCATCACTCCTCTCGAGACAGAATGACCTCAATTTCTGACAGAAGAAGTGGTGGGGGAGGAATTCTGCGTGTACGTGGCACTGGCTCTGTGATTGCCAAGAAATGCACGGTACATACACCCAGTGAAGTGTTCACACACAAAAGTATGCCTGAAGGTATACACCCAGGTCCCTATGTGTGCACATTGACCCCATTCTACAGCAGAGCAGCAATCAGACAGCCTCTCTGTAGGTCTGGCATCCTCCAGCTGAGTCATTCACTCTCCTAACAGAATCTAGACTCTAGACCAACTGGATGAGGATGGCCATATATATATGTACAGAGGGTAAATGCACCTTAATGGGTGGTGCCATCACTCCTCTCAAGACAGAATGACCTCAATCCTCAATAGAAGAAAGGGTAGGGGGGAGGAGTTCTGTGTGTATGGTCTAGTAGTGCTGCAGATGCCAGGAACTATAATACGGTACATACACTGTTGTTAAATGGAGTGTAAACCCCCACAAAGTATGAAAGGTTTCACCAGTTCCCTGTGTTTGCACTGAAATAATTCAAAGCATGAGACAAATGCACAAAGAATCCTTTGTAACTCAATAACTCGATATACATGTATCAGAGGCTGTCCACTGCCAACTGCTTACCTTGGAGGTTGTGGGGGGGGGGCGTATAATGAGGCTTCAGCAGTTGAGATAGTGATTGGAAAGTCCTGGATTTTTGCTACCATGAGGCCAAAAAAAACTGTCATTCAGTTGTAAAGAAATTACGAGGAAACTTTTCAAATTAAAGTCCCTAAAAAAAGAAATGTGCTAGAGCCAGTTCTATTTGCCAGCTAAAGTTGGGTTGTCTGGAATGTGCTTTATATATTACATGGTTGTATAGTCAAGAGAAAAATATTTTAAAACAGGAACTTTCCAAACAGGGGCATAGACTCAACCCTGGGGTATTTCTGAGACAGAGGTTGACTTAGGTATTATTGCTCTGAGAGTTGCAATCTACACAGGCATAACTTTTCTTATACATTAATTCCCAGTTGCATAAATCATAATGCCAATGCATATAAATGGTTGTATATGTATCTATTCAGATAAGTTCACAGCTCAATGGTGCCATCTCTCCTTAAAGAATAGTTGAGTGGGCTGTAGGTAGGTGGCGGGTCAGTGGAAACAGGTAGAGTTGGTGTATACAGCCTACACCAGGTGGTGCCATGACCACACTCAAAACAATGGGTCTACACCCATAGCTTCAACATAGTGACATGATATTTCCTTTAAATAAATAGATTTTAAGACGGGTAATATGAATAACTATTTGTTACGATCGCCAGATGACATGGGACCTTTTTAGCAATGACAGGAGAAGTTAAAAGGTAGTAACAATATTCATGATCCTATATTAGAATCAATCTGGGGCAATGGGCGACCCATACATACCCCCAAGTCAGCATGACACCCAAATTGAGGGGGATACGTAATTAAAGGGTTAGCATGCCGGCCCAGTAGCATCACCATCGTTTCGTTCATGAACCATGATGAGAAGGAACAAAGCATCTTAAAGTACTTTGTGGTCTTAAAGGGCTAACAGGTTATGATATACAGAATTCAAAGGGGCATAGTTCTATATACCTTTGGGTGGTACATCCATTTGGAGAACCTCCACCCACCCCCTGACCCCAGTTCATTCTACACCACAGCAGTGATCAGATTGCCTCTCTGCATGGGTCAAATCTCTAGCTGAGACATTCACTCTCCTAACACACCCTTGGTCTAGACTCTAAACCACCTGGATAAAGATGGCTGTGTACGTACAGAGTGTAGCTGAGCTTGACATATTGCCTCTAACCCCCCTGACCTTACTTCATTCTACACTAGAGCAGCGATCGGATGGTCTCTCTGCAGGGTTGACAATCTCCAGCTGAGGCACTCACTCTCCTAACACACCCTTGGTCTAGACTCTAAACCACCTGCATAAAGATGGCTGTGTACGTACAGAGTGTAACTGAGCTTGACAGATGTCACCATATTGCTTCTCACAACAGAATGCCCCGGCCATTTGCCAACAAAAGATCAAGGGATTCTGTGATCTCTGTGTGTCTGGCATTTGGGGCTGTTCTGGAGATATAACCCTCTAAGGGTAGACAGAGTGTGATACAAAGATATTCCTTCATCATAATGATGCAGGTATGCAGCCCAGATGACTCAATTGCCACTGCAGTGAGCAAGTTTTGTGCGCACCCTAAGATGACTCTGATCCTTCAGGGTTAAAATGAAGCATAAATGGTGTCCTATAGAAAGGCCTCAACATGAGGGCATTCATGCATCTCGTTGACAAAGGGCTATGTTGCCCTTAAGGTTATGTTCAGAATTCAAAGGAGCTTAAACCCCCCCTTCAGAGGGTCTCTCTGTGGGTTTGCTATTCTTTAGCTTGCTTCACGCAACATTCTTTAATAATGTAGCTTGATAAGTCAGATTATCTTGATTTGAAATATTTTTTGAAAGTAGCCTGCATGAGTCACAAGCCGCAACATCAATGGGTGGCTCATTTGTTTGATCACCTGTTGTTACAGGATCTCAGAACATCAATAAATTGTTATATATCTGGGTTCAAAGACAATTTTTGTAAACGGCAAATCTTTTCAGGGCACTGAGGTCAGGCCAAAAATAAAAGGTGTGTTTCAGGCAACCCAACCCTAGTTTTGAAAAAGGGCCAACCCTAGCCTTTTTTCCGATTTTAGAGATTTTTTTTTTCTGCAAAATATTCATATTTTTCGGCAATTTTAGTAATTTCTTGGTCAGGAAGAATAGATCTCATGCCTAATTAATTGTCCGACCTCAGGAAATTGCTTTTTAACAAGAATGTCCAATAATTTCATGATATTCCTAGTTATTGTAAGAATTGGTGAGTCTCCTGATGACCCGCGAGTTAATGTGGCAGTACGCGACTCATTCCAGGTACTTCCAACTTTGAAAAAATATATGAAAAAATAGAAATCCGACCTACCTACCCTAAATTCTTGGACCATGTTGCCTGAAACACACCTTCTTTTTTGTTGGCCTCAGTATATGTGAATCCTACCTTTCTTCCTAAGCAAGTGTCCAGTAGGAGGTTCACTCTTGATGCCCTCTTGAGTAGACTTGCCAGGGCTCTTTTCCAGGCATCAGACCGACAAAGGACTAAAGTAATGCATATAGAATTCAAAGGGGCATAGGTCTATCAGTAGATGGTCAAGCTGGTGTGGGGGCACCCCCACCCTTCCATTGTTGGTTGGAAAGGTGTGCTGTATTCTGAAATAAACACTACAAAACCATACTTATTTGTTTCTTCCATACCTCCTATATTCATTTAATAGTTCTAGCAAGTGATCTTGATATTTAGAATGCAAATAATCTATTTGTAATGAAATTCATTTGGCACATTAAAGTTGTTGAATAAGACCCCAAAATGTGTGCTGCAGGTTACAAGTCTACACACATAGACATTAACTCAGTCCCATTCCTCTTAAAGCTTAGATAAAAGGTGAGAGATTTCGCATTTTGATCCTAGTGGAGTGTTCATTTATTAGTTTCAGGGGGTGGTGGGTTGGAGGGGGGGCATAAAAATTTCCGACCCCTCCTGCGGGGGGGAGTTAAAAATCCTGACCCCTTTTGAGGGGGGGGGTAAAAAAAAGTAGCCCCTTTTTAGCAAAAAAAACGTGTGTTACTACAGTTCACAGGGGGGTGGGCAAAAAATTGTCGGTGCCTTTGATGAGGGGGGAGCGGAAAAAATTCCACGCGCTCTCGGCGGGGGGGGGGGGGCGGAAAAAACTTTCGCCCCTCCCAGCGAAATCTCACCAACCCCCCCCCCCCTGTAATTAATAAATGAACACTCCCTTAAAGCAATTCTAATACAGCCGGGAAACAAGATATCATTTGTGAGATTTCAATACTCTTTAGTGGATATTAAAGTGAAAATAATGGCAATTCTTATCTAAGCACAGTATACATCAGTGTATTGAGACTAGAATGAAGGCCATCTTTGTATGGCAAATGAGCACAGCTCTTGTCCAAGATCAGGGTATAAGTGGTACTACACATGTGACATGTAATTGGATATATAAATGATTGGCTATAGATTGCCAGAGTTAACCTATATAATATTGTGGAGGGTTGTTCTTGTGTAGTACGCTATATAGAAATATTTTAGTTCCTTGGGACATATTTGTTAAACAGTGACACCCCCTAGTGGCACAAGCAGGTACCTAACCAGCCCTGGTAGGACACCTGGCGGTAAAAGTAGGAGGCTTGTCATTCTGAGGCAGAGGGAGTGGTCAGAAGGCTTCTCTGTGGAGTACTATTCTCCAGCTGAGGCATTCACTCTCATAACAGAATCTTGGACAAGGCTCTAAGAAAACCGGACAAAGATGGCTGCCTACTAACAGAGTGTAATTTACCTTGACAGGTGTCACACAACACCTCTCAGAACAGAATGACCCCAATTCTAAACAATAGATGAAGGGATTCTGTGTTCTCTGTTACTCTGGCAAAGCGGCTGCTGGAAGTATTCACACTGTAAAGTAATAACCCTTTGGGGGCCGACAGAGTGTGCTAGGGCAATGTTCCTTCATCATGATGATGCAGGATAACAGCCATCATGGTGACATTTTCAGTGGAAAGAGCAAGTATTGTTTTACCCTTTAGATTTCTTTAATTCTTAGGGTTGGCATGATATATAAATGCTGTTTGCAGAGTGGGCTGCATTTATGCATCATGTTGACAAAGGACTATGTGGCCCTTAAAGTTATGCATAGAATCCAAAGGGGCGTAGATCTATTGGTGGGTTGTTTCACTATTATGGGAGCCTACCCATCCGCCCCCACTTGACCACCATTTCATTCTATGGCAAAGCAGTGATCAGAAGGCTTCTCTGTAGGTGCTATTCTCCAACTGAGGCATTCACTCTCCTAACAGAATCATCTTGGGCTAGACTCCAAACAAACTGGATAAACATGGCTGTATACATACAGAGGTTGTCTACCCAGATGGATGACACCATTGTTCTTCTCAAGACAGGATGACCTCAATACACAACAGAAGAAGCGGTAGGGGGGACTTTCTGTGTGCATGTATACTGGTGCTGAGACTGCCAGGAAATGTACTGCTCATACACTTGTGTCAAATGAGGTGTTCACACCACAAAACATGAAAGCATACGTGGGTGTGTCAGTGTGCCAAGCAAAGTGTGAGACATATGAATAAAGGTTTCCTTTGTGGATCAAACACTGGATATCAGAGCCTGTCACCTACAAACTGCCTCCCTTTGTAAGGCATGTAATAGAGCTGTTCAGATGTGGAGATAGTTGTGGAAAAGTTACTATTTCCATAAGTAAGCGGCCTTACCCTCCCCATCTGCCCTACTCCATTCTACAGCACACTGATATTCCTAGGCTCCCTATACGCCCAACCTCTCAGTCACTAGTGCCCAACTTAGTTAGTCATTTTTTGGATCCCTATACCACCAACCTAGATTAGTTATTATTGCCAGGTTGGTCACTACTGACCAACCCACCTTAGTCTTTTTAGTTCCAGGGGGAGCCACTGAGTGGTCATCACAGGTGGCCCCAACTAGTAGCATACAAATACAACACACCAATGATGGACCTAGGTTAGCCACTACTGACTGACCCCTTGGTCATTTTTGAATATAACTTTGCCATTGTGACTAACACTCATATGACCAACCTGGGTTAGTCTGTACTGACTAACCCTTTCAATCTATGGATTTTCAGTGCAGAGCAGCGATCAGATGGCCTCTCTGTAGGGCTCAAATCTCCAGCTGAGGCATTCACTCTCCTAACACAGTGTTGGTCTAGGCTCTAACACAACTAGACAAAGATGGTCTTATACATACAGAGAGTAATGAACTTGACAGGCGATGCCATTGTATATCTCAAGACAGAATGACCTTAATCAAAAGCAAAAGAAAGGGTTAGGAAGGCACTCTGGATGTATGTCACAATGATTCCCTTGTGAATCAGACACAGGATACCAGAGCCTGTCCCCTTCCACTCACTTTGTAGATCTGTGAGGCATGTAATTGGGCTTTTCAGGGTCACAGAAGGTGTAAGGAGATACTTAGAATACTGATTCCTTAAGTGTCTTCAGAATGTCCATGAGGCCAAAAAAATTAAGCCTTGCTTAAGGCAACATGTTTTGACATTTTAATCATGTAGATCAGATTTTCTTGGATTTATAAATGATAAATAGAACTATTTGCAAGTAGCAACATTGACCTGTGGCTCATTTAGTTGATCCACCATTTCTGCAGGAGCTATGAACATCAATAAATGATTAGATATTTATGTTCAAAGACTATTCCCTGTAAATAGTAATAGTTTCAGGTCACTGAGGTCAGGTTCTCAGAATATGGGAATCATCTTTTTTCTTGAGCAAGAAATTGCCTGATATTTTTGAGTGAGAAAAATTATTTGAAAGATAGGCCAAAGAGATAAACATCTTAGAGGCTAAAGAGATAAACATCTTAGTCCTCAAATTATGAGAAACGCTAGGATTAAGCATATTTTCCTCCTAGAGTCAGTAACCATGAATGGATCTTTCATCTGCTCCAGGATAGAGTTATGTAAACTACTTACAGTAGGCAGCATCATGACACGGGGTATATACCCTTAAATCTGACACAGCAAAATGGACCTTCCCATAAATAATGACAGTGACGTTAGAAGAGAAATGATAGGAGGAAAAAGGCAGAGTGATAAGGCTCATGAGTAGATGAAAGGGGACCTTAAAGACGATGATAGGATGAATTTGAAGCCATTAAATGTGTCTTGTTAAGTTCTTTAAAAATTAACATGGGACATGGGGTCCCCCACCTATTTCCCAAAATCGGCATGACAGCCAAACTTAAAGTAGAGACAAGTAGCTGGAAACGTGCAGAAAGTAATGGAGATCCCTGGTACCACCTTTTGTTACATAACAGAGTTAACCCTTTAAGGGCAATATACTGCCTTAAAGGGTTATACCCTGGATCATTATGATGCATGAGTGCAAGACTGGAGAGTATTTCACAAGTTCTGCATTCAATTATAGAATAACTATGGTTGCTTTCATGTATCATGATAACAAAGCATAGACAACATTAAAGCACTATGTGGTCATTCCAGGGCAATTGGAATATAATATATGGAATTCAAAGGGACAAATATCTATCTTATTGTGGTACAGCCATTTAGAGAGCCCCCTCCCACCCCTGACGCTATTTCATTCTACACTAGAGCAGTGATCAGATGGTCTCTCTGCAGGGCTCAAATCTCCAGCTGAGGCATTCACTCTCCTACACAGTCTTGGTCTAGACACTAAAGCACCTGCATAAAGATGACCTTATACGAACAGAGTGTAATTTACCTTGACAGGTGTCACACAACACCTCTCACAACAGAATGACCCCAATACACAACAAAAGAACCAGAGTTTCTGTGATGTTTGTTCGAGTGGCATTTGGGACTGCCAGAAAATGTATCCATGTGCTTGAGTTATAACCCTTTAAGGGCAAGCATAGTGTCGCATTGCATCATTCCTTCATGGTCTTGTTGCATAAATGCAGCCCTCATGATTAAATTATGAGTGAAGTATGGAAGTGTGATGTTGACCCTATAGGCTACTTTAATCCTAAAGAATTGGCATTATGCATAAATGCTGCTAAGGTGAGAAGACTGGTCATGGCTGGATTCATGCATCATGCTTAGGAAGAACTATGTGGCCCTACACTGAAAATCCATAGGCTGAAAGGGTTAGTCAGTACAGACTAACTTAGGTTGGTCATATGAGTGTTAGTCACAATGGCAAAGTTATATTCAAAAATGACCAAGGGGTCAGTCAGTAGTGGCTAACCTAGGTTCATCATTGGTGTGTTGTATTTGTATACCACTAGTTGGGGCCACCTGTCATGACCACTCAGTGGCTCCCCCTGGAAATAAAAAGACTAAGGTGGGTTGGTCAGTAGTGACCAACCTGACAATAATAACTAATCTAAGTTGGTCGTATAGGGAGCCAAAAAATGACTAACTAGGTAAGCACTAGTGACTGAGAGACTGGTCGTATAGGGAGCCTAGGACTATCAGTGTATATTGTAGGAGCCCACCTTTCGCCCCAGTTGACACCACTCTATTCTACATGAAAACGGACAGCCTCTCTGTGAGGTTGCCACTCTCCAGCTGAGGCATTCACTCTCCAAACACAGTACTGGTTGACACTCTAAACCAACTGTATAACAATGGTTGTATACATACAGAGGGTAATTGACCTTAACAACTGATGCCATTGTTCTTCTCAAGACGGAATGACCTCCATTCCTAACAGAAGAAGTGGTGGGGGAGGAATCCTGTGTGCACGTTAGACTGGTGCTGGGATTGCCAAGAAAGGTATGGTACATACACTGGTGTTAAGTGAACCGATCACACCACAAAGCATGAAGGTATACACCCAGGTTACTGTGTGTGTGTGACCACTCCAATTTACACTGAAAATCCATAGGTTGAAAGGGTTAGTCAGTACAGACTATCCTAGGTTGGTCGTGTGAATGTTAGTCACAATGGCAAAGTTATATTCAAAAATGACCGAGAGGCCTATCAGTAGTGGCTAACCTAGGTTCATCATCGGTGTGTTGTATTTGTATACCACTAGTTGGGGCCACCTGTGATGACCACGCAGTGGCTCCCCCTGGACATTAAAAGACTAAGGTGGGTTGGTCAGTCCTGACCAAGCTGACAATAATAGCTTACCTAGGTTGGTCGTATAGGAAGCCAGCTGAGGCATTCACTCTCTTAACAGAATCTTGGTCTATACCCTAAACTAACTGGATAACGATGGTCATATATGTACAGAGGGTAATTGACCTTACTGGGTGGTGCCAGCACTCTTCTAAAGACAGAATAACCTCAGTCCTCAACAGAAGAAAGGCTGTGGGGGAGGCGTTATATGTGTATGTTTCAGTAGTGCTGTAGATGCCAGGAACCATATAGTACATACACTGTTGTTAAATAAAGTGTACACCTCACAAAGTGTGAAAGGATACCCTGTGCTTCCACGTTGATAAATCAAAGTGTGAGACTAATGCACAATGACTCCTTTGTGACTTAAAAACTATATCTATCTATACATATCAGAGGCTGTCCACTGCCAACTGCTCACTTAGCAGGTTATATAAGAGTAGTATAGTATGTATCGGAACGGGACTATAGTTAAGTACTGTTTATTACTCAATCGACATGCAGCCAATCAGAGGCCTCCATTTGGTCACGTGACCCGTTGCCATGGTAACGTGACCTACTTAGGGCTCTCAGCCAATCAGAAGCCAGCATTCTGGGTGACCTACTGACCTACTTAGAAGCTCTCAGCCAATCAGAGGCCGGCATTCTGGTAACCATGGTAACGTGACCTGCTTACGTCACGTGACCTACTTAGGCTCAGCCAATCAGAAGCCGGCATTCTGGTAACTAGGGTAACGTGACCTACTTAGGGTTTGTTTGTAAACAACACCACGTGGCTCTCTTGTTTGTAAACAACACCACGTGACACGTGACTGTTTGTAAACAAACAACTTATATATAGAAAATAAACACAACAAGTTCCATGTTATGTTAAAATTATATTTTCAAAAAAAAAGCACATCTGTTACAGCGTCTATGTGTAACTACGCGCGTTCTCATTCAAACACTATAACACTATCATACCGTAGCAGCAGCAGGTAGGACTGGAAGAAAAGCAAGCGCACGAGCAGAAGCGACGACACCAGTTGCACCATCCGGCCGTCGCGTTGATAGCCCTACTACTTGTCGCGCGTTCAACTGGAGGTTTAAGAGTGACAAATGACGATTCTTTGTCAACGCGACTGCTAACATCAGCATCGGCAGCAGCATCGGCAGCATCGGCAGCAGCATCGGCAGCAGCGGCAGCAGCCTCGGCAGCAGCGGTAGCAGCAGTAGCAGCAGCTGTAGCAGCAGTAGCGTGAGCATTAGCAACAACAGCAGCAGCGACAGTAGCAAGGGCGGCAGAGCGGGCACTAGCAGCGTTATCAGCGGCGTCATCGGCAGCCGCAACAGCATCAGCAGCAGCAGCGTCGGCATCGGTGGCATGAGTAGCTGCATCGGCGGCAGCAACAGCAGCAGTCACAGCCGCAGCGGCAACAACAACAACGTCATCACAACCAGCGTCACTAACAGCCGCAGTAAATGCAGCAGTAGCACGCTGAGCAGCACTAGCAGCAGCAGTAGCAGAGGCTACAGCATCAGCTTCACATTCGCGCGCCGCTTCGTCATTCCGCTTCATGTCACGGTAGCAACTTTCCATCATGGGGATCTGCAAATTGAGGCGCAGTGCTGGTGGTGGTAGTAGTAGTAGTAGTAGTAGTAGTAGTAGTAGTAGTAGTAGCGTGAACGATGATGACGATGCCGAATACGGTTTCACTCCCCCTTATATACCCTTACTCCCCCCTTTTTTTTCAAGCCACCGGCCAGCTGCCCCCTCACGGCAGGTCTTTAGATCAGCCTTAAGTCGCTTACTACGCGGCTCATCATCCCTCTAATCGCATTTTCCAGCCGCCGGCCGGCTGACTGCTGACGACAGGAGAGGGTGATTTGTTTTTCTTTAGATTTAAGCCGCTTACCACACGCACACCCTCTAGTCACAGACAGAGTGACAGAAAGGGAGGGGGTCGCTTTGTTCACGCTACCTGTAGTTGTTTTTCTATACACACGCTGAGCCCATGACCCGCTAATCCTTTATACAGGTAACACGCGTTCAACTAATTACTCTATTGTATGACAGTCGGTACACGGATTTAATTTTAAACCACCTTCCCATCTGGATCCATGTCTGGCGGGGTGGAAGGATCCAGCTGAAAAGCGTGATTAGGGCTTTTGTTTCTCTTATGATAGCAGCAGGTCAGCATGCGACAGCTGAAAATGTCAGACTCGCCGCTCCTATAAAAGACTGAGATGCGTCTCTCTTTCCACACACCCTTCTACCATCGCCACCGACACCGCCACCGCCGGCCAGCCGACCGCCGCCACCGCCTGCAGTCACCGCCATCACGCCAGCAGGGAATTTCGAGCTGAGTCTGCTTATTGCTTATTTTTTTTGTTTGAGCTTTTTGTTTTTTAAAATTTTTTATTTTCACTCAGTCTTTTTTGTTTCGGAGGAAAGAAATATGGCGCTGCAGAGGGCGCGAGTTTCTAAAAGACGGTCGCGCGAACAAAGTGCTCTCCTCAACTGCCCGGCTATTTTTTTATCTCAAAGGAGAGAGCGTCACGTAGTTGAGGTTCACGCTTCTCTTGAAGCGTACCGAATTCTCGAGAAATGCAAAGCTGAGCGCCATCGTCGTTATACAAGAGCGGAAAAGGAAAACGTAGCGACATGGCCGAGAGCCGTCTTCTCAGAACAGCATTTACTCTACCATTGCATAACAGCCGCTCTCAGCGCCCCCACTCGTTGGGCGTTTCATGAAAAGAAAGAGCGCCGCTACTCTCCTCACCCTGCCTCCTCTTATAAAGTGAGAATAAGTGCTATGAAACGATTCGACAAGCCGATCGGTTTCTTGGGAGCGACTGCAGCTCCCACTCGGTGGGCGCGCGTTGTGGCCGACGTGAACACGGTCTCTAAACGTTTCGACGTCGTCACTTGTTATCCCGCATATTGCAACGCAGCCGAATTGAAGAAGATAGGGACGCACTATTTTAAACCATACGCTCCAATATGTATTTGTCACCGCCGCGCTCACACGCCTTATTGCTTTTTCGAGACGATCGTGTCACAACACAGAAATAGAAAAAAAAGCGGCAAAGCGACGAGCTTTGCCTAAATGATCAAAAAAAAAAAAAAAAAAAAAAAAAAAATTAATCTCCTCCTCCTCCTCCTCCTCCTCCTCTTCTTTTTAAAAAAAAAAAATAAATATTTGTATCAGACTCCTCTGGAGTCTGATACAAACATTTATGACTATTGAGTGAAAATAGAATTTTATCGCAAAAAAAAAAAAGAAAAAAAAGTCACTTCTGCCGCCGCTACTGTGACACCGGCCGGTATCAATAAAAAGGTCGGCTGACTTTTCTCCACAACCATTCACTACCGACCGTTCGAGTGAGAAACACAGCAGACAGTCAGACACACAACCGCTCTCTGACGCGTCCTGAAAAAAAACAAAAAAATGTCCAGTAGTAAAAGCAAACTCTTCACAGAAATTCATTTCGACGCTCGACTACAAGGACCCTTTAGTTGTATCATTAGCGGTCCGTCGGGTTGTGAAAAATCGCGCTTGGTGGATCAATTTCTGAGCGACGTGAACAATTTGGTCACGCCCCCGGTGGAAAAGACTTTTTACCATTACGGCGAGTGGCAACCTCTGTTTGAAAAAATGCAAAATCAGTACGGTGTGGAATTCAGAGAAGGTCTTCCTAGCAAAGAGTCTATAGCGGGAGACGTGGAAGTAGCAGAAGACGCTTTACGACCCCACACTCTACTGATATTGGACGATCTGATGAGCAGTTCCAATCAGCAAGTGGTAGCCGACATCTTTACTAAATACTCGCATCACTGGAACGTGAGCGTCATATACATCACTCAGAACCTATTCCAGAAATCACCCGACTTTCGAACTATGAGTCTGAACGCTCACTACATGATCGTTTTCAAGAACCCGCGCGACATGGGGCAAATAGCTAGTCTGTCTCGCCAGGTGTTTCCGTCCAACGCGGCGGCCCTCTCTAGTATATTTACCCATGAACTCAAGCGACCTCACTCATACCTCCTTCTGGACTTCAAGCAGTCAACACCTGACGATCTGAGAATACGCTCCTCTTTGACGTCCATACACTCTCAGCTAGTGTTCGTACCGCTAGACAAAAAAAAGAACAAGAGAAAGCAGTAGCAAAAAAATGTCTTCTCATCTACTCGAAAGACACTTTGGTACTCTCAAGCACTTAGCTAAGTGCTCGCCAAAGGACTGCTCGCATCTAATAGACTCTGGAAGCGACGATCTGATCGCAGCGTTAAGTGAGATCTGTCACAATTTACTGGTAGGGAACATCCCGCTCAGCGACAAACAACTGGACAAGCTTCGAGAATCGGCTGACGTGTTGAGGGAGGTCGGCAAAAAATCTACGCCCATCAAAAAAAAGAGACGCGTCTTGGTACAAGAGGGAGGTTTCCTCATTCCGGCTCTCATAGGGATGGCCTTACCGCTTATAAAGAGCATTCTCCGTATATGAGACACCTCATTCGACACCTACTCGCCGACAGCACCACCACCACCACCACTACCGCCACCACCAGCGTCATTGCCACCGTCGTCCCCATGACGGACTGAGAGCAGCAACAACACTACAAACGTTTAGCGCTCGTGGATCCTGAGACGCTCTACAAATCATCACGAGCAGGTCTACTTCATCATGTGCCCGCTGCTGCTGCTACTACTAGCGCTGCTACTACTGCAGTCGCTGCTGCTAGTACTTCTACTGCTCCAAACCTTCCTCCTCTTCCTGATGAGCGCACTGAAAAGAACGAGAGTTCCGCTCCTGCCACCGCCGCCCGCCTACCTGCCGACATGGCCTATTACCACAAGCAGGCAGAACAGTCCCTTCATCCCGACGCGGCCTTGCACCAGGTGCTACAGTTTATCTACAGGGACTTGGATTTAGTGTTGAGCGACCCCACTTTGGAATCGCGCGAGAAAATGTTGAAGTACCGAAGGTTGTTGAATAGATTGCAATTTTTTCTCGCGAATCCCCACAACAGCAACATCTCTTCGTCCTACTCTTCTTCGCCCCCGGCTCACCTCCGTCAGTCTGCTGAAGAGGCCAGCGCGTCCCTACTCGAGCGGTTGGTGAACCAAGTTCCCAAGAGGAATCGCACTCGGACCGTGGCGCTGTACAAACAATTGGAGAAATCCGGTGTGATCAAGTGGAACGAGGACGGTGCGGTGCGCGAGATGTCGGGTCGGAGAATACCACCTGAGCATCGCATCAACATAGTGGACTTACTGAACGACGCTGCCAGGTTCAGGAAGACGGCGCCCAGACCGGCGGGCTACTCGCCGTTCACGAAAGCGCTGCGCGAAGCAGTTCCCACAGACTCCTTGATCGGAAACCATCTGTATAAAGCGAGTGGACCTGGCCGAAGTTTGGACACACGGCTTGCTGACAGAGGTCGGAAACGACCGAGCTTCGACTCGGAAGAAGGAGAAGCAGCAGCAGCAGCAGCAGCAGTAGCAGCAGCAGACTCTTCTCTCCAGGTGGACGATCAATCCTCTGACGACGAGGAGGACGACAGTGAACTTTTCCAAACTCCGACTTCCTATAGGAGCGTGGCGAGTAAGAAAAGGAGAGGGCACAACCGCCTAGCGGCGAGCTCGTCGTTCACGCCCTCAACAGGCCCACCATGGGCAAACCAGTGAAGAGACTGACCAAGAAGGAAAAAGAAAAGAAGCGCGTAGTAGCTAGATATACCGACGTCAAAGCGCCCTGCAGTTTCACTAGCGTGACTAAACTCCAGAAACATCATTTTCGCCACCTGAACCCGGCCGTCATCCGAGATGCTTTAGTGTCGCTGGACGCCTACACTAAACATAAACCCATTCGGAGAAAATTCGCAAGGAACAAGACTATAACCGGCGCAATCGATCAGCAGTGGCAGATAGATCTGATGGACATGCAAGCTTTGGCGTCTCACAACGACCGCTTCCGGTACGTGGTGACGGCGATCGACGTTTTCTCTAGGTACGCGTGGGCCGTTCCCATTAAATCCAAGAGCGGCGCTGATGTCACCGAGGCCTTCCGAGAGATGACAGGCACTGGCGAGAGACGACCGCGCACTGTTCAGACAGACAAGGGGAAAGAGTTTTTGAACAAGATCTTTCAAGATCACTTGAAGAGCGAGGGCATAGAGTTCTTCACTGGCGAGAACGACGACATCAAAGCTAGTCTAGTGGAGCGCTTGAACCGCAGTCTGAAGGAGAAGCTGTGGCGTTATTTCACACACAAGCGCACGTATCGCTACGTAGACGTACTGCACCATGTAGTGTCTTCTTACAATCGCACTCACCACAAGACGTTGAAAATGGCGCCGGCTCAAGTCAGCTCGGAAAACAGCGAAACAGTTTTCTACCGACAAGATCTCCCAACTAACAAACAAATCGACGAAATATGGAAAAAGAAGAAAAAAACAAAGACGCCTGCCGTCGACGTCATCGCTCCGGGTGACAGAGTGAGGATGTTGAGAACTAAAGGCGCCTTCGACAAAGGGTACGAGGGAAACTGGCGCGAGGAAGTGGTCGACGTTGCTAAGACGTTGGGAAGCAGAGGGTTCGAGCTGAAAGACGACAAGGGCGAGGAGATAAAAGGCGTCTTCTACCCGGAAGAGGTTCAGAAGGTGTACAAGAGTCGTTACGACAACAACTACCTGATAGACGAGGTGTTGCGCCGCAAGACCGTCGACGGTAAAGAGTTAGCTTTCGTACGTTGGTTAGGTTACGACGACAAGTTCAACGAGTGGATCCCCGTCAAAAAAATAACGTAGAAAAAAAAAAAAAAAAAAAAAAAAATGAACATCACTCTACCTAGCAACAGCTCTATGGAGTATTATCCTGACAACAGCTTGACGTCTTTCCGAACTCACTTCGACTCGCCGCTCCTTCTGCCCGAAGCGTACGAAGCGGCTCTGACTGAGATCATCCTCCCTACAGAATGGACTAACGTGCACGACGACCACTTGATCATCGTTGTTCCTCTGCGCACCAAGGGTTCGCTAGAGGAGGCGATCCAGGTTTTAAAAGAAACTAAATTCTCCGAAGGAAAAAAACCACAGGTAGACTGGAGGGGAATGAAAAACGCGAACGGTCTGAGCAAGCTAACGTTCAGCTCAAAATTCCCGCTGAGCTGGAAGGAAGCGAGCTATGTAACGGTGGAAGAGATATCAGACACGTCGGAAGAGCAGCAATTGAAACCGGAAACAAAAAGGTTCAAGAGAGAGGTCGACTTGAGACAGACGAATGCCGTATACAAGCAGTTCTTGTCCCCGGCGGTGAAGAAGAAGGCGATCAGCGATCAAGCAAGACAGATGATCGAAAAGATGGAGAAGGACATGGGAGTGCGCAGTTTCATGCCAAACATATTCGAGATACCTCCTATTTTCACCGGAAGCAACCACACCCTAATCGAGCGCTTGAGTGAGACGTTGCGAGATGACAGACTAGAGGGCGACAGCTTCTTGCTCAAACCGATGCGGATCTTATCGTACGACGCCAAGACGAAACGCGTCACCATCAAACCGCCGAGACACTGTGCTGTCCTGCTGAGTCAGCATCTCGCATGCGTTCTAGGCTTCGGAGAGAAGACGTGTTTCGCGTCGCCGACTACCGGCGCCTACTCGATGGATGTTTACGGGGACGTGCACTCTGTGTACATATACACCGACATGATCCAGGAGAGACGTGTGGGCGACATGCAAGTGCCGCTGTTGCGCTGCGTGGCGGTGGACAGAGGCGGAAAGCGTCGAGGTGGCGTGCAAGCTATCAGTTTTCCCCATTTGGATTATTTCCCCTTGAAATCCAAGAGGTTTACCGAGGTCGGCATCTATTTAAGAGACCGATCCGGTCATTCCATCCCATTCGGTAGAGGCGAGGTGACCGTGACACTTCATCTGAGACCTATTGAGCGCTGAAAGAGAGAAAAATGATGCGTCAACGCGTTCCGTACTTTCCACCCAGGCGCACCGTCGGCAGAGGGTACAGCGATTACTACAACGCGCAGCTGGGCAACGGCGTCAACGTGTACAGCGGGCGCTCTTTCCAGAGCGGGCACGGTTTGGGCGGCGCTCTGTTAGGTCTGATGCGCTCGGCTACCCCGCTATTGAAGTCGGTGGGAAAAACGCTGCTCCGCGCCGGTGTGGGCGTAGCTAAAGATGTGCTGGCGGGTCGGACTTTAAAGAGCAGCGTGAAAGACCGAGGCGCAGGCGCTCTGAAGAGACTGGCGAGTACGGCGTTCTCGGGAGGAAAGACGCCTGTCGCGTCTAAGAAAGGGTCGAAACGTCGCCGGCATTCTCCTCAGACGGGCGGTGGCTCTTGCAAGAGACGTAGAGGGGATGTATTCGACCGGTAAGCGCCTAGGCGTTCAGGTATAAATAAAAAGACTGGAGGCGGCCGGCGTCAGTCTGTCGGCCGCGTGAAGAGAGAACACAATGGCTTACGTACACGAGAGCAGTAACGAGTGCGCGCTCTCTGAGCTCGACCTGCACACCGTAGCGCCGACTCAGACTACTATCTTAAAGTCGTCTTTCCTGGGGATAGAAACAAAAAACTCTTTAGAGGATGGAGGTAACATGAATTTCACCATCAACAAGTCGCAAGAGTACACAGACCTGAACGAGAATTACCTTCATCTGGAATGTCAAGTGCTGAAAGCGAACGGAGCGGCGATCGAGGACACCGACGCGGTAGCTCCGGTGAACAACTTGGCTCACTCGCTCTTCAAAGACGTCCAAGTCTCCATCGGCGGTTTCAAAGTGTCTGGCAACACCGAGACCTACCCTTACCGAGCTTACTTGGAAGGGTTACTCAACTACAACAAAGACGTGAAGGACGGCGTCATGAGCGCCCAGGGGTGGCATGAAGATACGCCCGGTCAGTTTGACACGTTGACTGACGCGAATGCGGGGTACAAAGCGCGCAAGAAGCTAATCTCCAACAAGCGCTTTTCGCTGATGGCGCGACTGCACTTTGACCTGGCTCATCAACCGAAGCTCATCGTTGGAGAGACAGAAATCAATCTCACTCTGAAACAAGCGGCGCCCTCTTTCTATCTGATGTGCGCCGCTGACGGAGGCTACAGCTTGAAGATCTACAAAGCAAAGCTCTACGTGCGACGCGTGCTGGTGGCGGACGCTGTAGCGGAAACGCACGAGAGAGCGGTGATAGAACACGGGCCCTTCGACTACCCGGTGAACAGAGTGGAGGTGACGACGTACGCCATCCCTCAAGGTAACAGAGATCACAGCTACACGCACTCCAACACAGGCCAGCTTCCCAAGTCGATGATGATTTGCTTCCTTGACCACGACGCCTTCAACGGTAGCTACACCAAGAACCCGTTCGAGATGAAGCATTACGACATCAGCTCGCTTCAAGTGATAGTGAACGATCAGAAAGTGCCGAACGACGCCTACGTGCCCGACTTTAAGACCAAAGCGGCCGTGAGAGAGTACTTGGCGCTACACACGGAAACGGGGATGTACGAGGGCGCGCGCTCCTGCGGTATTTCATACGATCAATTCCTGAACGGTTACACGGTGTTCCCCCTCAACTTAACCCCAGACAGATCGCACGACGGGTGTCGCGTGAACCTTATAAGAGCGGGTCAGCTGAGGGTGGAAGTCAGTTTCCGCTCGGCGCTACAAGCGACAACAACGGTGCTACTCTACTTGGTGTACGACAACGTCGTCGAGCTGACCCGAGATCGACACCCCGTCACCGACTACCACATGAACTGAAGACAAGACGGCGGTACTTGGCGTATCGTATGAACACGCTTGAAATAAGCAGAGTGTTGAAGGAAAACGTTTACACAAAACATCGTTTCCTGGGCGTTTTCTCTTGTGACACTATTCCGAAGCACCCTATCAAAGACACTTGTTTCGTGAGCAACACAGATCCGCAACATTTACCAGGTCAGCATTGGGTGGCGTTTTACGTGTCGAGCACGGGTGAAGTGTACTACTTTGATTCCTTCGGCTTACCGCCGCTGAGTGCGGAGTTCTTGTCTTTCGTGGAACGCTCTGCTCCGTTCAAGTGGCAAAGAAACCGCATTCAACTACAAGACACTTCTGCTGACACCTGTGGACCTCATTGCGTTCATTTCCTAATTGAAGCATGTCGAACAAGAAACCCCAAGAAGTGCGTCATGCGCATGAGCAAAATCCCAAAGCTGAGCGACCGGGCCGTGAGTCAGAAGCTATCGATGATGCTGTTGTGACGGGTTGTTGCGATGGCGGCCGTTTCATGGAGGCAAAGATTCTCTGCCTTGCCGAAATGGTGTTGGATTTATCCAAAGTCGTGCAATGTCTATTGGAGAGAAGTCGTCCGGGGTGTGGTGGTGCGAGTGACGGCGGCTTGAGACTTTGCGGCCTGTTGAGTTGCTGCAAATCGAAGAAGCAAGCTAAAAAAGCATAAACTTGTGTGTTTTTTCTGATTGAAATGAAAATAAAGAATAAAATGAAAAGAAAAGAAATTATCTTGTTGTGTTTTTATTTCTATATATAAGTTACATAACTTTTTTTTTTGTTTGTTTGTTTACAAACAGTCACGTGTCACGTGGTGTTGTTTACAAACAAGAGAGCCACGTGGTGTTGTTTACAAACAAACCCTAAGTAGGTCACGTTACCCTAGTTACCAGAATGCCGGCTTCTGATTGGCTGAGCCTAAGTAGGTCACGTGACGTAAGTAGGTCACGTTACCATGGTTACCAGAATGCCGGCCTCTGATTGGCTGAGAGCTTCTAAGTAGGTCAGTAGGTCACCCAGAATGCTGGCTTCTGATTGGCTGAGAGCCCTAAGTAGGTCACGTTACCATGGCAACGGGTCACGTGACCAAATGGAGGCCTCTGATTGGCTGCATGTCGATTGAGTAATAAACAGTACTTAACTATAGTCCCGTTCCGATACATACTATACTACTTATAAGGTATACAATTAGGCTTGTGGGGGTGTAGACGGTAGTTGGAAAGACCTGAATTATGGCTTCTTTCCCAATGGGCACAGATCTTTAAATCAACATTCAAATTTAAACTGAATTTTGTCTTCCCTGGGTTAGGTGTCAGAATGTACAAGAAGTTACAGTAGGATTATCGAATCTATGAGATGAGCCAAAAGATGAAAATCCTGCTTCTACACATTTATAGAAGCAAGGGTTCTTTAACCTCCGACACCACATAGATTTGAGGTTATTCATATAAACTATGACTTTTAGTGCATGTTATTTGGAAAGAATAACACTTTACCATAGTTCACATATGAAGAGTTTAAAATGGTTGAATAAAGGAATTGATGTCTCTGCTAAACATTTGAACCCCACAGAGAGGCCTTCTGATCACTCCCTCTGCTGCAGAATGACAAGCCTCCTACATCTACCACCAGGTGTCCTACCAGATCTGCTACATCATGTAACGACAGATGGTGCCACTCGTTATAGACAATTACCTCTCTGTAGCGACATGACCATGTATATATCCACCATTAGATAAACTTTGTTAGTGATGAATGCAGTTGGATCTAAGTCTAGAGCAAGAATCTGCTAAGAGATTAATGTCTCTGCTAAATATGTTAACCAAACAGAGAGGCTTTCTGATCACTCCCTCTGCTTCAGAATGACAAGTCTCCTACATTTAATACCAGGTGTCCTACCAGAGCTGAGTTTAGTACCCAATAGTGCCAGCAGGGGGAGTCACTGTTTTACAAATTATATGTCCTATGGAGCTATATGTTTTCTCTCCACAGTTCTATATAAACCCTGGCATACCTGAACTCAACAGGCCACTATCACTTACATACAGTTTATTAAAATGATTTTTTATACCCCGTACCCAAGGATTATATAGGGTAGGATGTCCGACTCGGTAGATTTCCATGTTATAGCCCCCCCCCCTACCCCCCCCCCCCCATAAAAAGTGGGCGACTTTGTGTGCTTACTATTGAAAACTATGGAGAATAGGGAGTTTTATGTGGTTCTTTTGAGTCTTAATTAGAGTGAAACCAAATGAAAAGAAGGGGTTTTCTAGACAAAAAAATCCTGCTGAATCCAAATTTTGTGGTCTTGATTCCCAAAATCTGACCAAATCCACTCAAAAATTATGTTTGATGATGTAAAGTATTAAGAAAATGTACAAAATAATGTTGAAAATGTTTGGGACATTACCTATATATAAACCTGTCAATCAAAATCAGTACCTCAATCTACCTATTCAAAATTGGCCAATCCCTCAATCTGACAGGCATTCTTCCTATGTATCACTCTACCTATCCTGCACACTGCCTGTCCCTCAGCCTACCTATCCCTCAAGTTACCTATCCCTTGAATTAGAACCTTCTCTTGGATTAGCTCATCCCTCCAAAAGCTTAAAGGCTAAAGCCTATCCCTCTCCTTGCTACTCCTGCCCACTTTCTGTGCCTACCTATCACTGAGTCTACCTATCCCCGATTTGCCTATCACCTAGCCTACCTATCCCTCATTGTGACTATCCCTCACTCTGCCTATTTGTCATGTTTTATCAGCTTTATCCATATCTTAACTATGCCCATCTGCTAAACATAACATTCCTCACCATGTCCACTATGATTTGTACCTATTCTCGATTTTCCTATCACCCAGCCTACCTATCCCTCAATGTGACTATCCCTCACTCTGCCTATCCCTCATGTTTCATCTACATTCAATTTATCTAATCCCACATGGAGCTCAACATGACATGTCTACTATTTCTATGTATAAGTTAATTTTTCTATCATCTAGTCAACCTAACTTTCATTGAGCCTATCCTGGCATATCCCTCATGCATAACCTACACATCCCTCAGACTCCCTAGCCCCCATGGCATTTACATATCCCCACCTTGCAAGATACCCTCCATATCTATCTCTCACACTGCTTATTACCCACTCTACCTATCCCTCTCAGACTTCATTTGGCTGAATACCTATCCCCCATGTTATGACTAGCCCTTATTCTGCCTATCCCTCATACTCCCTATAACCTCTTACCTATCTAAGGTCTCCCAGCCTTCCTTTTTCCCAATGTACCTACACTATTCCTTAGTAAACATACACCTAAGGTACCTATCCCACAGTGTACATACACATGTACCTTCATCTACCTATCACTCATGCTTCATATAATTGAGTCTACCTATATCCTCAGAGTGCCTATCCTTCATCCCCGTTATGTTTTTATGTGAAGCCCTTAATGTATCCATCTATACTACATGTTGCATATCCCTGCCCCCGACATTTCCCCTGTCCTCCTATCACCCATGGCCAATATCTGCTGATGGGTAAATAGAGAAATGGGTTAAATGAAGAATATACAGAATGTGTGATATACAGCATGGGGGATAGGAAGATAGAGAGAGCTAGAGTAAGCAAGTAGGATAGATAAAGAGAAAGCTAGGCATCTTCAGGGCAGGCAATGTCAGGCATATATCTGGACAAGCACGAACATTTAAGAGGCTAAGGGCTGTGCACAGAGACATGAGAGATATGCAGGCTGAAGGATAGGCACAGAGGGGGACAGGCATAATTTATATGAGGCAGACTGAGAAATAAAAAGAGAGAACAGAACACAAGGTGAGGGATATGTATACGACAGTTTAGACACACTGAGGGATATACCGCAACAGCATGAAGGATAGGCATCATGAGGGATAGGTAGGCTGAATGATATGAATCTTGAATGATAGCTAGATGGAGGTATATGTGCAAGTAAACTGTAGGATAGATACCTTAGGGGTATGTTGACTAAGGAATGGTCACCATTGGTAACAGTAAAAAGTTATAGGAAGCATGAGGGAGAGGCAAACTGAGGGACAGTCATAGAGGGCATGAGGGATAGGTATTCAGGAAGATCAAGTGTGAAAAGAATAGGTAGTATGTGTCTAATAAGTAGTTTGAGAGATAGGTATGGAGAGCATCTTTCAAGGTGGGGATATGTAAAAGCCATGGGGCTAGGGATTCTGAGGGATGTGTAGTTTAGACATGAGGGATATGCCAGCATTGGCATAATGAAGGAGAGGTATACTGGGTGATAGGAAAATTAACTTATCCATAAAAATTGTAGGCCTGTTATCTTTAGTAGATAGGATCAAATAAACAGAAAAATAATGCAAGTTAAACATGAGGGATAGGCAGAGTGAGAGATCATTACGATGAGGGATAGGTAGGCTGGGTGATAGGAAAATTGAGGATAGGTACAAATCATAGTGGACATTGTGAGGAATGTTATGTTGAGCAGATGGGCATAGTTAAAAATATAATATGGATAAGGCTGATAAAACATGGCAAATAGGCAGAGTGAGGGATAGTCACAAGAGGGATAGGTAGGTTGGGTGATAGGCATATTGGGGATAGGTAGACTCAGTGATAGGTAGGCACAGAAAGTGGGCAGGAGTAGCAAGGGGAGGGATAGGCTTTAGCCTTTAGGCTTTTGGGGGGATGAGCTAATCCAAGAGAAGGTTCTAATGATAGGTAACTTGAGGGATAGTTAGGCTGAGGGACAGGCAGTGTGCAGGATAGGTAGAGTGATACATAGGAAGAAAGCCTGTCAGATTGAGGGATAGGCCAATTTTGAATAGGTAGATTGAGGTACTGATTTTGATTGACAGGTTTATATATAGGTAATGTCCCAAACATTTTCAACATTATTTTGTACATTTTCTTAATACTTAGCATCATCAAACTTCATTTTTGAGTGGATTTGGTCAATTTCTGGGAATCAAGACCACAAAATTTGGATTCAGCAGGATTTTTTGGTCTAGAAAACCCCTTCTTTTCATTTGGTATCACTCTAATAAAGACTCAAAAGAACCACATAAAACCCACTCTTCTCCATAGTTTGCAATAGTGAGCACACAAGGTCGCCCACTTTCATGGGGGGGTAGATGGGGCTAGAGGGGGGAGGCTTGTCACACTGTGCCCATAGGCGAGGTGCTAAGTGAGACCTCCTACCCTATATGCTTCTTGCCGTACCTGCGATTATCTGTGATACCTAGATAAAAATTATTTCAATTTACTCCTTTGCCCTATACGTATACAAGGGCTACACTCATTTGGACGCATGCACTTATTCGAGGCAGTATTGAATATTGAAGTTTGTGTGTTTGTCAAAGTCTTGTCTCTTGCAAAGACCAGCTCCTTTTCTCTGCTGGATTCAAATTGTGTGTACATTATATGTATTAGAAGTTTTATAATTAGCTAGGGTAACAGTATGAAATAACTGATACTTTGTTTTATCCAAGCTTGAAATTGTTTCTAAACTAAGATTGATAGGTACAATAATAACTAGACCTGTTGTTCAGTTTATTATGTAGTTGCGTTCAATCTGCTAGGAGATTAACGCTTCTGCTAGATATTTGAACCCCACAGAGAGGCCTTCTGATGACTCCTTCTGCTGCAGAATGCTTTCAGTAAATCCTTTATTAACAACATGAAGTCTGAATAATTCGTGATCATTCAAATCATGATTTATTTGTATTTGTTGACTGAGATCAGTTAACTCAGTGTATATTGTAGGGATGTCATTGACATTCGCTATATTGATACATCGCTATTATGTCAATATGTCAATATATTATATTGACAATTTTGATATGTCAATATAATCATGTCAATATTTTTTTCATGAAAAATGGTTCTCTGCCAGTGGAAAACCAAAGTATGCACTTGTATCATGGTGTCTGAATAGGCTAGCATCCAGTATTCCCTCAGAATGGTTGTTCTCCACCATATTTAGTAAGGAAGGGGGGATAGACATAGTGTCCTGAGTCTAACAATACTGCTTACAGTTGGGGTACTTATCCTTTCGACCAGCCTTAAGTCAGATTCCTGCCTTGCAGTATTCAGAGCTAGGAGTTTTGTGATTCATGTGGATGATTATCATGTGAAAATGTTCAGTGAAGATGATGGGACTGGTGTTCAACTACCATTAGCCTTTGTTTTTGTTAGTTTTCTCAGCTTATTCAGGCAATAAACAGTGTTCCAAATGTACTTAATAGTTTAAATATTATATCGCAATACATTGATATATTGACAAATATAATTTATGTCAATAATCGATAGAGTGAGTTGATAATCATATTATGTATTAAGTGTGAGGTTTTGCATCATAAAGATAAGGGATCAGTAGGTGCTTTTTCATATACACCTACATCACGTAACGACGGATGGCGCCACATGTTATGGACAATACCTCTCTGTAGCGACATGACCATGTATTTTTATCCACCAGTAGATAACCTTTGTTAATGATGTATACAGTAGGATCTAAGTCTGGACCAAAAATCTACTGGGAGATTGATGCCTCTGCTACATACTTGAACCCCACAGAGATGCCTTCTGATGACCCCCTCTGCTTCAGAATGACAAGCCTCCTACATTTACCACCAGGTGTCCTACCAGGGCTAAGTGAAGTACCAATTAGTGCCACTGGGGGGAGTTACAGTTACACAAATATGTCCGTAGACGCTGGCTGTGTGATGCCGGCGCCTCTCTCTGGCGCTACACGCACCAAACATTTGGTGTATATAAGGGAGTGCTCATTTTTTAACAACAGGGGGGGTAGGTGAGATTTTTTCACCCCCCCCGCTAGAGGGGTCGACATTTTTTACCCCCCCCCCCGGCAGGCCGAAAATCGCGCGCGTTCGCGCCCCTTTGTAGCATAGTAACGCGCGGGCTTTTTCCCTCAAAACAGGTTGAATTTTTTTCACCCCCCCCCCCAAGAGGGGTCTAAATTTCTTACCCCCCCCCGGTCAAGGGGGGGGGGTTAAGTTTTTTACCCCCCCCCCAAATCCATCACCCACCCCCTGTTGTTAAAAAATGAGCACTCCCTAAGGCCGCTTATACGCACCAAACGGTGCGGCCCAGTATTGGTTAAGGAAATGAAGACCCATCATCCCCGGGGGCGACACAGCCCTTTTCAAAATCTGACACGGGCGAGTAGTTTCAGAGTATTATAGGAGGTAGGCCTATGTGAAAGAGCAGTCTCAGAGTAGCATGGAGGGAGTAGTATGCTCAGAGTACCTCTTGAATCGACATTGATAACTGGTTCAATGTTGATTCAACGTTGATTCAATGTTGATCTGGATTCTGTGCCCACTGGGATGTGGTAGGGTATCAATATTCAATATTACTAGTAGTATTCAAGGCCTACATGTGCACTGAAGCCATGGGGAAAAGTCCCGAGGACTTGGCCTGAAGTAATAGGGATAAGTCCCTGGGACTTGGCTGCAAGTCCTTAGGACTTAGTGACTTATAGAGCTCTATTGTATTCCCCTTCCCCTATCCTTCAGCCTGAAGTCCCTGGGACTTACCTACCAGCCACCAGGTCCTTAGGACTTGAGAGCAAGTCCCCGGGACTTGACGTTTGGTATAGGCCTACCCTGGTATAAGATAGCCATGAAGACTGGACCCGGGATATAGCCCAGGCGATATGCGCAAGATTCAGGTGGAATCGTGCAAACTCGTCGTATAAGCATGAAATCGGATTGGCTTAAAGTTCATGTCCATAGGATCAATTTCAGAGATTGAGCCACCCAGAAAAAACATTATTCCTAGCAGAGCGGCCATTTTGTTTTGGCATCACTAAATCACACTTTTCCTGCAATAGCTCCATATTTAGGTGTGTTACAGTGACAAATAGTTGAACCAGTCATGTCATACTTGAAGTCCATGTCCATATGATCAATTTCAGAGTTGAAGCCATCTGAAAAATACATTATATCACCCATGGCAGCCATTTTCTATCGCCATCACCAAAACATACCAATATACACATGACCTTCATTTGACAATCAAAAAGTTATAAGATTGGGAAAAATAGGTGTGTCACTCATGTCATGCTTGAAGTCCATGTCCATATGATGAATCTCAGAGTTGGAGCCACCCGGAAAACTCATTATTAGAGTCAAAGCAGCCATTTTCTCTTACCCATCATTAAAACATACCGAAATACATGTTAACTCAATTTATTTCAAATGCTGGCCTATTATTGGGACAAATCATCCAGTTGGACATGTCATGCTTGAAGTCCATGACATCATGATAAATCTGAGGGTTGGAGCCAGCGAACAGACTCATCAATACAGCCATGACAGCCATTTTGTTCTATCATGATAAAAACCCACATTTCGTTCAATTATCCATAAAAAAAACTTATTAAGGGGACAAATTATTCTGTCTGTCATGGTGTGCCCAATGTTAGTGTCCATATTATGAATCCCAGTCATCCAGAAGAGCCATTGTTACAGTCATGGCAGCCATTTTGTTCTCTGATCGCTAAAGCATACCAATATACACATGCCCTTCATCGGACATTCAAAGAGGTATAAAATTGAGATAAATACTTCAGTCAAGCATATCATGCTTAAAGTTCATGTCAATGTGATGTATCTCAGAATTTGACCCACCCAGAAAGTCCATTATTAAAGGACAGGCAGCAATTTTGTTTTGGCATAACCAACTCAAATATTTCCTACAGTAATCCCACATCAAGGGTATTATAGTCACAAATAGCCATGTGCACCTTTAAGTCAATGTGAATATGACAAATGTAAGACCTGGAGTTATCCTGAAAACCCATTATTATGACCATGCCAGCCATTTTGTTCTCACATCCCCAAAAACATACCAATATATAAATACTTAATCTGACATACAAAAGGGTATTCAGATAAACAGTCATGTCATGCTTAAAGTCTATGTGCATATGATGAATCTCAGAGTTGTGGCCATCCTAAAAATACATTGTTACAGCCATGGCAGCCATTTTGTTTTACCATCAAGTAACCCAAGAAGTAAGCAAATTATGTAGAAAAGTTGTTCTATGACTCATATCATGGTCAAAGTCTGTGTCAGTATGTTAAGCCTCAGAATTGCAGCCTCGGAGAATGCCCCTTATTACAGCATTGGCAGCCATTTTATTCTCCCATCTCCCAAAACATACCCACATGCACATGACCTTCATCAGACCTATAAAAAAATATGATATGGTGACAATTAGGCCAGTCAGTGATAGATTTATTAAAGTCCATGTCCATACAACTGATCACAGAGTTGGAGCCACCCAGCAATCCCATTATTACAGCCATAGCAGCCATTTTTTTCTAACATTATGTGATATTATGAAGACTTAACCACTAATAATTACCATTCTTGTGAAATGCTGTGATGCATGGCATTGCTCTAATAAAGATTTGGCTTCGGTAAAGATAATGTGTACGTTGCAATGATGCCAAATGAAAATGGGTGCCATGGCTGTAAAAATGGTTTTTTTGGCTGGCTCCGACTCTGGGATTCATCATAAGTACATGGTCTTTAAGCATGACATCACTTACAGAACAAATTTTTCACACATGATACTAACTTGTTGGGTAAATGAAAAAAATGGGAGTTTTAATACTGGTAGAACAAAATGGCTGCCATGGCTGTAATAATAGTTTTTTTTGGGCGGCCCCAACTCTGTGATTCATTATATGGACATGGGCTATGAGTATGACATGAGTGACTGACCTATTTGTCCCAATATTATACCTCTTTGTAGGACTGAGAAAGGTCATGTGTATATTGTTATATTCACGATTGGAGAGCATAATGGCTGATGGGGCTGTAAAAATAGGTTTTCTGGGTCACTGGAGGTCTGAGATTCATCATATGGACATGAACTTTAAGCATGACATGACTGACATAACAGTTGTGTCAGCTTAATATATTTAATTGTTAGATTATTGAGGCATATAAGGGTTATAATGATGGTAGCACAAAATGGCTGCCATGGCTGTGATAATAGTTTTTCAGCGTGGCTCCAACTCTGGGATTCATTATATGGACATGGACAATGAGTATGACATGACTGACTGACCTATTTGTCTAAATATTATACCTCTTTCTAGGTCCGATGAAGGTCATGTGTATATTGGTATGTATTGGTGATGGGAGAACAAAATGGCTGCAATGGGTGGATTAATGGGTTTTCTGGGTGACTGCAAGTCTGACATTCATTATTTGGACATGGACTTTAACCATGACATGATTGACAGAACAGTTTGTCCACATAATAAACCAAAATGTTGAACAATTAAAACAAGAAAGGGATTTCATTATGGTAGAACAAAATGGCTGCCATGGCTTTAATAATCAATTCAAGGGGTAGCTCCAATGCTCAGATTCATGGTAATGCTATGGGCTTTGAACATGACATGTCAAACTGAAGTATTTTTCCTAATCATACACCTACATTTACCTTCAATTAAGATAATGTGTTTGGGGATACAGTTTTAATGATGGCAAAACGAAATGGCTGCCATGGCTTTAATAATGGGTTTTCCAGGTGGCTTCGACTCTTGCAGTCATCATATGGTCATGGACTTTAAGCATGACATGAGTAACTGGCCTTTTTGGCCCTATTCTATAACTTTTTGTAGGTCAGATGAAGGTTATGTGTATATTGGTATGGTTTGGTGATGGCAGAAGAAAATGGCTGCCGTGCCTGATATTTTGGGTTTTTCGGATGGCTCAAAGTGTGAGGTTCATCATATGGACAAGGACTTTAAGCTTGACATGATCAACTGACCCATTTCTCACAGTTATGCACCAAAAATATGGGGTTATTGTGACAATTTACAGATTCTGTGAAGCTAAAACAAAATGGCCGCCCCACATTCAATAATGCTTATTTTGGGTGGCTCTAACTCTGAAATTCATCTTATACATGTGGACTTCAAGCGTGTCTGATTTCACGCTTCTAGGACCATTTGCACGATTATTTCACATATCGCCTGGGCTAATAATAAGTCCCTGGAAATTGGCTGCAAGTCTTTAGGACTTAGTAACTTGGAAGGAGTAGTATACTCAGAATACCCCTCTAGGCCTATAGTCTGTGTCGGCTCATATGTGGTAGTCTCAGAGTACCACGGAGGGAGTAGTATGCTCAGAGTACCTCTAGTCTAGGCATATAGTGTATAGCCTATGTGGTGGAGTAGTCTCAGAGTACTATGTAGGGAGTAGTATTCTCAGAGTACCTGTAGGCACTACTGTGCTATACAGTATATCTGTTAAGGGAGTGTTCATTGGTTAGCTACAGGGGGACATAAATATTTCATCCTCTCCCAAGGGGGGGGGGATGGAAAAGATTCTGACACCACTTCAGGGGGGGCATACAAAATTCTACCCCTTTTGACAAAAAAAGAAATGTGAGTTACTAGGCCTTTAGTTCAAAGAAGAACACTCTCTAGGTCCGAGGATGGGGGGGAGGTCAATCCCATAGTAGCCTACCTCTATAGGCCTATATTGATATATATGTAGCACGTGGGGACGAACTTGCGGAGTCACTAGACGCCGCCCATTCTGTGAGTAATCTTAAAAAGCCCACTTTTCCCGTAATCTTAATAACGAAACCCCAATTTTCCCGTAATCTTAATCACGAAACTCAATCTAGTCCTAATAGGGGGGCCCCCTAACCCCCATTCTTCTTTTCCTTTTTTTCCATCTTTAATAATGGTGAGTACTGTTAAGACTTTAAGGTTATGCCAGAAGTGGAGATTTAAGATTACGCACAGAATGGGCGGCATCTAGTGACTCCGCAAGTTCGTCACTTGTTGCATATATGTAGGCCTATATGGTGGAGTAGTCTCAGAGTACCATGGAGGGAGTAGTATGCTCAGAGTACCCCTCTAGGCCAGCCTATAGCCTCTGTAGGCCTATAGCCTCTGTAGGCCTATGTGGTAGAGTACCATGGAGGGAGTAGTATGCTCAGAGTATCTCTAGGCCTATATAGTCTATAGCCTATGTGGTGGAGTAGTCTCAGAGTACTATATAGAGAGTAGTATGCTCAGAGTACCTCTAGGGATATAGCCTTTGTAGGCCTATGTGATAGAGTACCATGGAGGGAGTAGTATGCTCAGAGTACCTTTAGGCCTATAGCCTTTGTAGGCCTATGTGGTAGAGTAGTCTCCCCTAGTAGCAAACACACTGTGGCCCCGGATGGGGCCAGACTGTGTTTGCAAGTCTGGCCTGGAGTGGGCTAACCGACGGGCTCCCGTCGGTTTAGGGCACTGGGCTTTGGTCTGGCCCCGTACGGGCTTCCCATGTTGGGCCCAGATCGGGTTTTGGACGGGAAGCCCACTTTGGGCTCAGATCAGTTTTTGGACGGGCTTCCCACTTTGGGCTCAGATTGGTTTTTGGACGGGCTGAAAGTGGGTTCAGATCAGTTTTTGGACGGGTTGAAAGCGGGCTAAGATCGGTTTTTGGACGGGTTGAAAGCGGGCTAAGATCGGATAATTATGGCTTTTTAGAATCTATTCAATCATTCTCCAATGATTTCTTGTATTTGTTGAACCAGATATCCTACCCAGTGAACAAAAAAACGTTATTTTACGTCAAAATAACGTTATAAAATTTCATATAACGTTATGCCATAGTAAGGAGCCTTAGAGAAACGTTATTTAACTTTATATAACGTTATAAAATGTTGTATAACGTTTTTTGTTTACTGGGTAGGTCCTGCTAATCAACCCAAGGCATAATCATACTCTTCCTACCCAATAGTGGAAGTATCAAGCAGGCCTATTATCATCAGGTTTGAGCCAGATGCAGCATAGACAAGTGTCTATGGTGCACATTGGCCTTCAAAGCCATAGTTCATACCTACATGGGGCACATGAGTCTTGTATTAAGATTGTAATTCCACAGAAATAGTGTTTACACTGGATATCTGCTTAGAGAACCTCCTTTTCATCATTCAAATATATATTCTATCTTATTTCTAAACTGTGAGAACATCTATTCATTGTTTCCTATTCTACATCACTTTAACATTTTATTGTATTATTATATAATGTCAATTTCATCTGGCTTTGTTGGAAAACTCTAGGTATTGTATAGTAGTGACATCTGGTGTCAATCATCAGAACTATTAGACCAGTTGCCCTGTCCAAACCCAACCTCAGCCCTCATCGGCCCGGAGTGGGCTAACCGACGGGCGCCCGTTGGTTTAGGGCACTGGGTTTTGGTGTGGCCCCAAGTGGGCTGCCCGAATTGGGCTCAGAACGGGTTTTGGACGGGTTTCCTGTCATCTGGCCAACATGAACCCAAAGCGGGTAGCTCTCTTTGAAACTGATCTGAGCCCAAATCGGGCAGCCCGCTTTGAAACTGATCTGAGCCCAAAATGGGCAGCCCGATCGGGGCCACACTTCAGCCCAGCCATCTGCCCAACATGAAACCCAGCTCAGTTTTGCCCGACCTCAAACAGCCAATCAGAGCTAAAACCAAATTGGCCCCATGCGGGCTTGCTACTAGGGTCAGAGTACCATGGAAGGCATAGTATGCTCAGAGTACCCCTCTAGGCCTATAGCCTATGTAGGCCTATGTAGTAGAGTAGTCTCAGAGTACCATGGAATGCAAAGTATGCTCAGAGTACCCCTCTAGGCCTATAGCCTATGTAGGGCTATGTGGTAGAGTAGTTTCAGAGTACCATGGAAGGTATAGTATGCTCAGAGTACCTCTAGACCTATAGCCTCTGTAGCCCTATGTGGTAGAGTACCATGGAGGGAGTAGTATGCTCAGAGTATCTCTAGGCCTATATAGTCTATAGCCTATGTGGTGGAGTAGTCTCAGACTACTATGGAGTGAGTACTATGCTCAGAATACCTTAGGACCTGTAGTCTCAGAGTACCATGGAGGGAGTAGTATGCTTAGAGTACCTCTAGGCGGATAGCCTCGGTAGGACTATGTGGTGAAGTAGTCTCAGAGTACCATGGAGAAAGTAATATGCTCAGAGTGCCTCTTGGGCTATAGCCATGCCCCCAGGGCATTGATCAGTAATCTACCATTTGTATAAGTTGAGGCCATGCCCCCGGGGCATAGATCAGTAGTCTACAATTAGTATCAGTAAAGGCCATACCCCAAGGGCATGGATCAGTAGTCTACCATTTGTATAAGTCACGGCCATGCCCCCGGGGCATAGATCTGCTATGTACTATTTATTTAATTCAAGGCCATGCCCCCAGGACAGAGATCAGTGGCATACAGTTAGTATAAGTCAAGGCCATGCTCCCGGGGCATAGATCAGGAGTCTACAGTTTGTAGAAATCAAGGCCATGGCCCCAGGGCATAGATCAGTAGTCTACCATTTGTATAAGTCACGGCCATGCCCCCGGGGCATAGATCTGCTATGTACTATTTATTTAATTCAAGGCCATGCCCCCAGGACATAGACCAGTGGCATACAGTTAGTATAAGTCAAGGCCATGCCCCCGGGGCATAGATCAGGAGTCTACAGTTAGTATAATTCAAGGCCATGCCCCCAGGACATAGATCAGTGGCATACAGTTAGTATAAGTCAAGGCCATGCCACAGGGCATAGATCAGGAGTCTACAGTTAGTACAAGTCAAGGCCATGGCCCCAGGGCATAGATCAGTAGTCTACCATTTGTATAAATTAAGGCTATGCCCCCGGGGCATAGATCAGTAGTCTACGACTTCTATAAGTTAAGGCCATGTCCCAGGGGCATGTATCTGCTATGTACTGTTTGTATAATTCAAGGCCATGCCCCCTCGGCATAGATCAGTTGACTACCATTTGTATAAATTAAGGCCATGCCCCTGGGGCATAGATCAGTAGTCTAGCACTTGTATAAGGTAAGGCCATGCCCCTGGGGCATAGATCAGTAGTCTAGCACTTGTATAAGGTAAGGCCATGCCCCCGGGGCATAGATCTGCTATGTACTGTTTGTATAAGGTAAGGCCATGCCCCCGGGGCATAGATCAGGAGTCTACAGTTAGTATAATTCAAGGCCATGCCCCCAGGACATAGATCAGTCTCATACAGTTAGTATAAGTCATGGCCATGCCCCCAGGGCATAGATCAGGAGTCTACAGTTAGTATAATTCAAGGCCATGCCCCCAGGACATAGATCAGTGGCATACAGTTAGTATAAGTCAAGGCCATGCCACAGGGCATAGATCAGGAGTCTACAGTTAGTATAAGTCAAGGCCATGGCCCCAGGGCATAGATCAGGAGTCTACCATTTGTATAAATTAAGGCTATGCCCCCGGGGCATAGATCAGTAGTCTAGCATTTTTATAAGGTAAGGCCATGCCCCCGGGGCATAGATCTGCTATGTACTGTTTGTATACTTCGAGGCCATGGCCCCAGGGCATAGATCAGTAATCTACCATTTGTATAAGTTAAGGCCATGCCCCTGGGGCATAGATCTGCTCTGTACTGTTTGTATAATTCGAGGCCATGCCCCCAGGGCATAGATCAGTAGTCTACACTTTTTAAAAGTCGGCCCTTTTTAGAAAACTCGAGTTGCCTGAAACACACCTTGTTTTGTACTTTTCTATTGGATCCCTTCTGTACCTCAAGTACACAAGGCCCTGCCCTTCTGTACTTGAGATACACAACCCAGTGAGCACAAAATTAAGTTTAACATTGAATCCACATTGGATCAACATCAAATCAACATTGACAACCATTTATCAATGTTGATTCAATGTTCTGTTCCCACTGGGAAGGCACTCCTTCTCTACCTCAGGTTCACTTGGGGTGCCTTCTCTACCTGAGATAGACAAGGGACCCCTTCTCTACCTGAGATACAGAAGGGACACCTGTATCTGAGATAGACAAGGGGCGCCTTCTCTACCTCAGGTACACAAGGGGCGCCTTCTCTACTGCAAGTACACAAGGCATTGCCCTTCTCTACTTGAGATACACAAGGCACTCCTTCTCTACCTGAGATAGACTAGGGGCACCTTCTCTACCTCAGGTACACTTAGGGTGCCTTCTCTACATGAGGTAGACAGGGGACCCCTTCTCTACCTGAGATACAGAAGGGACCCTTTCTCTACCTGAGATACAGAAGGGACACCTTCCCTACCTGAGGTACAGAAGGGACACCTTCTCTACCTGAGATAGACAAGGGACCCCTTCTCTACCTCAGGTACAGAAGGGACACCTTCTCTACCTGAGATGAGAAGGGGCACCTTCTCTACCTCAGGTACACTTAGGGTGCCATTCTACATGAGATAGACAAGGGACCCTATCTCTACCTGGGATACAGAAGGGATCCCTTCTCTACCTGAGATACAAAAGGGACCCCTTCTCTACCTCAGGTACACTTGGGGTGCCTTCTCTACCTGAGATAGACAAGGGACCCCTTCTCTACCTGAGATACAAGGGATGCGAGTTAGGCTTATACACGAGATTTTATAGTAGTTATGCACATGAACTGAATTTTAAGGACAGAAAAATTTATTTTGGCCAAAAAAGTAAGGAAATCGTCCCTCCCCCAATATAATTTTAAGAACATATAAATATATTTAGGATTCCTAACTTGGTACACAGTTGGCCCAATACCCCTATTATCAGGCATGGGATTCTTCCGGATTTATCCTGATTTCCGGATTTTTGAAGGCCAAAAGGTCACCCCTGTGATTTGTGCAGATCCAATGAAAAAATATTTTAACATTAATGGGGGGGGGGTCTTAGTCTCTAGAGGCCTTCATGCCATGCAATGTATACAAAATGCCCCCCAGATGACCCAGTAAACAAAAAACGTTATACAACATTTTATAATGTCATATAACGTTAAATAATGTTCCCTAAGGCTCCTTACTATGGTATAACGTTATATGAAATTTTATAACGTTATTTTGACGTAAAATAACGTTTTTTTGTTAGCTTGGGATGTCTTTTGGCTGCTTATTGGATTTTTCATCAAAACCCGATCCCATGCCTGAATTATATATAGGCGAAATGATTTTTACCTACTAAAATATTTTGAAAATAGCTCCCCTGCCAACTTGGGAGGCCCAAATTACGACCAGTCACCGGAATTGACCATGGAGTCCCTTCTGTATCTCAGGTAGAGAAGGTGTCCCGTCTGTATCTCAGGTAGAGAAGGCACCCCAAGTGTACCTGAGGTAGAGAAGGCGCCCCTTGTCTATCTCAGGTAGAGAAGGTGCCTTCTGTACGTCAGGTAGAAAAGGGGTCCCTTGTCTATCTCAGGTAGAGAAGGGGTCCCTTGTCTATCTCAGGTACAGAAGGCACCCCAAGTGTACCTGAGGTAGAGAGGGGGTCCCATCTGTATCTCAGGTAGAGAAGGGGTCCCTTCTGTATCTCAGGTAGAGAAGGGGTCCCTTGTGTACCTGAGGTAGAGAAGGAGTGCCTTGTGTATCTCAAGTAGAGAAGGGCAGGGCCTTGTGTACTTGAGGTGTAGAAGGCGCCCCATGTCTATCTCAGGTAGAGAAGGCACCCAAGTGTACCTGAGGTAGAGAAAGAGTGCCTTGTGTATCTCAAGTAGAGAAGGGGTCCCTTGTCTATCTCAGGTAGAGAAGGCACTCCAAGTGTACCTGAGGTAGAGAAAGAGTGCCTTGTTTATCTCAAGTAGAGAAGGGCAAAGCCTTGTGTACTTAAGGTACAGAAGGGATCCAATAGAAAATGTTGACTTAATACAAAACAAGGTGTGTTTCCGGCAACCCAACCCTCTCTAGGTTCCTAAAAGGGGCCGACTTTTAAAAACTGTAGACTACTGATCTATGCCTTGGGGGCATGGCCTTGAGTTATACAAGCAGTACATAGAAGATCTATGCCCCGGGGACATGGCTGTAACTTATACAAGAGGTAGACTACTGATCTATGTTCCGGGGACATGGCCTTAACTTTTACAAATGGTAGACTCCTGATCTATGCCCTTGGGCCATGGCCTTGACTTATACTAACTGTAGACTCCTGATCTATGCCCTGGGGGCATGGACTTGACGTATACTAACTGTACGCCACTGATCGATGTTCCGGGGGCATGGCTTCAACTTTTACAAATGGTATGCTACTGATCTATGGCCTGGGGGCATGGCCTTGACTTATACAAATGTTAGACTACTGATCTATGCCCTGGGGGCATGGACTTGACTTATACTAACTGTACATAGCAGATCTATGCCCCGGGGGCATGGCCTTGACTTATACATTATGGTAGACTACTGATCTATGCCCTAGGGGCATGACCTTGACTTATACTAACTGTATGCCACTGATCTATGCCCCGGGGGCATGGCCTTGACTTATACATATGGTAGACTACTGATCTATGCCCTAGGGGCATGACCTTGACTTATACTAACTGTATGCCATGATCTATGCCCCGGGGGCATGGCCTTGACTTATACATATGGTAGACTACTGATCTATGCCCTGGGGGCATGACCTTGACTTATACTAACTGTATGCCACTGATCTATGTCCTGGGGGCATGGCCTTGACTTATACTAACTGTATAGAGCAGATCTATGCCCCGGGGGCATGGCCTTGACTAATGCTAACTGTATGCCACTGATCTATGCCTTGGTGGCATGGCCTTGAGTTATACAAGCAGTACATAGAAGATCTATGCCCCTGGGACATGGCCGTAACTTATACAAGAGGTAGACTACTGATCTATGTTCCGGGGACATGGCCTTAACTTTTACAAATGGTAGACTCCTGATCTATGCCCTTGGGCCATGGCCTTGACTTATACTAACTGTAGACTCCTGATCTATGCCCTGGGGGCATGGCCTTGACTTATACTAACTGTACGCCACTGATCTATGTTCCTGGGGCATGGCCTTAACTTTTACAAATGGTATACTACTGATCTATGCCCTGGGGACATGGCCTTGACTTATACTAACTGTACATAGCAGATCTATGCCCGGGGGGCATGGCCTTGACTTATACATTATGGTAGACTACTGATCTATGCCCTAGGGGCATGACCTTGACTTATACTAACTGTATGCCACTGATCTATGTCCTGGGGGCATGGCCTTGAATTATACAAATGGTTCATAGCAGATCTATGCCCCGGGGGCATGGCCTTGACTAATACTAACTGTATGCCACTGATCTATGCCCTGGGGGCATGGCCTTGAATTATACAAATGGTTCATAGCAGATCTATGCCCCGGGGGCATGGCCTTGACTTATACAAATGGTAGACTACTGATCTATGCCCTGGGGACATGGCCTTGACTTATACTAACTGTAGGCTACTGATCTATGCCCCGGGGCATGGCCTTAATTTATGTAAATGGTAGACTCCTGATCTATGCCCTGGGGGCATGGCCTTGACTTATACTAAATGTACGCCACTGATCTATGTCCTGGGGGCATGGCCTTGACTTATACTAACTGTAAATAGCAGATCTATGCCCCGGGGGCATGGCCTTAACTTATGGCTCAGTCTCACGACTTTGTAACAATTGGATCGTCTTTGACCGGGTGACATCTTTGACCGGGTGACGTCTTTGACCGGGTGACGTCTTTGACTGGGTGACGTCTTTGACCGGGAAACGTTATTATAGTATAACTTAGACCTATACAGTAAGAAATGGGTGGAAAAATTCAAAGGATATTTTCACACTATATGAAAGGAAATTTATTTAAATTTTGTTATATTTATATGTAGGCTCTTTTACATGCATTGTAGCATAATGTTATATTTCTTCATCTTGATAAAGGGATATCAATTTCTCGAAACGTTGATCATATTGTAACTGGTTCAGGATACAGGGATTGTATTCCGAGCCAACAGATTCGAAGAATAGGTTGTATTAATCATATTTCTTTATTTCAATAGATCAAGCACAGTTACAGAATGAGATATATTCTCAGGTCTTATTAATTCAGTTCACTCCCCACTCCCATACTCAAGTATGCCTCAGAACCCCACTTCTACAGGAATGGGGGATAGGGGTTCTATAGTTGGGGCTATGCTGGCTTCATACAGAAAGGTTCCTCCAACAGTTCCCACTCCAGCATGAGAGTTGGGAAGGTGGAGAGTATACCTGTCACAGCATTCTCCAGGACTTGGAGACATCTGTGACAGCAACCAACCTGTAGGGAGCCCAGCTCCAACAGTGGGACTACAGCAGGGATCTGGGACCCACTGCTGTGTAGCACTCTATGAACTGGCATGAGCCAGCCTCAAGGAATACCTTGCTGGTGTTCTGGCAGGCAGGCCTTATATACCTGCCCCTGGTCAAGGTTCAGTGGGCAGAAATCCGGGAGTCCCAGGCACCCAGCACCACCAGCAGCAGGTGGGAGGGGGGCCTGTACCCAGTGACCGCGGGACCTTGCCGGGAAACTTCGGGTAACCGGGCGGGAGCCCCGGCAGCCGGCGTGAGGGTGAGAGGAGTAAGGCGGATCGCTACACTATCTACATACCATTGCAACAACATGAGTTGAACTACTGATGTAAACCTTGTCATTTAATAAACTTGTCAACTGTACTTGCCCTCGTTTGGTTTTGTGTGACTCCCATCATGTTTCAAGAGGGGTAGTTAAGAAACTAAATTATCTTTCAAATGAGACCATTTAGGGCATTGTATCTAGTCTGGTCTCTGAAAAAGACTCATTCAAAGTTGGTAGTAAAATGTTGAATTTTTGCATTTTTTTGCCATTTGGCTCAAAACGGATGTTTCACCCTACTACTTGTACAGCATGATCAAACGTACCAAAAACATGAAAATTTACTTGCACAAAATATTAAATGCTGACAGTGATGATGAAAACGGTACAGCTTGGGGTCCCCTTAAGAAAATATGTGTCTATTGTGATAATAAGAGGTCTATATGTGATAAAAGTCAGCTGTTCTATGTGAAATATATGACAAAATCATGCTATTTGGGGCCAGGCTTCTCAAAATCCCAATCTAAAGTATATTTCTCGGTCCAAAATGGCCGACATTTGGAGGATTTATACCATATTATCAAGCATAATGGATCTATAACCAACAATTAATGGTTTCTAGTACAGTATGTCTACAAAATATTACTATATTGCAAGACTGACAACAATAGTAACCACAATTAGCCCTTGAGAAGTATTGCTGAGTGTTCAATTCTCCCTGATTTAATGGTATTTATGGGTATAAATGCACCAAAAAGGACACATTCCCACCAATTATTTATGAGAAAAACATAAATTGCTCAACAATTATAGATATTTTACTTTATATTTATGGTATATTTGCATGTATCAATTTCCTGGAACAAAAGAAAACCCTTCATAGCCTTATCTATGTGGGTACACTAGAGAGGCAAAGTAGGTGTATTCACTGGCCCTTTCTTGATGACTGGAGCTATAACTGTAGGCTACTGATCTATGGCCTGGGGGCATGACCTTGACTTATACAAATGTTAGACTACTGATCTATGCCCTGGGGGCATGGACTTGACTTATACTAATTGTACATAGCAGATCTATGCCCCGGGGGCATGGCCTTGACTTATACATTATGGTAGACTACTGATCTATGCCCTAGGGGCATGACCTTGACTTATACTAACTGTATGCCACTGATCTATGCCCCGGGGGCATGGCCTTGACTTATACAAATGGTAGACTACTGATCTATGCCCTGGGGACATGGCCTTGACTTATACTAACTGTAGGCTACTGATCTATGCCCCGGGGCATGGCCTTAATTTATGTAAATGGTAGACTCCTGATCTATGCCCTGGGGGCATGGCCTTGACTTATACTAAATGTACGCCACTGATCTATGTCCTGGGGGCATGGCCTTGACTTATACTAACTGTAAATAGCAGATCTATGCCCCGGGGGCATGGCCTTAACTTATGGCTCAGTCTCACGACTTTGTAACAATTGGATCGTCTTTGACCGGGTGACATCTTTGACCGGGTGACGTCTTTGACCAGGTGACGTCTTTGACTGGGTGACGTCTTTGACAGGGAAACGTTATTATAGTATAACTTAGACCTATATAGTAAGAAATGGGTGGAAAAATTCAAAGGATATTTTCACACTATATGAAAGGAAATTTATCTAAATTTTGTTATATTTATATGTAGGCTCTTTTACATGCATTGTAGCATAATGTTATATTTCTTCATCTTGATAAAGGGATATCAATTTCTCGAAACGTCGATCATATCTACATACCATTGCAACAACATGAATTGAACTACTGATGTAAACCTTGTCATTTAATAAACTTGTCAACTGTACTTGCCCTCGTTTAGTTTTGTGTGACTACCATCTCTCCAAAGTAGTTATATTTCTTCCTCTGCTCGGTCAAAGACATCACTTTCTATATTATGTGGAATTTGAAGAGGTACACTGTCCAAAGTATTATGCAATTTCCATCCACATATTTTCTCTAATAGTAGAGATATAAGAAAAAAATGAATAAATGAAAAATAGCCTTTTCTAGCCTCCTGGTCAAAGACGTCACCCGGTCAAAGATGTCACCCGGTCAAAGACAATCCAATTGTTACAAAGTCGTGAGACTGAGCCTTATACAAGTGGTAGACTACTGATCTATACCCTGGGGACATGGCCTTGACTTATACAAATGATGACTACTGATCTATGGCCCGGGGGCATGGCCTTGACTTATACTAACTGTATGCCACTGATCTATGTCCTTGGGGCATGGCCTTGAATTAAACAAATGGTACATAGCAGATCTATGCCCCGGGGGCATGGCCTTAACTTATACAAACTATAGACTACTGATCTATGCCCTGGGGGCATGGCCTTGACTTATACTAACTGTAGGCTACTGATCTATGCCCTGGGGGCATGGCCTTAACTTATACAAATGGTAGACTACTGATCTATGCCCTGGGGGCATGGCTATCGGCCTAGAGGTACTCTGAGCATACTGCTCCCCCCATGGTACTCTATCACATAGGCCTACATAGGCTATCGGCCTAGAGGTACTCTGAGCATACTACTCCTTCCATGGTACTCTGAGACTACGCTACCACATAGGCCTACATAGGCTATAGGCCTCACGCTACTCTGAGCATACTAGTCCCTCCATGGTACTCTGAGACTACTCTACCACATAGGTTTACATAGGCCATAGGCCTAGAGGTACTCTGAGCATACTAGTCCCTCCATGGTCCGTTATAGCAGTCCATCAAACTATAAGATATATGTAAATATTGACTACGTGGTGTCTATCACTATAATACATCCAGCAATTGAGAATGGGAGAACGAGATAAAGGGATAAAGGGAGAACGGGGATAAACATAGAAGGGGATAGACGGAGAACGGGATAAATGGAGAAGGGGATAAACGGAGCAGGGGATGAAGGGAGAACAGGATATATGGAGAAAGGGATAAACAGAGAACGGGATAGACGGAGAACGGGATAAACGGAGAACGGGATAAACGGGAGAAATGGAGAACGGGAGAAACAGAGAACGGGAGAAACGGAGAAACGGAGAACGGGATGAACGGAGAAAGGGAGAAACAGAGAACACATAGGTACCAATATAATCCGACAAAACGAAAATCGCGAATATCTTCGCTGTTTACGCTCCGATCGGCCCGATTTTCGGAAGGGTATGAGAACTTTAAAATTGTTTCTGGGTCAAAATCGTTTCGGGGCTCAAAGTCGGTTTTGGGGGCAAAATCGGTTTTGGAGGCAAAATCATCTGCAGCTCACGCCGCCCCCCGGCCAACCCGACACGTCGAACCAGAAACGAAGCTGCAACGAAGATGGTGTTGCTGCTGACCCTCCGATCAACTCGCTTTTTCGGCCGAGATGTAAAACAGCGGTTACGCGCTGCCGGGCACTGACGCCCACAGCCACCTGCTCACCCCCAGCCACCTGCTTTCCCAAAGCCACCTGCTCACCTACAGCCACCACCTGGAATTCGATTATATATGACTTCCAACATATGAAATTAGGGTAGCTTCTTCTGGTGATTACGATTCTGCTGTCAGAAATGAGAAAAAACGTATTGTACTAAAGTTAGACACTCTCCTACTGCCCTGGGCGGGTGGGACACGGCTCAATGAGCCTATAATTATAACCTGAGCGGACTGAGGTGTATAGCATCGTCACAACACTTTCCTGCTGACCTGGGCGGGTGGGACACGGCTCAATGAGCCTATAATTATAACCATAGCGGACTGAGGTGTATAGCATCGTCACAACACTTTCCTGCTGACCTGGGCGGGTGGGACACGGCTCAATGCGCCTATAATTATAACCATAGCAGACTGAGGTGTATAGCATCCTGGGGGGACGAGGTACAGCCTACTTGACCACCTAACCAGGCTACTTAAATAGGCCGCCCTGACCACTCAAAGGCCGCCAAAGTCTAGCACATGATCAGCCAAGCATACCGAAATGTAGCTCTCTTTGTTCTATAGTATACACATTTTGCTCACTAACTACCATTAAAACCAAAAATTGTATCTAACTGAAATAGCCAATCTTTCGCAGGAATTTGTATCATACAGTACAAGAAAAAAAGAAAGATGCACACCTACAAATTGATTCAGTACATTAGAAAACATAGCATTAAGCCCATTCAGTTGGACCAAAGAGAGAAATCAGCCTATTTCAGGCACTTTTTTTCTTAACATGGCTTGAAACACCTCAAGATATGAAGTTATATCTCTGAAACTGTGGGTAAAGTTGGATATGATTCCAAAGAACACTAATCCATGACTCTCATCCCTATAGTGCAAAGCATTATAGCATTTAGAAGCATTATAGTGAAATCTGAGACCCCTATAACAAACATTGGCTACGCGCCATTACATAACACTACAACACTAGAGCAATCCACGTAGCCAATAACTACTCTACCACATAGGTTTACATAGGCTATAAGCCTAGAGGTACTCTGAAAATATTGCTCCCTCCATGGTACTCTAAGACTACCACAGATAAACCGACATGAACTATAGGCATAGAGGGGTACTCTGAGCATACTACTCCTTCAATGGTACTCTGAGACTACAACACATAGAGGAACTCTGAGCTTACTAGTAGTTAGTCCCTCCATGGTACTGGACCTCCTGGGGACTTACCCGCAAGTCCTGTGGGCTTGGCCGCAAGTCCTGGGGACTTGAACGCAAGTCCCTAAGACTTGATATTTCTTTAAGAAGTCCTGGGGACTTAATGACAAGCCCTCCCTGGTACTCTGAGACTACTCTACAACATAGGTTTACATAGGCTATAGGCCTAGAGGTACTCTGAGCATACTACTCCCTCTATGGTACTCTGAGACTACTCCACCACATAGGCTATAGACTACAGGCCTAGAGATACTCTACCACACAGGCCTACAGAGACTATAGGCCTAGAGGTACTCTGAGCATACTACTCCCTCTATGGTGCTCTGAGACTACTCCACCACATAGGCTATAGACTACAGGCCTAGAGATACTCTACCACACAGGCCTACAGAGACTATAGGCCTAGAGGTACTCTGAGCATACTACTCCCTCTATGGTGCTCTGAGACTACTCCACCACATAGGCTATAACCTATAGGCCTAGAGGTACTTTACCACACAGGCCAACAGAGGCTAAAGGCCTAGATGTACTCTGAGCATAGTACTCCCTCCATGGTACCCTGAGACTACTCTATCACACAGGCCTACAGAGACGATAGGCCTAGAGGTACTCTGAGCATACTACTCCCTCCATGGTACTCTGAGACTCCCACACATGGGCCGACATGGGCCGACATAGGCTATAAGTATAAGCCTAGAGGGGTATTCTAAGCATACTACTCCCTCCATGGTACTACTCTACTACTCTACCACATACCGTATTTCCTCGTGTATAAACCGGGCCTGAGTATAAGCCTGCCCAGTAAACAAAAACGTTATACAACGTTATATAACGTTTCTCTATGGCTCCTTATTGTGGCAAAACATTGTACAACGTTAAAAACGTTACTTTGAAGTAAAATAACGTATTTTTTGTTAGCTGGGTGCCCCGTATATAAGCCTGGGGGAAAGCTGACTTAGCGTTGTATAAGCGGGGCCCGAGTACAGCCGGAGTATAAGCCCGGGGGTGCAATATGTTTTTGATAAAAATCACATTTCAGGCCATATATATAAGGGAGTGTTCATTTATTATTTACAGGGGGGGTGGTGGGTTTGGGGGGGGGCGTAAAAAATTCTGACCCCTCTTGAGGGGGGGGGCGTAAAAATTGAAGCCCCTTTTTAGCGCGTTACTATAGTTCAAAGGGGGGGGGTGGCGAAAATTTTTCACCGCCTTCGACGAGGGGGGTCTCGGAACGTTCCACGTGCTCTCGAGGGGGGGGGGCGTAAAAAAATTTAGCCCCTCCGCGCGAAATCTCACCACCCCCTCCCTGTAATTAATAAAATTAATTTGAAAATGTCTGACCCCTCCTGAGGGGGGGCATAAAAAATTCTGACCCTTCTTGAGGAGGGGGGGCGTAAAAATTGAAGGCCCTTTTTAGCAAAAAAAGCCTGGGCGTTACTATAGTTCAAAGGGGGGGGCGAACATTTCTCGGTGTCTTCAGCGGGGGGGGGGGGGGGCGAAACGTCCCACGCGCTCTCAAGGGGGGGGGGGGTAAAAAAAATTCGCCCCTCCGCGCGAAATCTCACCACCCGGGCCCCCCTGTAATTAATAAATGATCACTCCCTTAAAGGGGGCGGATTTCTTCACATTTTAGGGGGTTAGGGAGTGATCATTTTTTAACAACAGAGGGGGTGGTGGGTTTGGGGGGGGGGGCAAAAAAATTTGGACCCCTTGACCGGGGGGGGGCAAAATAATTTAACCTGTTTTGTGTCAAAAAATCGACATGTGACATGAGGCCTAGTGACATGCGACATGCGCTTTGAAATTATAGTGACAGAGGACAAGAGCAATTATTAAAATCGACATGGGACATGGGGATTATTAAGCAACATGGACATGCGACATGGCCATTTCTTAAAATCGACATGCGACATGGGGGGCCCCCCATCTACACCCCCCAAAAAGCCCGCGCGTTACTTTGCTTCAAAGGGCCCGTGCGCGAGCCGATTTTCGGCCGTAAGGGGGGGGGGGGTAAAAAATGTTGACCCCTCGACCCCCCCCCCCCACTGTTGTTAAGAAATGATCACTCCCTTATCCCGTCAAAAGGGGGGTGTTTTGGTGGATTTTTGTCCCGCTAAAAGGGGTATAAATTTGGGGTGATGTACGCACATGGTATCACATTGTCAGAGTGCCCCCCCCCCCCGCTAACCCCCCCCCCCCCCTCCCTCTGTGACGGGAGAGACAGCACCTGCTCCCGTGAGATGTGTTTGACAGTGATCGGTCTCCCAGCCCTGCTCCCACGGCGATGCAGTAGCCAGCACTCGCGGTCTGCATGCCATGCTTTAATCACTCGTTTTCCACTACTTATCCTTGGCAAACTTTAATGAATTATGATCGTACATGATCACACAACAGTGTTTGATAATGGTATCCATTTATTTAATGCTACCATTAATGGTTCAGGTGTCTAGTTGACCGAAACCTACGACAAGTCTCAGCTTAAACAAAACAATGGACCAATCCGGATGGAGTGTTGGGTAGACCGAAGCTGGTTCCTGGTAAGATCAGCAAACACGCAGTGTTGCACAGCTAGACGTTACCAAATATGTCTCATGGGACTAAATGTTTTTTCCTCTGTGAATCTAGTGGAGTGTGTAAATCTTAGCATTATCTCCCAGTCCTTCCATACTGCACATTGATCATACGGAACATATGACTGGTATCCACGGGTCCAGTGCAAGGATTGTTTTTTATACAGTGTATCGAAGCAGGTGACGTCTCCGGGCAACCTACTACCCTGACCTCTGCACCCATGCAGTAAGGTAACACCATCTACATCTAAGGGTTCCGATATATTTGGCCATCGCGGATATATGGCCCCCTGTTGGATGCATCAGCTTTCTATAAAATAAATTGATATTTTCACATTCTAGGAGAATTGGGCCCAAAGGTTGGTGGGCATCATCTGTGCATTAGCCGTGCGTCAGCTTTCTATAAAACAAACGGTTTTTAAAACCTTCACTTTTAATGCAATTTGCGCCAAAAAGTTCGTTTACATCATCTGTGCATCAGATGTGCATTAGCTTTCTATAAAATAAATTTGACTCCAAAACCGATTTTGACCCCTGACAGATTTTGACTAGATTTTGACTCCTAGGTCCATTTTGATTCAAATTTAATTGACTCAAATGTCAGGTGAGAATAATCAATGAGACATCAATACAGCTAATTATTTTTAAATGGTTTGAGTAAATATCAAGTCGGGTAGGCTTAAGCACTGAGCCACGTATTTCGCCAAAGCTGAATAACAAGCCCCCGTATTTCCTCAAACCTCCGTATTTCGCGAAAACTTCACTTCCCGTTGCGCGTAAGGATACCTAAGGTCAGCGGTTCAAAATCCCCGACAGAATCTTCCAAATCTAGCCTGGCCGAGATGGCTGAGTGGTTAGCGCTCTCGCCTTCCACCGCCGCGGCCCGGGTTCGATTCCCGGACGATGCGCGACATTTTCGTTACGAATTCGTCGTCATGATACTTTTTTTCATTGGCTTCGCTTGGGTCTTAAAATACATTATCTTTAATGGAAACATAGCCTAGATACTACAAAACATCCTATATTTACACGTACAATAGCTGATTTAGGCCCTAACCCCCCAGAAAATTTGGTTGAGGCTTCTTAACTTGATGGATCGGCGAAAAAATGTATCGTAAAATTTTCCCATAGACAAACAGTGGCGCCGAAATCTCGACTGGCGTGTGAAAGCAGGGGCGGTATGATCAGTCTTCAAGCATATTCTTTGCAACGTTATACTACAAAGCCTCTGCTCGGAGAGTGCAGCTGATCAGCTGATCGTTGGCCTATATTCAGATTGAGACGATATCATAATTTTTTAATTGACTTCGTTTGGGGGTTAAAATACCCTATTTTTGCTTGAAACCAAGCCTAAGCTCTGCAAACATCCCATATTTACACGTACAATAGCTGAATTAGGCCCTAGCCCCCCAGAAAATTTGGTTGAGCCTCTCTCAGTTGATAGATCGGCGAAAAATTGAGACGATCAACTTGCCAGCGGTTCAGGCCGGTCTTGAACTTAAACTTGACCTAGATCTAGATCTAGATTTTTCGGGAGACGGTATATTTTTCAGCGATAGAGGACGATTCATACTTTTATTGTGTTTTTAAAAAGAAATTAATATAATAAAATGCAAAATAAGGCCTAATTTGCACAAATAAAGACGATATAGGCGATCGAAGGGGGGGGGGGCTATTTTTTTGCGGAGGTGCACAGACCGGAAGTGTGTATCGAGCAAGGTGTCATGACGGCGTCGAGGCGTGTTTGGAGACGATTCAGGTTAATAAAATGTCCTTTTCTCCTTTAATACTTGACATCTGCATTTAAAAATAAATACAGGATCAGTTTAAGTTTTGTATTTCCCCTCCAGATTGAAATCTCAAAGCCCCGTATTTCGTTGAAACCCTTTATAAGGGCCTTTCGATTTCAATCTGTCGGGGAAATACAAAACTTAAACAAATCCTGTATACTTATTTTTAAATGGTTTGAGGAAATATCAAGTCGGGTAGGCTTAAGCACTGAGCCTCGTATTCCGCAAAAGCTGAATAACCGGACCTCGTATTCCGCTAAACCTCCGTATTTCGCAAAAACTTCATTTCCGGTATAGCGTAAGGATATCTAAGGTCGGCGGGTCAAATTCGCCAACTGAGGATTCCTAAGCAACTGTGGCCGAGATGGCCGAGTGGTTAGCGCTCTCGCTTCCAACCGTGGCCACCAGGGTTCGATTCCCGGACGAATATGTAGTAACGTCTCGTTTTTCTAATCATTCATTTTTTCGCCGAGCGATCAAGTTAAGAAGCCTCAACCAAATTTTCTGGGGGGGTAGGGCATAAATCATCTATTGTACGTCCAAATATAGGATCTTTTCTCTTCTGTGCGCTATGTTTCTTTCAATATAACTTGATTTTAAACCTAATAACCACCTTTTTTTTTCGGGGAAGTTGATGAAACCACTCGCGCCCTGCCCCTGTCAAGCGCAAGCCGGGCGGCCACATTTTTATCGTCTCAATTTTTCGCTCCCTCTGCTGCAGAATGACAAGCCTCCTACATTTACCACCAGGTGTCCTACCAGGGCTGGTTAAGTACCTGCTAGTGGCACTAGGGGGAGTTACTGATTCACATATACGTCACATATATTGCTCAGAATATTAGGAGGTAAACCCTATAAATAATATGTAGCATAGCATTTCTATATCAACCCATGTGCTTATATGAGAGCTGCACTCATTTGAGACCCATGCTCTCATTCAAGCCACTATTGAATATTGAAATATATGTACATGTATTTGTCTAGTATATGACCTACTTTCCCTGGAAGAATTACGCTTTTTTTATGCATTAGAATTTTCATCATTTGACTAGGATGTATACATGTGTGAAAACGTTGATGCATTTTGCATCCAAGCTTAAAATTCTGAACAACTGGGCCTATTGCAGAGTTCACTATGTTGCCAATGAGTCGGTGTCTAGATTTGTGGACCATACAACCAGCAACAGATCGTCTTAGGGGTTTGAAGAACAAGACTTAATTACATATACCATGTTCGACATAATAACCGCGCCCTCCCCCTAATAACCCCCCCGCCCCCTTTTGGGGGCATTTTTAGACTAGAACTAAGACTCAAATTAAACGATTTTGGAGACAATTAAACCCGTAAGTCTCAAACGCCATAACAATTAATTTATAAGAGCCCCGAGTAATTATTATGACGAATATGGTAAATCATTGCAAATATTCAGAAATATGCTAGAAGTAGCAGATGAATGGAAGGAGTGACAGAAACAAATAAATGTGTTTTTTTCATTGTGTTTATTCCAGAATACAATTTTCCAACCAACAAGTGTGTACAGGCAAGGGAAAAGGGTACTCCCAAAAGTCAACTTTAAGATTTATGCCATAAGCTTTCCAATGAGACATTACACTAAAAGATGTCCATTCTAGTTTTTGAGAAATGGCTTCATGAATATGTGTGGGCATTGCCCCTTCCAAAATCCCAATAAGCTCCAAGTCTTATACTTTCCAAGTTATCCCTATTTAATTAGCATAATTATTATGGTTACAAATTCATGATAGAATTTCATTCTTTAGGTCATAAAATTTGATCTAGAAATGATAATTTTATTCTGGTTTGACCGTAGCAATCCTCATGAATCATCCTATCAATGGGGATCTTATTTTCTTCTATTTGGAATAAAAAAGGCACCCATTTAGGCTTCAAAACGTTCTTTTTACATTCCAAATATGGAAGCTTTTTAACAAAAATGGAACGTTTTGTGTAATCTTATTGAATTCTTCAGAAAAAAAGTACCTTAAAGCAAATTTTAGTCTGTTTCTGTCATAAGAGGCCATAGTGGCGCCCCCCTAGTGGCCAAAATCGGAACTAATCCCGCGGGGACTATCCTTTCTACTTGGCTGCTCACAAATGATCTTCATACACTGTATCCTAGAGTGAATCTTGTTAGTATTAATGTATAAATGTAACAGCCCAGTTATTTAAAGATAAATGCTAGTCGCTGGGAGGTTGTGAGATTCTACTGATTTAATCTAATAACTTTCAATTATATTACGTTGGTATATTGCAATATAAATAAAAAAGCAATATAATCCATATGTCACGCTGCTAACTTTTATGGTATGGCCATCTAAACAAAAAATAGCTTAACTAGGTATGAATGGGAGAACCGTATTTTTTTCACATTATCTATGATGGGTTATCCCCCTCTACTTAATAATGTACGAAACTTTACAGGTGTGTAGAGTAGAATGTTTGTGAACATTTTAGAAAAAGAAAAATTGGGTTCATTGTTGAAATGAAAAATAAAGATGATAAACATAGGTTTAATTACGTCATCTTGAATAAAGATATTTAATTTGGGCACCTTGGTAAGGATGTAAGGATGTGAGTAAAGTCGAAATTTGGGAATTGAGGAATACAGATTTTTGCCACCCAGGTTTTTACTGTAACCAGCGGTAGCTTTTGTATCAGAAGGATCTGAGTACATGTATGTGCCAATGCTCTTGGTTATGTGTTAGTAAATCACCAGTTCTATTAACTGTATCATACTTAGGGAGTGCTCATTTTTTAACAACAGGGGGGGGTGGTGAGATTTCGCGCGGAGCGCGCGAAATTTTTTCACCCCCCCCCCGCTAGAGGGGTCGAAATTTTTTACCCCCCCCCCCGGCAGGCCGAAAATCACGCGCGTTCGCGCCCCTTTGTAGCATAGTAACGCGCGGGCTTTTCCCCTCAAAACAGGTTGAATTTTTTTCACCCCCCCCCCCAAGAGGGGTCTAAATTTTTTACCCCCCACCGGTCAAGGGGTCCAAATTTTTAACCCCCCCCCCAAATCCACCCCCCCCCCTGTTGTTAAAAAATGAGCACTCCCTTAGCCTTTGTGAGTGCGTCAGCCCTGTATGGGGAGCATGATGCGTGAAATAAGCATTGTTTAGTTACTCATTATGATGACCAAACGGCATAGTTATGAATTTAATCACAATCATAGAGTTAATGTACCTTAAGGTGGTTGCCTACCATCAAGAACACGTTCATTGCGACGATTTCTGCGCACCTGCCGTGTGTAGCCCGCCCTATGCATTAGTATGCAAAACTGAGAGATGGACTGACCAAGGAGCGAACTCACAACCCATGGTGTTGGAGTTCAGCGCTGATCCTACTGCGCCATAGAGGCTGGTCTGCTGGTGGTCATACCTGTGAATATGTGTTCACTGCCTTCTGCTGTATAGGTTATTATTACTTTTTTATTTTCAATTGCCAAAAACAACTGAATTATGCACGGGACCATATGTTAAAATAGATACCAATAATTCAGAAATGATCTGAAGAATATGTTGGGGGAGTTTAAGAAAAATGATGATACTTTTACTACCATTACTCACGAAATAAATGAGTTCCTGGTCTAGTGTTGGAGAAACAGTTATATTTTTCGAAATTCGATATTTAAAAAAGTAGCTCGTGACCCCCTACTTTTCTTTTCACTACTTTGTTTCAAATTATGTAAGGTATATTGTGGAAATATTTGGAGTGAATCTAGATACTTTGGATCCATGATAGGCAACCACCTTAAGCACAAACACAATTGCGTAGTATCATAGTTCTAAAATATAATAAGTAGAGGTACAATATTAACGTAGTACAACTGGGTTTATCTCTTTCAACATGTATGTACCATAAATTTCTGCGTAGAACCCGCATGTCATAAAATAACCCACACCACGATTTTGGAACAATCCTATATCCCGCACCTGGGGTCTACAAATTACTATTGTACTGTACTATAGTTCTAAAATACCTCGTATTACCTGCACCTAGGCTGTGAGGATTCTGTTTACTCATGGGGGTTTGGCTATCAATAACCCGCGGGTTATACGCAGAATACATGGTAGTATGAAATACCATGGTAATTCATATACAATTCGATCCATCACTCAAATACATTCCTCCTCTTAATGGAAGAGTCAATTTCTTCCAAAATTCCACATCTGACTTCACTAGTAGAAGGGTCCCTTATTTTCAAAGGGGAATCGCATTCCTGGCCTGTAATAAAATAAAAATAGACATAACACACTCATACTGGATTTTCATGGTTATAAGAGAGAGCTCATTCTTTAACAACATTTAGGGGGTGGTGGATCTGAGGGGGTAAATAAATTTAGACCCTTGAACGAGGGATAAGAAATTTCACTCCCAGGCCACACCAAAAAAAAAGGTGGTCTACAGATTTTCTTTTTTTTTAAATGGTGAGAGCGAGCGAATTTTTTTTTTTCCAATATATTTTTTGTCTTGTGGACTTTAACCTTGAATCAAGTGGAGCGGGCAACTTTTCTTTTTCTTTTTGATGAAACTTTTTTCTAAACCCCCAAATTTGGCTATCGATCAGAGAAGGGCCACCCAAAAAAAACTGATTTCTTAGAAAATGATGCGGGCGCATCCCTAGACACTTTACTTTTTCAAAAGAAGTAAAAGTTTACATTTTCGAAAGTATGTTGCAGGAAATCCGTAGACAAACTTTTTAATTTGGTGTGGCCCCAACGAGAGAGGGTGAAACAGGGTGACATATTTTTAGCAAAAACGCGAAAAACCTTTATGTTTGACCTGTTGAGGCCCTTCTAGGGGAGGTGAAAAATAGTTTGTGCATCTGCGAGGAATTCGACAACCAATATGAGAAGGTTCATTTCTTAATTGGTTGCACACACCTACCGTGGTGGGAAGCCTGTGTGCAGGTATAAGCTAGAGGAGTTTACTGATCCAAAAAAACTAAGTCTGCAAAAGTTGACATGGGAGGCTTTTTATCTTTTTTTTTACTCGTAGGCTAAAATATATACGATAATTTACGTTTTCGCGACCAAAAATCAAATTGTCTTGGTAAAGAAATAACTGACCTTTAAAAAGTGAATAAAATGTGATTTATTTCTATACCACTGCATTGCTGGCATTATTAGCTGGCATTATTACCAAATATGACAATTTTTTATCAGGTTTTTCATTAAAAAGAATTGGCAATAAAATAGTTTTCATCAAAACCTGAGTTTTATGATGCACGCGATCATGAGAAACCACTTGATTGTTCTGCGTGGCCTTAGGCATGCCATACTAAAAACAGTTCTTCTAGTGGAGGGCTGGGGGAGACACTTACCGTGGTGCACCTACTCCGTAAGGCGGCTCGATAACCTGGCGAGGTGGGCGAATCTGCTCAAGGTTAGGAGCCTGCATCCAGCGGGAGCAGAAGCAGCCAACGACGCCCAGGATAAGCACGACCACAACCAGAACCATTGCAACAATGGCAATGATAAGAGCTGTAGAGATCACTGGTCTGTCACACACCACCCCCTCATAACCCGCAGAGCACCTGTAAATGGATTGTAACAGAATGAAGTAAGGGAGTGGTCATTTTTTAAGAACAGGGGGGGTCGGGGGATTTCCGCGCGAGCGGGTCGAAATTTTTTTGGTCCCCCCCACGGGAGGGGTCAACATTTTTCGGTCCCCCCCCTAGGCAGGTTGAAAATGAGCGCGGCTGACCCCTTTGAGCTATAGCAACGCGCAGGCTTTTTCGCTAAAAAGGGGTGTAAGTTTTTTGGTCCCCCCCTCAAAAGGGGTCCAAATTTTTTTGGTCCCCCCCCTTCAAGGGGTCCAAATTTTTTTGGTCCCCCCCCAAATCCAGCAACCCCCGCCCCCCCTGTTGTTAAAAAATGACCATTCCCTAAACGGATGAGGGCACTTTCACTTCATTTAAAGATTACTGCAACGCTTCTTCAACCTGAAAATGGTGAGGCCGTACCATAGCATGCTTAATCAATAAAGGTACACAGAAAAGTGATGTCACACATTTTGGATCTTTTCTGCTGTAAAAGGTTTCTTTCTTTTTCATTTCAACTTGGTCATGACATATTCATGATTGTATGTGAAGCCTTAATTGACTGTAATGAAATATATATCCTGGCACTTGTTGCATGTTATTACAAGTGTCCAACACCTCACCCCCAACCAGCCCTCACCTCCAGAGAGATCAAAATTTCTTGGCACTGCCATCAAGGGCATAGATATGTTTTAGACCCACTCTTTGAGCTACTCTAACATACAGATTATCTTGCTCTAAAAGCAAAATACTCCCCTTCTACATATATTGTTTTTTTAGGATGCAAGGTTGCAATCACCCGATGAAGGCCCTCCCAGGACGAAACTGTAGTAATGGTTTATTAAAGAAGTGGGTCCACCCCCCCCCCCAAAAAAAAAAACTCCGTTACTGGATGATACAGAATTAAATACTGTACCGTCGCATTTAACCACCAGATATTGAATAAGCACCAGTCTTGTATATATGCACTAGGAATAGGGAGCCTTCAAATATTTATCACTAAAAACTGATATTGAATAAGCACTTGTCTTTCATAAGTGTCAGGGTAATCATACATCCAAATCTATAGGGCTCCTAGGTGTTAGGCCATGGGCACGGCTATGTACAACCCCTGGTGCTTCCTTTGGTTGCCTCTAGATGGGGCCTAAGTCAGGATAGTGATCGCTTCAGTCTGTGTTACCCTGAAGACATGTGAATAGCACTGACCCTCAGTAACTAGGCCTACTCACTGAAGGGCTAAGTCCTGGGAACCACTTCAGACAGAAGCAATAGCGGCCTACCCTGTGATGTCATAACCCCCGGTTAGCTGCTCTACCTAGTGGCCAAGGGCCTGTACTGAAGGTTCTCAACTTAGCACAGGTGGTGCTGCCATCAACGACCAGGTTCCCTATAAGCGCTTAAACACGACAGTACAATAACCCACCTGCACACTGCCTGACCACCCTGAAGTTCACAGTCACCGTTGATGCAGAGTCTCAGACTTTGTACAATGTCACATGGCTGGAAAGTTTGAACTGAAAATTTGAAGAAAAGAAAATTAGAAATTTTTAACTCATGTGAGAACAAAAAAAAGGTGTGTTTTAGGCAACATGGTCCAAAAGTTGAGGGTAGGTAGTTATTCCAAAAGGGATGGGGGCCCCCCTCCTAGATCTGTTCTTGCCTGATGTATAGTTTAACAATTTTCGCTCTAAAATGCTTAATAATTGTCTGAGCCATAAAAACTGGCATGTAGCAAATAATAAGAGATTTTCTCAGAATCTTGAAAAAACTGTCGGTTCTTGTCTGAATCTAGGGCCGGGTTGCCTGAAACACTCCCTTTCCGTGGTCTGATACAAATGCAAGGGTTAGTCAAAGTTAAATTGTTTCAAAAGTTAATTTTGTTTAAACAAAACTGTATGAAGCATTAAGTGAATAATTTGTGTTGAACCTAATATCTTTATGAACATGAAACTGAAGGTTAGTTTTTTAAAGGTTGCTTCTCACAACTCTCAGAGAACCATGGAAACCCTGTGGGAATCTGTCCAAATTTTGGTACATATCTAGTAAATACAGAAAAAAATATTAAACTTATTTACAATTGCATACCAGAGAATAAAATCATTGGAAATAAATGTTTGTTTTAATCTTAAGCAAAAAAAAATCAGTTCACCATTAAGGTTGAATGTAAATTTAAGTGTAAGTTGATGACTTACAAGCAGCGAGACACATGTAGCTACCGGGCGTGTTGAGACAGTAGTAGGTGTCACCTCCGCAGATGGTGGGGGATGTAGCGCACTCGTCAGTATCTGTGTGATCATTACTTTTATTATTTATGAAATACCACAGGACCATTGGTTGAAACATTTCATGCCCCCATTGAAATACAGTCAACCCTCACTACCTTTACTACCTCAGATCCCTAAAATCCTCAGATAGTTGCTTGGGAACTGTCCATTTATGTTCCATCATGCTTTGACTTTCGCAAATAATTTGCTTCTTCAGACAGTTTTCCTTGCATTTTCTAAATTTGAGGAAGTGAGGGCCAACTGTAACTCATGCTCCTATTTCTTATGACATCATCAAAATGGTCGTTTGTTTACACTTGTTTGCAGTAGAAAAAGGCTTGCCCTCTCATCATTCTGATAATTTGATTGACCTTTGTACCAATAATTATGGTTATTATTAATGTGGTCACCTTTGAAAACAAGCAAACATACTTGAATGTATGAAATTTACTCTCTCTCTCTCTCTCTGTCTCTAGTAAGATATCCACGACTAAGATGGTATAAAAACTTTTTGAACTTAAACTTACCAACACACTCAGTATTCTTAGACCAGGTGGCATCCCCTCCACAAGTTCTGCTGAACCTTGTACTTCCCATGGAAGGGTCTCTTGGATGGAAACCTTTCAGACAGTGGTACTGTACCTCATTGCCATAGGTGAAAGCACTGCCAGTACGGGATGTATAAACCAAGGTCCCAGGGTCACCACAGTCCACAGCTGTAATATTATATAAAGTAAATAGATAGCATTAATACATGGTAAATAACCAAAAGATGGAACCATCAATAGATCTCTCTCTCCCTCTCTACCACTGAGACAGGTCTCATGATGTCATTGTTTAACCTACCAACCTTCTAACTAATCTACTCTACTTAAGCCTCACATAACCAGATCTTAGTACCCCTCCATCGCCAGTTGGAGTGAAACCACCAGGACAGGCATTCAGCCCCATTTATGGGGGCTCTGGGGGTGTAAGATAAGGCATACAGTTTCAATTTGTTTTTGATTTTTGCACTCGTTTTCAAAATTCTTTATTTATCCTAAAGAGAAGATACCTCGTAAAAAGCGTCTTCATGTGAACAGAGGGTGCAAGTACAGGCATACTCATGTTGGAACATGGATGCTATTTTCTGCGTAATGTAAAAAGTATATAATTGCTTTTCTTCATGTTATCTTAAAACCATATCCCTGTAATGTTGTCAGACACTATTAAACTATACACAAGTAAACACAAAACGAAACAAAAGTTTGGGGCAGTACCTCTCCCCCCCCAGTAATCCTATACAAAACATACTGTGTCACAGTTATTGTTGGCAATGAAAGTTAGTTCAAGATGGTGTGTCAGCTAAATGTTTGGAGATTTTTTAGTCTTATCATATTCCTATTGTATATCCTCTCCAATAAGTCTTCCCTAACTTTTAAAATTATTGGCAGTGTCTTAGTCTATAAGATAAGCATATGCAGTGCCATATTTTTTATTGTAGGTCGACACTAAAACTCCCTATGTGTTTATACTACATGGCTCAGTGCTTTCCCTATTAGCTTAGTTCCTGGTATGCTCACATGGGGGACACTGAGTCAGTAAGGTGAATAAGCAACATTGTTTTCTATCTCAAATCATGCATTTATAGACAAATATATTTAATATTGGGCACTGCATATCAGCTAAAATAATACCCTTGACATTGAAATTATGTCCATTTTGAAGAAAAGGTTTAGGAAGTCTACTAGCTGATATACCATCTTTTAAACATATCAGTCAGGTGGAAGCACTATGTAGCCAGTTAAGATTATACATGCAATAAAATGATAATCCAAATTTTAAGACAAAACTTATACTTTAAGTTTACACAGAAAATAATGTCTCCATTCCATCTTGAGGTCATCCCGACCAGTGCTGAGGGTATGCAGGTCCGGGAAATGAAGGGAAACCCTCCCCAGTGCCGTTATTTACACCAGTGTTAATTTTCACAACGCAGGTAGGTGTGAAAACACTGCAGGGCTCACTGCCTCCTGGGTGAAGTGGAGGAGCATAGAGGGAAAGTCTATAGAAAAAGCTTATTTATATGTGATTTCATGGCAATCCCATGTATGATTCACTATTCCCCATGTATGATTCAAGAGCATACACTAATCTATCTTATAGGATATATATATTTAACAGCAAATTGATAGAAAATTCAGCAAATGGGTTATAAGAAAACCGTTGCTAATTTTAGCCCTGTAGTGTTTATGCTACAAGCAAAACCGTTGCTAATTCTAGCCCTGCAGTGTTTTTACACCTACCTACGTTGTGAAAATTAACACTGGTGTAAATAATGGCTCTGGGGAGGGTTTCCCTTCATTTCCCGGACCTGGTATGGGAAGTTAACTGTACTCACGGGCACAGACAGGCAGGGGGATGTGGTTCCATTGTCCTGTAGCTAAGCATTTGACCTGGAAGGATGTTTGGTCGTACAGGGACTGCTGCAGGACCTGGTACCCCTCCTCACAGGTGTACTGAACCTCATCCTGATACGCAGGGGACGACGGCACCACTGACACCGGCTGGGCGTGTGGAAGGGGAGGCAGGGGGTGGCATGGAACTTCTGTAAATTAAAATAAACCAAGCATATCTTTGTAAGTTGTACTAGTTGAACAATACATTGATTTTACACCTACTGAATATAATTTTTTTAATTTTGCTTAAATCCAAAGGTGGAGCTGCTGCTTAGTGATTAGAAAACGATGTTCTCCACGTCGAGACTTTTGTCTTTATAAATCGGTTGTATACTTCATAAATGTTATATTAATCTAGAAACCATGATGTTTTACATTTTATGTGCCAATATAGAGTGCTTGACCTATTTGAAGCAGCTCAGCGTGCACTGTTACTCTATAATGAACGGTCACGTGACTTCTCTGAGGCTATAATGCACGGTCAACTGTTTTATAATATGTAATAGATAACTTACTTGTACAAGTCTTTCCGTCCCCGGTGTAGCCATCCTTGCACCTACAGACGTAGGACCCGGGTACGTTGGTGCACTCGGCGTCGTCATGACAGCTGTCTTCGGACTCCTTACACTCATCAATGTCTATAACAAAAACAAGAAAAGATTGATGTAAAAGATTCTCCGAGTCCGTTTAGGCTGTGGGGGGGCGCTGAACGCAGAATTGGCGGCCGTACGTTTGGGGACGCAAAGCACTTAATTTGATAGGTTGCCGCCCTATAAATTGCCTTCTACCACAGTAAATTTTTTGATATAAGTGTTATTTCAGCTATATGATAATCCAAACAACACCATACCTCAAAGAAGCATAATCCGATTAGGGCTCAAAAATAAATTTTGCTAGATATGAACCAGAATGTTCAATATGGCCATACTTCATGTCCTACCTACTTTTTAACCAGTATCCCCCGGAATGAGCTTAGATATCAGCTAATTATCAGCTTTATGTTCAATTTAAGACTTTGGAGTGCAAGCTATAACTCCAACCATTGAAAGTACCCTAAAAAAGGCTATACCTGTGTCCAGGACCCTCTTAATTGCCTCTTATTATCCATCAATGATATTTTATTGTACCCCATCCTCCAAAAATGATATTGTAATGACATTTTCAACAATTTTAAGTAGAATCTAGAATACAGAAAATATTGGACCATGCCACTTTACTCCCATATATTTAACACGTACCCGTACACTGTTGTAGGGTGTCCCAGTTCCCATCACTCCTGCAGGTGATGGTGAAGGATTGAGGGTCAAAGTCGGCTGGCGTTAATTGGTATCCGTCATTACAAGTGTAGGTCAGTGCACTGGGGTAGGTGAACGCTCCTCCACTACGTGTGGCATTCACAAGGATGCCCGGGTCACCGCAGTCAACCGCTGGGGATGGATAACAAGGAACACCACATGAATATTGGCATTTACATGAATGTTGTGATTTAAGCAAAAATAAAGATTGCTTGAGGTGATCTTTTTTTAAAGTGACTTCCAGTCCAGTAAGAATCATGGTAATGCCATCATGACCTTTCCAAGACATTTTCTGGTATTGTTTCAGTCACTCTTTATTCTCATGCAGTGACAGTATTTGGATCACTCCATCAACATGAGTTCTCATTGACATTGATTATATTTATGAGGATTACTTTTGTTATTCAGTCTCCTGACAAAAGATCAACTCAGTTTTAGCAAGTTACAAAGGCACTCATTGCACCAGCATTGGTTTATCATTGCCCTTTTCTTTTGTAATTTCAATGTGAATTTGATATAAGACTTAGAAAATCCAATGTGTCTGGGAAAGTAGATGCATAGAGAGAGCTGCCATTCTATCATTTAACCCTTCAGGCGCCATATTCATATGCAGTATGCCCTTGGTTGTCATGTTGCATGAATGCAGCACTGGCAGCTGATTTGCCAGTGCTGCATTCAAGCATCATGCCGACCAAGTAGGGCTTGCATGCATGATGCCTTCAAGACCACTCTCATGTATAATGAACACAAAGGGCAATGAATGAGTTATATACGGCCGATAGAGGGTTAAACATCATGACAGACATTACCGGTGATTACTACCATAACATATTGTACCGTAAAACCTGATAAGCCAACCTCCCTTACAAGCCGACCCCCTAGTTTGAGAGAATGTTATAAGCGGGATTTGTACCAATTAAACATGGCTAAACTATAATTTACTTCATAAAAAACCTCCATTATAAGCCGACCCCCCTTTTGCATAGATTGCTATAAGCCGAATCAGGCCTTAAATCCCCCAAAAAAAGTCGGCTTATCAGAGAGGTTTTGCGGTACTTTTGTCTATACTTACGCACACAATGTGGCAGCGGCCATATAGACCAGAACCCGTTAGCCTTACAGGTGACCCTGAAGGATGTATCCGTGTACCCGTACAGACTCATGGTTGCGGCATTCAGGCCCAGAGCATTGTCCACCACGTAGCCATCATTACATGTGTACACCACCTCATCTTCATATTCGTCATAGTCTGAGAAGACTGGCACATTGACTGATGCATGAGGTATGTCGGCGAGGTCAGGACACGTCACCCCTACCATGTACAAAGCATTGACATTTTGTAAACATTTAAGTAATTTGTTCTTAAAAAGCATTCTTAGGCCACTCAAAAAAAAATGGTTTCTCCTCACCGCACGCATCATGAAAATCATGATTTGGTGAAAACTTTCTTTTTTATTTTGTACATTTTTAATGAAAAAATGTGTTAAATATTGAGAAATATTATCATATTTGGTATCAAATTAAAGTTATACTGTCAGTAATACAGTGGTCTAGGAATATCTTACATTTTCCAACTTCTGTAAATCAATAAATACTTAAGTGTGAAATTTGTTCATGAAAAGTCTACATTTTCCTATACATTTTGACCCCTCAGTAAAAAAATTTAAAAAAAAAAAAAAAAGCGGCCTCGTCATATTTCCAGTGCTTGGTGATGAGAAACCTGATTCTTTTTTGAGTGGCCTTATGTATTAGATGCCGGGAAGGCCCTCTCTATGTTAAACCTGTGGGAGCTCTGTATGCCATGCCCCAATGATGCACTGTATGTCCATATGCCATGGCCTATGACTTCACAATGCAAAAGTAATTGAAATGTTAATTTTTTCATATTTCAAATCAAGAACCTGTCATAAATACAAAACCCCTTCAGCATGACATATTTCAATCATTCATTCCTCACTCATTGAATCCTGGAGACCGTAGACTCAGGGTTCAATGATGGAATGTGGCATGGGGTTTTGTGTGTTAAGTTAAATATGAATGATGTGAGAGAGTGATAATTTTTTAGCGAAAAGCCTGTGGGCACAGGCTCCATTTCAACCTACCGGGGGGAGGGGACTAAAAGAAATTTGACCCGCTCGTGCAAAAAAAACACCTTTTGTTAAGAAATGACCACTCCCCAACTTCCAGTAGTAGAGCAGACTAAATATAGCTGATTATTGTATGAATACTTAAGATTGAAAGTTGCTGCCTGAAAGGTAGTCTTTGTCTGTTTTCGGTCTGTGTTGGTTGGCTACAACCAGATCCGACATCTAGAATAAGCAAAAGTATTAAAGGTACCATGCATTCTAGTGAATGCTGGATCTAATGTCATTAAGATTTATTTAAAGCTACCCCCAGCTCCCTCTGCTCTCTGGGGAACATTTCACAAGTGTACAAACATAAATGACCCTATTTTAGGCCCATTTTCCATTAGTCGATTTGGAGGTACTATGCGTCATTGGACACACACAACCACTGGTCATAACTAATTGGGCTGCCGACTGTAGGCTATTACAGAAGCCCAGAAGGGTCAGAAATGTTTTTTAAATTTTCAAACAAGAAAAGTTTTTTTTCCGTTTTTTTGTAAATTATATTTTTTTTTCACTTTTGTAAAAAAAAAAATTTCACTTTTGTGAAATTTTTTTTTTTCACTTTTGCAAAAGTTTTTATTTTCACTTTTGCAAAAGTTTTTTTTTTCAATTTCGTAAACTTTTTTTTAAATTTTGAAAAAAGTTTTTTTTTTACCTTTCCTTAGAATTTTTTTTTTTTTTTTTTTGAAAAGTTTTTTTTCATTTGTGGGAAAATGGCCGATTTGGCGAGAAAAATGGTCAAAAACAGGAAAATGTCCATTTTAGGGAAAATGATCGATTTGCTGAGAAAATGGGTCAAATCCGGAAATAAAAATGATTTTCAGGAAAATGGCCAATTTGGGGAGAAATTGGGTCAAATTTGGAAAAATGTAGATTTTAAGGAATATGGCCGATATGGCGAGAAAATGGGTCAAATTCGTAAAAATGATGATTTTCAGGAAAATGGCCGATTTGGCGAGAAAAATGGTCAAAAACAGGAAAATGTCCATTTTAGGGAAAATGATCGATTTGCTGAGAAAATGGGTCAAATACGTAAAAATGATGATTTTCAGGAAAATGGCCAATTTGGGGAGAAATTGGGTCAAATTCGTAAAAATGTCGATTTTAAGGAATATGGCCTATTTGGCGAGAAAATGGGTCAAATTCGTAAAAATGATGATTTTCAGGGAAATGGCCGATTTGCCGAGAAATTGGGTCAAATTCGGAAAAATGTCGATTTGGAGTAATATGGCCTATTTGGCGAGAAAATGGGTCAAATTCGTAAAAATGATGATTTTCAGGGAAATAGTCAATTTGGCAAGAAACTGGGTCAAATTCGGAAAAAATGTCAATTTTAGGGAAAATGGCCGATTTGGCGAGGAAATGGGTCAAATACGGAAAAAATGTTGATTTTCAGAAAAATGGCCGATTTGGCGAGAAAATGGGTCAAATTCGGAAAAATTTCGATTTTAAGGAATGTGGCCGATTTGGCGAGAAAAAGGGTCAAACATGGAAAAATGATGATTTTCACGGAAATGGCCAATTTGGCGAGAAAATAGGTCAAATACGGAAAAAATGATGATTTTCCGAAAAATGGCCTATTTGGCGAGAAAATGGGTCAAATTCGTAAAAACGATGATTTTCAGGGAAATGGTCAATTTGGCGAGAAAATGGGTCAAATACGGAAAAAATGATGATTTTCAGGAAAATGGCCGATTTGGCGAGAAAATGGGTCAAATTCGGAAAAATGATGATTTTCAGGAAATTCGCCGATTTGGCGAGAAAATGGGTCAAATTCGGAAAAATGTCAACTTTAGGGAAAATTGCCGATTTGGCGAGAAAATGGGTCAAATTCGGAATATTGTCAATTTTAGGGAAAATGGCTGATTTGGCGAGAAAATGGGCCAAATACGGAAAAAATGATGATTTTCCGAAAAATGGCCGATTTGCCGAGAAATTGGGTCAAATTTGGAAAAATGTCGATTTTAAGGAATATGGCCTATTTGGCGAGAAAATGGGTCAAATTCGTAAAAATGATGATTTTCAGGGAAATGGCCAATTTGGCGAGAAAATGGGTCAAATTCGGAATATTGTCAATTTTAGGGAAAATGGCTGATTTGGCGAGAAAATGGGCCAAATACGGAAAAAATGATGATTCTCAGAAAAATGGCCGATTTGCCGAGAAATTGGGTCAAATTCGGAAAAATGTCGATTTTAAGGAATATGGCCTATTTGGCGAGAAAATGGGTCAAATTCGTAAAAATGATGATTTTCAGGGAAATGGCCGATTTGCCGAGAAATTGGGTCAAATTCGGAAAAATGTCGATTTGGAGTAATATGGCCTATTTGGCGAGAAAATGGGTCAAATTCGTAAAAATGATGATTTTCAGGGAAATAGTCAATTTGGCAAGAAACTGGGTCAAATTCGGAAAAAATGTCAATTTTAGGGAAAATGGCCGATTTGGCGAGGAAATGGGTCAAATACGGAAAAAATGTTGATTTTCAGAAAAATGGCCGATTTGGCGAGAAAATGGGTCAAATTCGGAAAAATTTCGATTTTAAGGAATATGGCCGATTTGGCGAGAAAAAGGGTCAAACATGGAAAAATGATGATTTTCACGGAAATGGCCAATTTGGCGAGAAAATAGGTCAAATACGGAAAAAATGATGATTTTCCGAAAAATGGCCTATTTGGCGAGAAAATGGGTCAAATTCGTAAAAACGATGATTTTCAGGGAAATGGTCAATTTGGCGAGAAAATGGGTCAAATACGGAAAAAATGATGATTTTCAGGAAAATGGCCGATTTGGCGAGAAAATGGGTCAAATTCGGAAAAATGATGATTTTCAGGAAATTCGCCGATTTGGCGAGAAAATGGGTCAAATTCGGAAAAATGTCAATTTTAGGGAAAATTGCCGATTTGGCGAGAAAATGGGTCAAATACGGAAAAAATGATGATTTTCAGATAAATGGCCGATTTGCCGAGAAATTGGGTCAAATTCGGAAAAATGTCGATTTTGAGTAATATGGCCTATTTGGCGAGAAAATGGGTCAAATTCGTAAAAATGATGATTTTCAGGGAAATAGTCAATTTGGCAAGAAACTGGGTCAAATTCGGAAAAAAGTGTCAATTTTAGGGAAAATGGCCGATTTGGCGAGGAAATGGGTCAAATATGGAAAAAATGATGATTTTCAGGAAAATGGCCGATTTGGCGAGAAAATGGGTCAAATTCGGAAAATTTTCGATTTTAAGGAAATGGCCCATTTGGCGAGAAAAAGGGTCAAACATGGAAAAAATGATGATTTTCACGGAAATGGCCAATTTGGCGAGAAAATGGGTCAAATACGGAAAAAATGATGATTTTCAGAAAAATGGCAGATTTGCCGAGAAATTGGGTCAAATTCGGAAAAATGTCGATTTTAAGTAATATGGCCTATTTGGCGAGAAAATGGGTCAAATTCGTAAAAACGATGATTTTCAGGGAAATGGTCAATTTGGCGAGAAAATGGGTCAAATACGGAAAAAATGATGATTTTCAGGAAAATGGCCGATTTGGCGAGAAAATGGGTCAAATTCGTAAAAATGTTGATTTTCAGAAAAATGGCCGATTTGGCGATAACTAGAGGTCCTTGGTCCGGGGTGGACGAATGTAATGAGGAGATAATAACACAATATGGCTGTCGAGGTGGGATTTGCCTACCACCAGAATAACTTTATTTAAATTTAAGCCAAACTTTATAACAAAAAAAAAGAAAATGAGTCCATGTGCTCCGGGCGAGGTTCCCTGACAGTGTGACTGGCCAGTGGCTGGTCACCACTCAGGTGGAGGGGAGGGGGGTCGACCCCCACCCGGTGAGTTCAGTAGACTTGCGAGAGTCACAGTCCCAGTTATAGCGCACACACTCGTGTGTGCTACAATAACTAGAGGTCCTTGGTCTGGGGTGGACGAATGTAATGAGGAGATAATAACACAATATGGCTGTCGAGGTGGGATTTGCCTACCACCAACCACCCAGACCGAAGGCGAGTTGAGTTAGTAGAAACGAGATAAGCACTTAGCCACATACTGATCCTTTGATGCACGTGTGACTTTATCTGCACTCAGGTAGAGAAGCACAGATAGGGATTTCCAGTCCCCGTAGATACGAATGTCATGAAGGGGGAGACCGATCCTGCTCAAGAAAGTCGCGCTGCCCCGTCTTAGACTGTGGGTCCCAAAGTGTCCTTTAATACCGGCCTTCTTGCATGAATCACAATCACAGCTCCCTTCGTAGCACTGGTTAAATAGAGGCATGTGTGTATTATGATCCACTTCCACACACAAAACATAACCCTCAGTCCTCCTTGTCGTATCACAAGCCTTTAAAGAACAGTTGTTGACGTAACTAATCCGGAATTCCGAATCTCTTTCGCTCGCCGATAGAGATAAGTTGACTGTCGTCGTGTGGGCGCCGCCATTTTGAATCCCGACATGCTCTGCGCCACCGAGCGTGCCGGAAGTTGTCCCGAGTCCCGACGGAATTGCCATATTATTTATTGTGACGCCATTTTCACAATTAATAGTGGACATAATGTCTATCAACGGCATCAAACTTGCATTATTAATGATTTGAGGATTTGTAGCTTGAGGGCGAGCGTCTACGCCCGCGATCCCATCTTCGGTAATCATCGGCAAGCTTCGGCTGTTCCCGGCGACAAGATGGCGATTCTCACCTTCCGGAATGGACGTGGAAGGCGAGGTGTAGTCACAACAATCAATCATAACACAATTACCGTTCGGTTGTGGGGCCCTAAATACTGTGGACCGAAGGGGCGACTCCGCCTGACTGCAATTGACAGATAATTGGCCGGTAACATGCCCCGGCCTGGCTGCAGCTGCGGTGAATAGGGGCGAGTCGTCAGCCGGCCTAGTCAACACGCAAACCGCATTGATTGGCCTCTAGCTCGGCCTAGTGGAAGCCGAAGGATGGCCCGTCACAGAGTAGCACGATCCGATGGCGTGCCCCGGCTTAAAGCAATAAGAGCACACATGTGGGAAGCGGCAGGGGGAGAATGTGCATCCTGACCCATTAAACTTCATGCAGTACATGGCATCTGTCTCTACCTGAGACCCCCTGGAGGAACTTGGTCGCGGAGTACTAGGTGGGTTGTTAGCGTAGCCTTGGTTACCTTGGTTGTAATTAGACCGATATCCCTGACGACCGCCTTGCTTATTACCCTGTTGCGAGTTTTGACTCCTCCTAACTGCTCTTGTATTATCAGCCCCTAGATGCCTGACACACAACTCTTGGTCCCCTGCTGTGAAAGCCGACACACCTTTCTTGTTGGCATTTTTCCTAACACCTTCATCATACTTCACTAAACCCCCTGTAGTGTACGATCTGGTAGATGCCTTCTCACCCATAAATACACTGTGCTTCAGCATACCGCCCACATCATGCCCCTTCTCATACATTTTCAAAGTGAGCTTAGAAGAAGTGGTCCAAAGGCCTTCTACTGACAGGGGTTTATCTCTTTCATCTCGGGGAACCAAATGCTTGATGCTGAATTTACTTCTCTTGTGGTGCTTACCCCCAGATTTCCTGTCTCGGCTGTGACTGCTGCTGGAAGACGATGACGAGGAGACAGACGAAGACGAGCGCCTTCTGTGTCTACCATGATGCTTTGACTCAGTTTCTCGCCAAATCGGCCATTTCCGTGAAAATCAACATTTTTTCCATTTTTGACCCTTTTTCTCGCCAAATCGGCCATGTTCCTTGAAATCGACATTTTTCCGAATTTGACCCATTTTCTCGCCAAATCGGCCATTTCCGTGAAAATCATCATTTTTTCCGTATTTGACCCTTTTTCTCGCCAAATCGGCCATATTCCTTAAAATTGACATTTATCCGAATTTGACCCATTTTCTCGCCAAATCGGCCATTTTCCTAAAAATCATCATTTTAACGAATTTGACCCAGTTTCTTGCCAAATCGGCCATTTCCGTGAAAATCATCATTTTTTCATTTTTGACCCTTTTTCTTGCCAAATCAGCCATTTTCCTGAAAATCATCATTTTTTTCATTTTTGACCCTTTTTCTCGCCAAATCAGCCATTTTCCTGAAAATTGACAATTTTCCGAATTTGACTCAGTTTCTCGCCAAATCGGCCATTTCCGTGAAAATCAACATTTTTTCCATTTTTGACCCTTTTTCTCGCCAAATCGGCCATGTTCCTTGAAATCGACATTTTTCCGAATTTGACCCATTTTCTCGCCAAATCGGCTATTTTCCCTGAAATCGACACTTTTCCGAATTTGACCCAATTTCTCCCCAAATTGGCCATTTTCCTGAAAATCATCATTTTTACAAATATGACCCATTTTCTCGCCAAATCGGCCATTTTCCCTAAAATGGACATTTTCCCGTTTTTGACCATTTTTCTCGCCAAATCGGCCATTTTCCCACAAATGAAAAAAAACTTTCCAAAAAAAAAAAAAAAATTCTAAGGAAAGGAAAAAAAAAAACTTATTTCAAAATTTAGAAAAAATTTTACGAAATTGAAAAAAAAACTTTTGCAAAAGTGAAAAAAAAAACGTTTGCAAAAGTGAAAAAAACAATTTCACAAAAGTGAAAAAAAAACTTTTACAAAAGTGAAAAAAAAAAAAACTTTTACAAAAAAACGGAAAAAAAACTTTTCTTGTTTGAAAAAAAAAAAAAAAATTCTGACCCTTCTGGGCTTCTGTAGGCTATACTACAAGCTTGCCCATTATCAATTTTCTTCCATATCCAACAATTGGCTTGCTTTAAGCCTTATAGCTACCCCCAAATCGGCTAATTGAAAATGGGCCTTAACTAAAGTTATCATTGCATAGATCAAATATATATCCTCAGGAAATACTCACGGGCACAGTTGCCATTGGATCCATCTCCAGTGTAGCCCGCTTTACACACACAGATGTAAGAGCCCGGGTTGTTGTAGCAGTCCGCGTCAGAGTCACAGTTATCATCAACCGACGGATCAGTATCGACATGACACTCGTCAATATCTGTATCGGAGAAATGAGAGTACTTCCATGAGATGACTTTTCCTTACACAAACCACTCACTTGAGTGAGTGGTTTAACAGCAGTGTAGAGGGGGTGGATTTAGGGGATGGAGCAGAACATGTTCAAACCTTTTAGAGGGGTGGACTGCTTAGAGCTGTGTCTCACCAACTTAGGCCAATGTTTTGGTCTACCGTCTATGATCGGGTAGCAAGGAAACGTTTATGTATGGGCCCCTATAGGTGGATTGTCTTATTTTTTCCAGAACAGTATTTCTATAAACTTTTTTGATCTCCTAACATATCACAGTATAAAAAAAAGATTTAAAAAAGTTTTTATATAGCCGGTCATAGACGGCACCAGATCATAGAGGGCAACCGGTCATAGACGGCACCCGGTCATAGACGAAAACATTGGCCCAAGTTGGTGAGACACAGCCTTAGGGGGGGGGGGGAGTCAAGAAATGTTAACTATTTTCAGCAAGAGGGGCAGCAGGTTACTATAATTATGTCAAAGGGCAAATGATTTCAGAGGGGGCGGTGGGGTCCACAAACCCCCGTGTTTACATAATATTATATGATAATTATTTGCAGTTCTTTTTAGTACATGTACATTGAAGTTCACAGGAACGTTCATAAGCATCGATCGGAGCCTCAGAGTGAATGCAGTGTTGAATTTGGCAATATACCTAAGGATTATGATTAGTTTTAAGGCAGCCGCAAACATCAAATTACATTCAGCAGATATTTTGCTACTTTCCTACTTGTCAATCTCTACGCCAATCCAGCGGTTCTCAAGCCAATGGGCAAAAAATGACACAATAGGAATTGAAATAAGTAATTTTGTGTGAACTATTCGATTCAAATATTTGAATTAGGTTCTAAACGAGCGATTCTGATAGTTAGAGACATATGGGCCATGTTTTTCTTGTAGAAATTGTAGCATTTCCACGAACTATTTTCAGGGAGGGATACTGGTAGTGTTGCAGGCGGGGAATCTCCTGTTAGGCCAAATAAAAAAAAAGTTTTGTTTCAGGTAACATGGGAAGAAACTCTAGGGTCGGTAGGTCGGATTTTGTAAATATTTTGTAAAAGTGTGAAAATGATGAGATTTTTTCCCAAAATTTTGTAAACCTAAAATTGACCCCAAAAAAGTCTAAAAAATATAAAAATTTCTTCAAAATTGCATAAAAAAACGTAGGGTTGGCCCTCTTTAGATAGGGTCGGTCGGGTGACCTGAAACAAACCTTTTTTTTTTTTGGCCTTAGTTGAGAATCTCCTGTACCTACTGTTCAGGCATTAGGTCAGACGTCAGGTTTGATGGTGAATTATGATGACTTCTTTATTAAGTATTAACAATAAGTCAGTGCACCAGTTGCCGGTAGGTAATAGTTGCCCTCCTCCTCCTGCCTTAAGTATAAGGGAGTGGTCATTTTTTAACAACAGGGGGGGGGGGTGGTGGATTTGGGGGGGGGAACCAAAAAAATTTGGACCCCTTGAAGGGGGGGACCGAAAAAATTTGGACCCCTCCTGAGGGGGGGGATCAAAAAAATTACACCCCTTTTTAGCGGAAAAGCCCGCGCGTTACTATAGCTCAAAGGGGTCGCCCGCGCTCAATTTCAACCTGCCTGGAGGGGGGAACTGAAAAAATTTCGACCCCTCTCGTGGGGGGGACCAAAAAAATTCTGACCCGCTCGCGCGAAAATCCACCGACCCCCCCCTGTTGTTAAAAAATGACCACTCCCTAAGGCTGGGGCCCCACACAACACACCGCCACTGCTCAACGCAAAAAAGATAGCAGTTTTTGGTTCTAACCATATTTAAAGAATATCACAATGTTGAACTCACCTATGCAGTTACCCGACACCCAAAAATCCGAATAAGTAATTGTATCCATTACACAACTATTAGTATAGCTATTATCAGTTTCGTCTGTTCCGGCTGCTTCATCATAGTATCCAGGCAGACAGGTATATGTTATTGGTTCCGCATCTTTGGCATTCGAGGCTGTATCAGCATTCCCGTCCACAGGCTGGCTGAGACCTACACAACGGGGTTCAGCTGCAATAAACAGACATACTTGTGTTATGGAAGCTGAATTATATCCATAAAGATGATGGTATACCTCAAGTTCAAGTTCAAGTATATCTAATTGGTAACCCTTCATAAAAATTATTTAATGTTTTTCAGGTACAATATTGGGTCGACAGCCTTCGGGGATATATACTATACATGATATGAAACTTACATTCATATTTTCTGGAAATGTATTACACTTTCTGGTTTGTGAATCTTGTATGATATGTACATGTTATTACATTGGTTGCATAGGTTCATCCTTTCGGTTGATCGCTGAGTTTGTGAGTATGAAAATAATTGAACAAACATAATGAAGCACTATATACTTTTTGCTCTCGCTCTTAGCATAGATCACCTTATGTGCACATATATCAATCATACGAAAAGTCTATACTTAAAACCTAGTTTTCAGCTAGATTATGATGGAGTTGGCCAGGCCTGGACAATCCGGGACATTTTCCATTAAAGGTATATACGCCTACAGTGGGGTTTCTTCCAGCAAGGGAAAATCTCCCCTTACTTAGTGCAGCCCTCAGGTTGGCCTCCTGCCCTTGTCTCTGTAGAGATAAGGGCCGCGGTAGAGATAAGGGCTGCCGCCGGTCTGCCAGTGCAGTATCTTATACATGTTGGCTGGGGAGGGGTGGGGGGGAGGGGGGTAGGCGTCCATATTTAAATGTACCCTATTTAGGCTATATTTTGTCATTCAAATCATTATATCTCAATAAATACAAAACTTTCATACTAGCCCATTCACATATACCTTGCCAATTAAATTGTCTACTTGTATGTAGGTGAATGTTTTTTAGGCAACCAATGGTTAGGTGTTAGCAAATTGGATTTTCTGGTTGAACCTAAAATCACATGTACATCCACCCAAAACCAAGGGGAGAAACCCCCTCACTTGCTTTTTCTCCCGGCATGGGGTTAAAGGTAGGATTTCCCCAACCTGTTGGCATACTCTTAAATTACATTCACATTTACATATTATATGGTAGATAACTACAAAGTAGGGTAAAATACTCGGAGAGGAAACATGTATTGCTACTAAACTTATTAGTAACTAGCAATTATAATCCTTCTAGCTAAGTTGCTGGTCCCGTGCACCATGGCCCTACGCTGGGAGTCTCTGTGTCCATTTCACTACGTATGGAGCAATAGGGTAACGGTAGCGCAGTACAGTAAATGTGGCGCCCCCTATATTGAAAAATTAGATACATACAGATCCGCCATGCTATGGCTGCCAGTCTGGCCTATATCGTTCCCAAATCCTTCCAAAGGAAGGCTATGGTAACAGCCATATGACCTTGAACTTGGGATTTTGCTTGGTTTGGGCAGTCCCTATAGTTAGCTTGGAACCAGCGAACAGGAACCAGAATGTTTGGTGGTACTTCTACCAGCAAACCTTCTGCTTCAATTTCTGTTCCTTGACTGCCCAAACCCGGCAAAATCCCAAGTTCAAGGTCATATGGCTGCTACCAGAGCCTTCCTTTGGAAGGATTTGGGAACGAGAGTACCCCCTTACCAAGCAATGCAGACAGGGCCATGGTGCATTTGTTACTCAATCACTCCCCCAGGTGGGTGTTGGTAAAACTAAATTCAGACTATAATGTATAGGGGATCTTAGCCGCATCATGGGGATGTGAAAGCATTATTTTCACCTACAAAGAAAAGTGTTAGTGATTTGCTATTTGCTTAGCTATTTGTAATAACCTATTAACCAGTAAACACCCTACGTAGTTCCAACGTAGCTCAGAGGTTTCTCGAGGTAGTTTCCCAACCAAAAGGTTTGAGATTGGTAATTTTGGAAGGTTTGTAGACATCAAAAAATTAAGGTTTATTTACGTTCAACAGACGTAGACATCTGATTTACGTTTATCTACCTCATTCAGATGTAAATATCCATGATAAATCTATGTAGATCTACTCTGACTTTTCAACTTCAAGTGGGTAGGTGACTTCTCAGTGTCACACTACCAGTTATGGAGAGAATGTTACAGCTCTTTAACAAATCCACCACATTCAAGCAGTAAAATTCTCATTAATTATGAACTCAATATCATGCAAATAAACCGCATTCAATAGAATATTTATATATTAAGGAGAGTAGATTAAAGCATTGTGCGTGAATGTGTGCTTTGCACCACTTTACTGAGCGGACACCACATTGGTGATAACAAAAGAAAAACAAAGCCTCTCTGTAGCAGTCTCCGTGAAAACGTGCCGGACACCGGCTATAGCCGGCTAAAAGGCTGCTGGACCGGCTGGACTGGTCCTACTGCCAGTTTAAATGACTGGCTAGATCTCTGGCTACATGTCAGTTTTTACGGCTTGTAAATAGGACCATTATTAAGGTTTCTAGAGAGAAAAGCATTTTGCATAAACATTTTGAATAACAAAACTCAAAATTAAACATATTACAATGTTTCAATAGGATTACACAGGAAAGATGAATTTATTCAATGTAGATTTTTGCATTATTTTTTTTATGAGATATGAAAATTGCTCTCAGGTGTCCGGGCCAAAAATAAGCCGGTCCTGCAAAATAAAAGATCTACAGGACCAAATGTCCTGCATGGCGAAAAAGTTTTCACAGAGACTGCTGTAGCCCGAACTATTCAAAAGACCTATACTGTGAGGCTGCTCAGTTGAACCACAAGAATATACTATATAGAATGAAATAACATTATAGTGGTTATTTTGTATGAATATTGTTAAGGTGTCACGGTACAACTAGCCGACAACATTTCTGGTTCTGACCCTATTTTTCTCCTTCAGACGGGCAAAATGTTGGGTTCTTTTGAGTGTGCAGTAATAAATGACACCTTTAAAGGTAGAAGCCAGGGTTCGGTCAATTTTGATCAACCAACAATTTCTCTTAATCACTTAGGACTATATTAGTTTGATACATAATGATATAATAATAGCAAAAAAATCAATACTTCACAGTGCTAGATTTTGATATATTGGCAATTGAAGATAGGACACACTTAGCAATAGCCGGCTATGGGAAAATCCCTATTTTTTCAACATTTTTCAACTTTTTGAAAAATTGACCGATAATATCTCAACCAAACTTCTCAGATGATTAGAGGATATTATTAGTAGCACATTCAATCCAAAGAAATTAGTTGTCATAGGTGAAACTGAAGAGCCATGACCGATTTAGGAGAAAAACATAAATCTAGAAAATTGTATTTTTTCTGCATTTTGCAACACAGAAAAAAAAATTGCCAACAATTTTTAACCAAAACCATAGCTATCTATACATAAGATCATGTGATACATTTTACTATGAAAATAACAGTGATTCATTGATGAATTAATACAGTTTGGCAATTATTCAAATATTTTCTAGTCGGTCCAAACGGCTATAATAGAGTAGCGCACATCTTTTAGCAACAATGAAAAGCAGTGACAAGATGTGTAGAACACTATGATGTGGCATATTAAGGGTTAGTAATGCTGAGTTAGGACATATACAAGCGAGAAATATGCTTTTATCATGGTTATAGGTAGTTTCATTTTTTTGCCACCAGGTACCGTATGCGTAGACCCTGGCTTCTACCTTTAATTAAAGCTTAACACATATCAGATTTTTTTATTTGCATCCCGCATAAACAAGTGCCCAGTGACCTTTGACCTTGACCTTTGACCCCTCCAAGCACCACTCAGGGTTACCATGGCAATAACCAACTTTTTATAATTTTTTTACCAAGGCCTTTGGGAACAATTTGGGCCACAGATTATGATTCTGTGACAAATTTAAGGCCTCCTACCACTGATTATATGCACAGTAGTACCGTTTTTCATTGGCACTATTTAAGACTACAACATTCTGGGGGTGAATTTGTACTGTGACACCTTAAGGGACATTTGTCTACAATATATATAATGCAAGTCTTTATCTGAATCCCACTATGTAGAATTATATGTAATGTGATTAAATCCCAGTTGAACATGGATTTAAGTCTGAGCTACATAAATCAGACCTGTAGATTTGAGAGTGGTAAATAAACCTTAAAGTTTTGACGTTCATAAACCTTCTAAAATTACGTAGTTCCGACCAAAAATCAACATAGATTTACGTCAGACCAACGTAGTTGTGTTTATTGGGTTAACATACCTCCCAGTATAAACATGCCTCTAAAATGTATCGGGCATACAGAGGAGGGTGTAGTGTAGAGCATGTGAACAGTCATTAGATGTGACATGCTCTAGTATTTTAGTATAGATGTATTTATTCTGACATGTCTTGTCAAAGAGCAGACTTATTTATGACAAAGTCATTTTAGTTGATCCACCCAAACATAGGTGTCGGGTCGGCAGTTGGGGCTGGATTACTCTACTGCAGCGCCCCTGCCCCCCCTTCCACACACACACCAAGGCATGAGTATTCCAATCCCTACAATAGTATTGAATAGATATTTAGACGTATTGTGGGTGTATTAGAAAAAGAATTATCACGTCTAAATGACCAGCATAATATTTTGATATCGAAAGGTAATAATAGATAAACAACAACATGCAATATCACAACAAAAGAAAAAAGATTGACAAAAGATTGAAAAGGAAAATAATGTCAATAGATATCAAGGCATCTTACCATCAGCCTTTTGGATGCAGATTAGGATCCTGGAAAGAGTAAATTTTATAAAAATTAGTTCTTAGAAAAAGATCTACTTTCGCTCATTTCCGCGTCTACCATACATGGCTACTTGGCCCCCACCACATATAGCCCCATGACAAATAGCGCCATGACATATGGTCCCAGTGTCACATAGCCCCCCATGCACTGGGCTCCCTAATACCTAGCCCCCTTGTATTAGGTCATGTTTGGTTATGGTGGACCTCAAAGGGTTTTTAACTATTACTTTTGTAAATTAGAGGGAATCATTTTTATTTCATGGTGAATACGGTCTATCAATGATAAACCAATGGACATGCCATTCCCTAGTGCAGCGTGCAATAACCGTGGGCCGTTCTGCACACTCTGGCCATATTGCACGCTCCTGAGGGTCACGTGACTTGTGCGGAATTCAAAATGGCGTCCAGCAGAAGTAAACAAACACGGCGGAACTTAACAAACACCGCGGAAGTGAGCAAACATGGGCTGGGAATCAATTTAAGATAGAAATACCCTGAAATAAACACAGAGCGGCACTTAAAAGTGACCTCATCAGTGGTTATTGCACTCAAGGTGCCTGTCCCGTTCTGCACGCTGGCCCAGGCCCCGGCCCAGGCCTAGTGCAGAATGGGACAGGCACCTTGAGGGGGGGGGGGGGCAGATGGGTCCCCCCTGAGGTCGGAAAGTCGCCGAAATTAAGGGGTAGAGGTCGAAAAGTCGCTTTTTTGGACCCTTTGACCTATTGTCAAAATTGTCCAAAAGTTGCCAGGTCGCTTTTATTATTGCCTTAGGTCGAAAGTCGCCTCCAAAACAGCCCAGGTCGCCAGGTCGCATTTGACCCATTTGCAGCCACCTTGAGTGCAATAACCACTGACACGGTCACTTTAGCGTGCAGCTCTGTCTATGTATATATGAGATTAAATACTGTTAACTTTATCATCGTCATGTTGTCCAGACATAAAGGTGTATCGTTACTTTCATTATTTAGTATCAAGTTATATGGAGGGGCCATAAGATTACCATGGTATGAGGCCCTAATCATGGCTTTATACGTCAAACTGCTGTGTACTATTGAATCATAAAAACGTGTGATGTGCCACATGAGCTTATTCATCGTCAAACTTGAAATATTAAATTGAACATAATATCCTGTTAATCATGTCATGTCACACCCTCACCTGTCATTACCACTTCATGTCACGACCTCACCTGTCACTACCACCTCATGTCACGACCTCACCTGTCACTACCACCTCATGTCACAGCCTCACCTGTCACTACCACCTCATGTCACACCCTCACCTGTCACTACCACCTCATGTCACACCCTCACCTGTCACTACCACCTCATGTCACACACCCCCATGTCACTACCACCTCATGTCACACCCTCACCTGTCACTATGACCTCATGCCACACCCCCAACAGTCACTACCACCTCATTTCACACCCTCACCTGTCACTACCACCTCATGTCACACCCTCACCTGTCATTACCACCTCATGTCACCCCCCACACCTGTCACTATGACCTCATGTCACACCCCCACCTGTCACTACCACCTCATGTCACACACCCCCATGTCACTACCACCTCATGTCACACACCCCCATGTCACTACCACCTCATGTCACACCCTCACCTGTCACTACCACCTCATGTCACAGCCTCCCATGTCACTACCACCTCATGTCACAGCCTCACCTGTCACTACCACCTCCTGTCACACCCTCATCTGTCACTACCACCTCATGTCACAGCCTCACCTGTCACTACCACCTCATGTCACTTTAGCACACACTATGAGAATGTACAATAAGTGGTGATTTCTGGAGAAATATCAGATTTCAGCATGTTTGAAATATTTACAGTGTATTTATAAAAAATATGTTATCCTGGGCTGGCCCACTTAAAACCATGGACAAAAAGGACAATGATCCAGATATGGGCAAACCCAGTTGGCCCAAGTTAAACACATATATGGGCCTCAGGGAGCAATGCTGTCTGGGTAGGTACTTTCAGGAATAATAGTGAAATATTGTAATTGTACTTACAGACAAAGGCACTGTACCAAGTGCATTCTGGGTGTTTTCCCAGTCGCCATAGCGATGTAGTGGACAACCTGGTGGCGGCCCCTGTAGGTCTCGGCTGATTTCCTACGTAACGGAAGCCAAGAAGGGTCACAAACTTTTATTTTTTAAATCACCTTAAAGAAAATATTTCCCACAGATATATCTCTACCCTACCATAGGTATAATATAAACATATATATAGAACTACAAAACCAAACACCATAAAACGTCCTAGAACTAAACATTTTCAGACTTAAATTATGATAAATATGTATCTAAACATGTCATTATCTAATGTTGGATTTCGAACATGTTTTACCTGAACATGTTAAGACATAACACGTTTTACATGTTTAGAAATGTGGGACAGGAAAGTGTTCAGAAAACTCCTAGACATTCACATTTATCTGAACACTGTTTTTAGAGTGCTGTATTGGGCCCGTAGGGACGACACCATGAACCTGGTGCCTGCATACTTCGCATGTTCTTATTCTACATATCTTGCATAACTTTTTGTTACTGGAGTTTCTTTCCAAATAACGCAACTAAATGCCCATTATAGATGGCGTCATCTATGCAAATATTGTGCATACATGTATCAGGGGCCACCATTATATAGGGCCAAAAAAAAGTTTGTTTCAGGTCACCCAATCGACCCTATCTAAACAGGGCCGACCCTAGGTTTTGTTATGCAATTTTGAAGAAATTTTTACATTTTATTACTTTTTTGGGTCAATTTTCAGTTTGAAAAATTTTGGAAAAAATCTCCCCATTTTTACACTTTTTGGGGTCAATTTTAAAGGGGAAGTAAAAAAAATAAAGTAGACCCTAGAGTTACCTGAAACAAAACTTTTTTTTTATTTGGCCTAGTTTACTTTTTTTTTCATTTCTCTTTTAGCTGATAAGCTATGAGTGTTGTTGGTGGAAGTCCATGATAAGGGGTGGGAGATTGGCCTGAATCCATAATTTGAGTTTAAATTTGTCGTTAATGATCGTAGTTGCATACAGTTACATAAACCAACGGATATCTTATGGCTTATAATATAAGACGGGTCGCATCTTAGCCTATTTATAGTCTAAGGGAGTGTTCATTTATCAATTA